>CM046441.1:18444800-18952019 GCA_025506515.1 Flaveria trinervia | reverse complement strand
GATGTAGTTATAACTACTGATGTCAGTAAAAACAGATAAGTACTGATGTCCTATGAAACAACTGAAAACAACTAAAAGGCTGATGAGTAAGTGTTGTTGAGGACAGTATGAAATAGCTGAAAGGCTATGAATTGACGAAAACTACTGATGAGAACTTTTCCTCAGTTGTTTCTACAATGTTGTTTCATCCTAAACAACTGATGACAAAACAATGTCTTCAGTAGTTTCACAACTACTAATGACTAACACCAAGTCAAGCTGTTTACAACACTGATGACAAAACTATGTCTTCAGTAGTTTCACAACTACTGATGATAATACCAAGTTATCAGTTGTTTACAACACCTGAAGACCAAAAAGGTCTTTAGTTGTTTTCAAACATCTGAAGTCAAAACCATGGTTTTCAGTAGTGTTATAACTGCTGATGCCTAAAACCAGACTTCAGTTGTTTCAACTTCTGAAAGGGTATACCATGTCATCAGTCGTTTACAACTACTGATGACTAACACCAAACCCTTCAGTCGTTTTCTAACCCTACCCTATAAGTACCCAATACCTAACCTTCAGCGCTTCATCCTCTCCAAACCTAAGGTTCAAATCTCCAAAACTTCTCTCTCATTAATGGCGACCATGCAGCTCAAACCACGCCATAACTGAGTGCCTACCTCACAAAATCACCCTTTAGGACAAAGTTCGACAACGCCATTGATCAATGGTCCAATCTCCCTACCAAACGGCCTTCCTCTTAAATCCCACAATTCATTCGAATCCTTACACCAGTTTTGGATGAACGTCACCCTTCTACTGGGGAGAACAAACCGAGTCTCTCCAGTCGTTCGTCAACAATCATCAAGTGGTCATCACTCTGGAGAAGTCATTCACCAAACCCTTAACTTGAATGATGCCACTTTCCCCTGCTGGGTATCAAAGGGGCACAACTGATTTATCCTTTGCCCATCATGGATATCAGGGAAACCTCAGTGCCTCTACCATCTTGAAGAAAAGCATTCCATGATGTAGAACGTCTTATCTTTCACATGGTTAATGTTTGCTTAGCTCCTAAGACATCCTCTGGGATCAAATGTCAAGGTGGCAGCAGGTATATTCTCTATCCTTGAGCAACAAGACTTAAACTGTTCTGAAATTATTTTTCTTGAACTTAAGGATATGGCCTCAAAATCTCTTTCTAATCGATGGGATTTATATCCTCGTTCATTATGGCCATCATAAAGAATCAGCTGCAAGTGAGGGACTTGTGGCCTTGGAGTCCCTGCAACGATGTATTGCCTGAAGTATACTCCAGGCACAAGTCTGACAAACACTGAAACAGGCTGCCAAACTGCGAAAACCCCACAGCAGTTGGAACCCACAGCCACCACCTCCAGAACCAGAGTCCCCACCAAACCTAAATCCAAAAAGCCAAAAACGGCTACTCAGGGAGATGATCCCCTGAGGATGCCCCTGTACCACAACACAGGAGCACATACTGGTATTAACCCCCAGTTGTGACAATGACTAACCTGCCAAAGCCAACAGGTATCCTCTCAACAGGATCCTGTTGCAACCAATATTGGGAACCCACACCACTGGAACCTATCTCATTGAGAGGGTTACCATTGAAGCGCACCATTCACCCCGGGTGCAATTATGCTTCTACCCAATCACCACATGCAACCCCCCCCAAGTCCTACATAATTGTTGCACAAGTGCTGAGTCAGTTGCACTCCTCACCCCCTCCCCAGATACCAATTACAACTGGCATACCTCTACCATTGAGGGGAGGATCAACGTGCATCTGATAACCCAGCATAGGGGTTACATGTTCCATTTCTAGTGTAAAAAGAGATTGGACTTCTGGTGAGGCTGCAACTTATCCTGCCTCTTCGCATATGATCAGGATGTAGTTGGTACCATTACTAAGACCTTACCAGAGGCAACTGCTAATGAAGGACATAGTCCGAGGCAGGAATTCCCCATTCCAAGACAAAGGGGCACATGCTACAACTGATCTACACTCAGTGCATGTTCATCCTGATTCTATCAGGAGGTCAGGTGATTCAGTACCCACTGATATGACCTGGCTTCTTTTACAATGTCTTAGCCCAAAACCATCCTGGAAGAGAGGTGAGCAGACTCAAAGAGCTGCTTGCCAAACTTCTGTGGATCAAAGACCATCCGCCTCTCAACCCCACAGATGGCACCTTCATTCTAAGGTCTCCTAAACAAAGAGCCACTCCCAAATTCCAGCCACCTCCTCTGCTTCTGGTACTATTTCTCAGGAACAGAACTCCCTGAGCAAATAGCTGCTATCTTCCAAAATTCCCTACCTCTCATCACACCTATAATCACTGATATAGTGATCAAAGCCATTGATGAGAGGCTTTCCTCAGTAATACAACCCTGATAGAAGAAGTTGTGGGCAACAGCTTTCTGACAATCAAACCCTTGCAACCAATGCAACCAAAAAGGGGGATTCAGTCTGTGAAGCAAAAAGAAAGAGGAGTGTAGAGAGGAAGAGAAAGAGAAGAAACAGAAGTCACAGTAGTGGAAAAAGAGAAGGATTTGGCTGTGGAGATTGAAAAAGAGAAGGGAAGGAAGCTGACATGGAGAACTCAAAGAAAAGAAGAATGAGAAGGAGACTGCCGTTGAGCTGATGGTAAAAGGCTGATGCCGAACACAGCAGATCAATGGATAACATCATTGATCAGTTGTTTAGGCAAGGCCATGACACTGACAAACTTGACTCTGAGATCAGAAGATTAGAGATTGAAGAAATCCAAAACAGATGGCAAGTTATGATGTGTTAGAAGAGAAAGGCTGGAGATCATGATCAGATTTATAGCAAATATCTTGGAAGATCAATGATCGAAATCAAGGCTTGGTCAGGGACAACATCTTGTATAACCACCAAGATCTGTTCGTCTGAAGTATACACTAAAGGATTAGTTATTGAAGCTTTGAATGAAGCTAGTGCTGAGCAGGACTGAACTAGCTAAGCAATCTAAAGCCACACTCACTTCCAAAATGCTAGAACAGCCTGTCAACATTCCACACCTACACCACCAAAACAACACCCACCAACCAACTCCCTTACCCTCAAACCCATAGCCGATGATGTACCCCAGAAGAAGAAGAAGGGTATTGAGGCTAGAAGATGATGAAGAAGATGATGATGAAGATAGGCTGCCACTCTCAGCTGTTATACAGTTGCCGAAGGCCACAAGTCACTCCTCAACAATTACTCCTGAAACCCAAAAGACGACAATTGTGAAAGTGAAGCTAGAAGAAGAAGAACTTCACAAACCACCTGATGAGAATTGTTGAGGAGGGTTACAAAGCATATGCAGCCACTCTTCTATCATCACATGAAGAAGCATGCCTCAGATATACACTCTTAGCATACATTTCATATCAAAGGAGAGAGTAGGTTTGGCCTGATCCTAGGGTGCCTCACAGGATTCACAAGAAAACATTCCACAAGATACATTGGCCAGGTGAAAAAGATTGTAGATGAGTGATCTCCCTGGTCCTTTGTAGTATCACCCTGGGAAAGCCTAGAAGACTTCAAGAAAGCTTATAAGCTAACCAAACCCCACAGAAATGCTTGAAATAAATGGTGAAAAGGGTTAGTTTATAAGAGGCTTGAAGAAGTCAGAAAGAATGAGCTCCAGTTGTTTCTAGAGGGTAATCACCCTGATGAATTTGCTTATAGAATAATAACAACCGTGGAGCTAAAGAATGGGAAACAGGTCAAATACCTATCTGAGACTATGGGCCTGAATCATTATTTGAAGGAGGTGCTGAAGAGCTGACCATGGAGTAAACATTACCTTCCTTGAGGCCTACACAAGAGAGTCATACAGACTCATAGTAGGAAGTAGATCTCATGGATGGGGTAACAACTCTGTGTCCAGTTCCCCAAGATAGAGTTCCCATTCATACTTTTCCAAACAGATCATTAAGACTTCTTCCCAGGCCTGTGCTTAAAAGGGTCAATTCTGAGCTGATCTAGAAGACAAAAAGACTAATCCTTCTGCCATAATAAGTGGGACATCTTCAATAAGTTTAGAGTTTTGGCTGCATTGGTTCAGGGGGAGTTTGTGGACCAAAAGAACCAATGAGCCTGATAAGAAAAACCTCTAAGTCCCACAAACATCACAACAACTGCTGAGACTTGATCAGCTGTTTGAAAAAGTTTGAAGATTCCAACAGCTGAAGACTAAAGTACTGAAGCCTTCAACAGCTGAAGACCAAGTCTGAAGATCAACAGCTGAATAACAAAGTACTGAAGATTAACAGCTGAAGTACAAAGACTGAAGACATTAGCTGATGACAACAGCTGAAGTTCAAGTACAAGTACTAAAGCTTTTAGAGTTTGTTACAACAGCTGAAGAAGCATTCTTCAGTTGTTGTGATGGTTTCTTTTCAGTAGTTTTCTTTTTCGTTTAAGTATTTGTAAAACGACTGAAGAGCATGTTCTTCAGTCGTTCTAGTTTCAGTAGTTTTCTTTTCAGTAGTTGTAGTGATAGTTAACACTTAGCATTTTGTAAGAAGATGTCAGCTGTTTGACATCTTCAGTAGTTGTGTTAACTATCAGTAGTTTGAATAAATTATGTTAGATGTCACATCAATGACATCAGCAGCAGATGTCACATCTCCTATATAAGAGGTGTTGACCTAATTGTATGTGTGACATTCTGTTACCACGAAAGCAAATATTGAATGAAAATATTTGCAGAATTCTTTCTGTCTATAACGTTTGTTCTTGCCTTGATATCTTTTGCGTTCTTGTGAATTGGCTAATTCATTGCTTGATTTCCGCTGCTATACTCTCTAATCAATCAAACGTAGATTGCTGATCCTAACAGGGTTAGCTACCCCAGAAGGATGCACACCGGGGTCCGTCTTTATGACCGGGCATTTGTATAGAACCTTTGTTGCTTACCTCTTGGTACTGTGGTCAGGCCACCGGGCACAAGTATGGGGGTCCATGATAGACCTCGGCCCTGTACCAGCTTTATGCATAACGGTGGGGTAAAGTATTGGTTTTGGATGGAATGTAAAGAAGAAATGGTGAACGTATGAATGGAAGTTAACAAATGAACGATGAAGATAATAAAGATAATATCTATGTGTACGTATGATGTGTGATCACATGCAAAAGTAAAGAGTGGTTTTAATGAAAGTAAATTATGTTTTATTATAAAACTAGAACTCACTCAAAAACACTGACTTTTTATGGACTTTTTCCAGTTGGCAGGTGAGCATTGCTGAGGATGGCGCGGGGCAGCTACTTGGCATTTTGGATGGCATTCTTTTGTTAATGTTTTTGCATTGTAATGCGAACAAATGAAATTGTGTCACGAATGTTGTATCATTTTGCAAAAGCATTTGTAATGAAAATGTTGTTTTAAAATGTTTTCGTTGGAATGTTTATTTCAAGTTAATGTAATTATATGTTTTATGAGCGATGATTGGCCAGCTATAACCGTCCCGGGAACGGGGCCTTACAAGTTGGTATCAGAGCCAAATTTTAAGTAAAACGGGTAATTTTCAAAATAAACCTAAACTTAAACAGAAAATAGGACAGAAGGGAAGGGATGCCAGTCCGAGTAGCTACGTGCCATTAGGTATTTTCTTAATATTAATTGGTATTATGTGTGCATGTTATATGGTTTGTGTGCTGTATGTAGATTTAGATACTGATGTAGTCAGGATAGGAAATACTTAGGGTATGAAGAGTAAAGTAAGTGGCTAATCACAACTGGCCACTGTAATTAGGGACTTACTATACTTGACATAAATTGAGTTGTTCCCTTGAATGACCGTGTTGGTGTTTGAATCTTTCAGTGTGTGTTAGACGATGGCCGGTAGGGGATCATCAAAAGCTTCAAGTGGTGGAGGTCGTGGTGCTGAACCACGGGTTGCAAGAGGAATGCCTAGAGCCGAAAAGGTGGTTCATGAAGAACCTGAGACCCCTCATCCGAAGGGCGGTGATGAGAGTGCCAATCAGAGAGCCTTAGTAAAGAGGCTGTTATGGAAGAAGTTCATCAGGTCATGCAGACAATCTTACCGTCTGTAGTGACTGAAGTGATTAAAGCTATACGGGAGGGGGAGAGGAAGGAAAGACGTTGTTAGGATCAGTGATCTACGTTTGATTGATTAGAGAGTATAGCAGCGGAATTCTAACAATGAATTAGCCAATTCACAATAACGAAAAGATATTCAATGAAGAACAAAAACGGTTATAGATAGAGAGAATTCTGCAAATATATTCATTCAATATTCGCTTTCGTGGTAATGGAATGTCAACTTACAATTAGGTCGACACCTCTTATATAAGAGATGTGACGTCTGCTAATGTCACTTGATAGTGACATCTAACAGAATTATTCCAACTGAAACACAACTACTGAAGATGTCAAAAAGCTGACATCTTCTTACAAAAATACTAAGTGTTATCAGTTACTACAACTACTGAAAAACATAAAACTACTGATACTACAACAACTGAAGAACAAGCTCTTCAGTCGTTTTACAAAATACTGAAACTAAAACATAAAACTACTGATACTACAACGACTGAAGAACAAGCTCTTCAGTCATTTTACAAAACTACTGAAAGTAAAACATAAAACTACTGATATCACAACTACTGAAGAAGTACACTTCAGCTGTTGTGACAAACTACTGAAACTTCAGTACTTGGTCTTCAGACTTGAACTTCAGACGTTTCATCAGCTGATGACTTCAGTAGATATCATCAGCTGATGTCTTCAGTCTTTGTCTTCAGACTTTGTACACCAGTTGTTGATCTTCAGTACTTGTAGACTCTTCAGCTGTTGTACTTCAGTACTTGGTCTTCAGCTTCAGCACTTGTGTTCTTCAGCTGTTCAGCTTCAGCACTTGTGTTCTTCAGCTTTTCAGCTTCAGCACTTGTGTTCTTCAGCTATTCAGCTTCAGCACTTGTGTTCTTCAGCTGTTGAACTTCAGCACTTTAGTCTTCAGCTGTTGAAGTCTTCAGCACTTGATCTTTAGCTGTTGGAGTTTTCAGCACTTGTCGAACTGCTGATGAAGCCTTCAGCAGTTGTTGTGATATCATGTGGGACTTAGAGGTCATCTGATCTTGGCTCATTGGTTCTTTTGGTCCAACAAACTACCCCTGAACCAATGCAGCCAAAACCTCTAATTGATTTATTTTCCCACTTATTGTTGGCAAAAAGGTTGGTCTTTTTCCTTCTTGATCAGTAGAGAAGATGACCCATATAAGCTCTGGCCTGGGAAGAAATCTCAGAGATCTGTTTGGCAAGGTATGAATAGGAACTCTGTTTTGGGGAACTGAACACAGAGTTGTTATCCCATTCATGAGATTTACTTCCCCATTATGAGTCTGTATGACTCTCGAATATAGGCCTCAAGGAGAACAACTTGTTCCTCCTTGGAGAGTTCTTCTACTCCTCCTTCAAAGAAGAACTCTGGACCATAGTACTCAGATAAGTACTTTACAGTCTTGCCATTCTTCAACTCCACAGTAGTTACCTCCCTATAGACAAATTCATCAGGATGAGTGCCCTCAAGGTGTAACTAGAGCTCATTCTTCTTAATGTCTTCAAGCTTCTTATATAATAACCCTTTTGATCATCTTGTTTTCTAGTAAGGCTTGAGGGGTCATTTTTGATTGATGAGCCTTCTTGAATTCATCAATTATTTCCCATGATGAGACTACAATGGCCAGCATGATTGTAGAGTCTATTGTTTTTCTAACCTGGCCATTGTATCTATGTGGAATGGATCTTTTGTGGATTCTATAACTCACCTTGGGGTCTGGCCATGCTCTCACTCTCTCCTTCTGATACTGAAATGTGTGTCTGAGAGTGTACAGCCTCTGAGCATGCCCTTTCATGGCTTGTATAGATGATGACTGAGGAAATTCCTTGTCAACCATCTTCAGTAGTTGCTCATGGTGCTGCTTCTGTTGTTCTTCATCTTCTATTTTGACTCTAACCGTTTCCCTTTGAGAGTCAGGTGTGATCATGGTTGACTCATGGGTTCTGGTAGCCTTAGAACAGCAGAGAGTAGCAGACTATCATCTTCATCCTCTTCTTCTTCATCTTCTTCTATCCTCAGCACCTTCTCCTCCTTCTAGGTGCATCACTGGATGATGGTTGGGTTGATAAAGGAATTGGTTTTGAAGATTGAGGATGTTTGGATTTGGGTTTTGAGATTGGTTTGGAGATTTGAGGGGTAGGCTGTTTTTGAGTGGGTGATAGGGAAGGTTGTTCAAGCATTTTGGTTGTGAGTTTGGCCTTGTAAGTCTTGCCATTTCAAACCTTTTTCCAGCCCCAGTCTCATCAAGTGCTTCAATGATTATCCCCTTATGAAATTGCTCAGACAAACAGATTCTGGTGGCTATAGCCAGAATGCTGTCTCTGGTCCATGAACGAATCTCCATCAATGATCTTCCTAAGTATTTGGTGATGAATCGAATCATGATCTCCAATCTTTCTTTCTCCAGCACATCATATCCAACCCATCTGGTTTGAATTTCCTCTACTTCCAACTTCCTGATCTCACTGTCTAATGTAGCTGTATCAAAGCCTTGCTTGAAGAGTTGCTCAATGATTTTGTCCATGGATCGGCTGTGTGTGTCATCTGCATCTTTTACCAGCTTTCCAAGGATTTTTCTTCAGCATTCGTTTGATCACCACACTTTTATTCTTTTGTAAGTGATCAGTTGTTGTTCCTTTTCTTTTTCCAACTCCTGGGTTTTCTCTTGTGCCTTCTCATCCTCAGTTCTTTTTCTCTTCTTTTCTTTCACTGCAGTACTCTCCCCCTTTTTGGATGCATTGGTGGCAGGGGTTTGTACCGCAGAAAGTTTCTTTTGCACAGCATCATCAATGAGTGGTTGTAGACTTGAGGAGATCCTCTCATCAATGGCTTTATAAACAATGTCATTGATGATGGGAGTGATGAGAGGTAGGGATTGTTGGAATACAGCAACCATCTGCTCTGGGGGGTTCTGTCCCGGAGAGATAGTGCCAAAAGCAGAAGCTGGAGGCTCAGTGGAGTGAGAGGGTAAAGTGTTTGGGGAACCTTTAAAGGAAGGTGCCATCTGTGGGTTGGTGGGGGCAGATGGACTTACATCCTGAGACTTCTTGGCAAGCAGTTCTTGTAGTCTGCTTACCTCAGCCTCCAGGATGGTGTTGTGGGCTAGAACATCATAGAAAAAGCCCAGGTCATCATCAGCAGAAACTGAATCACCTGACTCCTGCTTGTAGCAGGATTTATGCACTGGGTGTAGACCAGTTTTAGCATGTGCCCCTTTTTCTTGGAACTGGGGACTTCCAGCCTCAGGACTATGTCCTTCATCAGCTGTTGCCTCTAGTGAGGTCTTAGCTATGTTACCAGCCTCATTCTGATCATGTGCTGATTCAGAAGAGGTGGCAGCCTCACTAGATATTCTAATCTCCCTATCTACACCAGGAGATAGATTTTTTAAACCCCAGTGCTGTGGGTTGTCAGAAACATGGTGATCCTCTTCCTCAATGTCTGTGGTTCTCCCCTTTGTTGGTGGTTGTTGGGGAGGAGGAGAGGCATGCAACTGAGTCAGCACATTTGCAACATTATGGTTGGACTTTGGGGGGCGGTTGCATGGGGAGATGGGGTAGAAGCAGTGTGCACCTGGGGAGGATGGTGCTCTTCAATGGCAATCTCCTCAAGTGAGGAAGATCCCATATGTGTGGGTACCCCTTGTGTGGTGGCTGCAGGCTCCTTTTGAGAGGAATCCTGAGCGGCTATGGCTGGTAGAGTCTCTGATACTGCTGGGGGGTTTAAGCCAGCAAGTATATCCTGCGTTGGTGGTACAGGAGCATCTTCAGGGACTCATCTCCCTGAATAGCTGTTTTGGGGTGTGTTGGTTTGGTTTAGTGGGGACTTTGGTTCTGATGGAGGAAGCTGTGGGTTCCCTGTCCTTGGGTTTTAGCATTCGGGCAGCTTCTTTGAGTGTAAGGTCTGAGTTGTGCCTGGGTATACCTCAGCCAAAACAGCTGGTGCAGGGACTCCAAGGCCAACACGGCCATCAGATTTGAATTCATCCAAAATAATGGCCATCAGAAACCTGGGATATAATGGCCATCGGTTTACCACAGGTTTCTGAGCCAAGTTCTTTATTTCTAGAAACACGATTTCAGAAAAATTAGCGGTTGGTGTTCTAGAATAGAATACAATACCTGTTGCCATTGGGATGACATTTGATCCCAATAAGATGTCTTGGAGGCTAAGCAGACATTTACCATGTGAAAAATAACTTTCTCAGCGTCATGGAAATGTTTCTTTAGAACGGTTGTAGCCGAAGATCACCTTCATACCCATGATTAATAAATGACATATCTGTTATGCCCTTTGGGTATGCAGTCACAACGGTGGAGTCGTGTAGGTGTAATGCCTGACGAATGATGTCGGCTGTAACGACCACTGGTTTCTGGTTGACAAGGGACCGAACAGAGATCTGACCGGTAGACTATCAGTATGAACAAAAGCATTTGACCAGAATTGACTGAGGGATTCAGGGTAAATGGTTGGATTCAAGAGAAAGGCTGTGCGATATGGGGAATCCACCATTAAGTCAATGGCATTATCATATTTGTTCCAGAAAGCCGACTTTGTAAGGTAAGCAACGCAGTTATGTCGTGGTTTCAGACTCATGGTCGCCATGTTTGAGAGAGAGAATTTCAGAAAATAACGGCTAATGAAACATTAGAGAAGAGGACAGGTATTTATAGGGTAGGGGTGAGAAAATGACTGAAGGGTTTGGTGTTCGTCATCAGTAGTTTTAAACCGACTGTTGACATGGTATTACCCTATCAGACGTTGAAACAGCTGAAGTCGTGGTTTTAGGCATCAGCAGTTAGAAAACTACTGAAGACCATGGTTTTGACTTAAGATGATGAAACAACTGAGGACTTGGTGTTTGTCATCAGTAGTTGTGAAACTACTGAAGACAGTGGTTTTGTCATCAGTTGTTGTAAACAGCTGAAGACTTGGTGTTAGTCATCAGTAGTTATAAAACTACTGAAGACATGGTTTTGCTTTAGTTGTTTAGAATGAAACAGCAGTTGTAGAAACGAATGAAGAGAAAGTTCTCTTCAGTAGTTTTCGTCAATTCATAGCCTTTCAGCTGTTTCATACTATCCTCAACACTTACTCATCAGACTTTGCATCTGCTTTTCAGGTGTTTCATAGGACGTCAGTACTTATCTGTTTGTACTGATTTCAGTAGTTGTAACTACATCAGTAGTTTAGAACAGATAAAGTACTTCAGTACTTGTGAGGCATTTAGCCGTTAGTAGTTATAAAAACTACTGAAGGTGAAAGGACTCATCAGTACTTATATGTGACATGGGTACCAATGATCACCAGTAATTATTACTGAAATCATCGGTAGTTGTCACTTATTCTAGTGCAGCATACCAAGCCTTAACACAAGGTTTTGGAAAGTAGAACTATCCAAAGCTTAGTAAAAATATCTGCAAGCTCATCAGCACTAGGCACAAACTTAGGATCAATCAGACCTTTTCAAAGCAATCCCGAATAAAATGATGTCTGATCTCTATATGTTTGGTCCTAGAGTGCTGGACTGGATTTTTGACAATACACAGAGCTGAAGCACTATCCATTAATAATGGAGTCTTAGTCTCTGTAATGCCATAATCCAGAAGTTGGTTCTGAAGCCAGAGTACCTGAGAAGTGCAACTTGCAGCAGCAATGTACTCGGCCTCAGCAGTTGATGTAGCAACAGATGTTTGTTTCTTACTCTGCCAAGAAATCAAACAGTTGCCTAGGAATTGACAACCACCAGAAGTTGACTTTCTAGTTAACTTGCACCCTGCATAGTCACTATCTGAAAAAGCAACTAATTTGCAAGAGTGTCCAGTGGAATACCATAAACCCAGAGATTGTGTACCTTGCAAATATCTAAAGATTCTCTTGACTGCAATCAAATGAGACTCTTTAGGAGCAGCCTGAAATCTAGCACAAACACATGTAGCAAACATAATATCTGGTCTAGAAGCTGTTAAATACATCAAGGACCCAATCATACATCTGTAAAGTGTTTCATCAACAGCTTTACCTTTCTGATCTGCATCCAGTGTGTGGTGTTGCACATGGGAGTAGAACAGGGCTTACAGTTTTGTAAATCAAACTTATTTAAAAGATCATTTGTATATTTTGACTGATGAATAAGGTTCCATCAGCCTTTTGTTTAATTTGCAAGCCTAGAAAGAACTGTAATTCTCCCATTGCACTCATTTCAAACCTCTTTTTCGTTAATGTTGTAAAATCATCACACAACTAGGGATCAGAGGATGCAAAAATGATATCATCAACATAAATCTGAACAAGTAGCTTATGCTGATCCACCTTCTTAATAAACAAAGTTTTATCAATGGAGCCTCTAGTGAAATTATCTTAAGAAGAAAAGTGGAAAGTGTCTCATACCAGGCTCTAGGAGCTTGTTTCAACCCATAAAGAGCCTTATCAAGTTATACACCCATTCAGGATGTTTATTATCCTCAAAACCTGGTGGTTGAACACATAAACTTATTCCTTTATTTTACCATATAAAAAGGCACTTTTGACATCCATTTGAAAAACTTTAAGATTGTGGAATGCAGCATAGGCTAAAAACAATCTCATTACCTCTAGTCTGGCTACAGGGGCAAAGGTTTCATCATAGTCAATACCTTCTTCTTGTGAGAACCCCTGTACAACCAGTCTAGCCTTGTTCTTAACAATAAGCCCATTTTCATCAGTTTTATTCCTAAACACCCATTTAGTGCCTATTGCACACTTACCTGGGGGAGGAGGAACCAGTTCCCACACTTGCGGTTCTTGAACTGAAGTAGCTCAAGCTGCATGGCTTCAACCCATCCATTGTCTCTCAAAGCAACATGGTAGTTCTTTGGCTCTAGCTGACTGATGAAGAGAGCATAGAAGCAGAAGTTAGACAATTGACTTCTTGTTGAAAAACCAGCATTGATATCACCAATAATCTGAGACATTGGGTGATTCTTCAGTTCTTGATAAACAATAAGATCTGTGCAAGTGTTTGTAGGACCTTCAGCAACAGCAGATGTTGATGCAGACTCTTGAAACCAAGAATTAGATGGTAAATCAAAAGATGTAGAAGAATCAGAGATCTCATCAGCATTTGTTGTGGATGGAACTGCTGAAGCTACAGGAACATCAAATTTAGCAGACACAGGCAGTTGGTCACTAAACTTGAAGAGGTGAGTATTGATATTATCATCATCATCATCAATACCACCAGGTGGAAGACATGCTGCAGAAGATGATTTATCCACAGGATCTGAAACAGCTGGAGGTTGATAAGGAACATATTGCAGTATGTCCAAATCAAACAACTCCACAGGGTTTTGTGGAATCTTGTCCATAGGAGATTCATTAAACTTCACATGCAAAGTCTCTTCAACTATCTTTGTTCTACAGTTGAAGACTCTGTATGCCTTGCAAGTAGATGAATAACCAACAAAATACCCTGCATCCACCTTAGGATCAAATTTTTGGAGTTGATCCTTTGTGTTGAGAATAAAACGGGACACCCAATGCTTTGAAAAATGAAATTAGAGGAGCCAAGTGATGGAGAACTTCATATGGAGTCTTCATCAACCTCTGATTTAATAAGACTCTATTCTGCACATAGCAAGCTGTGTTAACAGTTTCAGCCCAAAAGGTCAGTGGCAAACCAGAGTCAGCCAGCATGGACCTTGCAGCTTCAATTAGGGTCCTGTTCTTTCTCTCCACTACTCCATTTTGTTCTGGAGTCCTTGGTATGCTAACTGCCTTTTGATTCCCTTTGAAAGATAGAAGTCATCAAGTGTATGATTTCTGAATTCAGTTCCATTGTCACTCCTAATACACTTGACTGGAAGGAATACTGCTTCTCAACATACAACACAAAGTGAATAATCTTCTGAGCAACCTCATCCTTTGAATGTAGAAAGAAAGTCCATACAAATCTGGAGTAATCATCCACAATTACCAGACAATATCTTCTTTGCCATGCTTATTACTCTCACAGGACCAAATAGATCCATATGCAGTAATTGCAAGCAGGCAGTGGACTTAGGCTCTTCAATAGGAGGGAATGAGACTTTGTGCTGTTTTCCTTTTAAACAAGCAGTGCAGGTTTCATCACAGTGGACTCCTTTATTGGTAAGCCTCTGACTAAACTATTGTGGATTAACTGAGTCATGTTTTTGAAATTAACATGACCCAGCCTTCTGTGCCACAGTTTAGATTCTTGAGAAGAGGCTTTGGAAAATAGGCAAGGATTGCCTCTGAGATCTATTTTCTTGGAAAGATCTAAGGCATACACTCTTCCTGTCCTGTTGGCTCTCAGGAGAGTGTGATCATCCAACACCTTATCAATCAAATGCAAAACTTTGGATGATAGAATCCTACAGTTCTGACTGGTGAAAAGAGCAACATGGCCTTTATCACACATTTGACTGACACTCAAGAGATTGTACTTGAGATTTTCCACATGATAACATCATCAAACTTTATTTCTCCATTGGAGACAAAGCCGTTGCCAATGATGTAACCCCTAGCATCATTTCAAAAGAAACAAACCCCTTCTTTCCTTGAGAGTAGTCATGAAGAAGAGAGCTGTTCCCAGTCATGTGCATAGGTCCCCTACTGTCTACATACCAGATGCTACTTTGGCATGTAGAAGAACCCTGTGATACCTTTGGTGTAGAGGAATTAGTGGATGAAGTATCAGCAAATCCAAAGCCATAAGAGCTAGATTTCCAAAGGGACTTTCACCACCATGTTGACCAGCACCTGAGAACAGTTGTTCATGACCAGACAAGTCATCTGGTAAACTGCTCCAGTCAACAACTCCTGGGGTGAAGAAGCTGTGTTGTTGAGGTTGAGTTTGTTGATGAGATTGGGAAGGTTGTGGTTCAGGCAATGCTTGTGGTTGTTGTGCAATTGGAGCTGAACAGGATTTGGTTAAGGCATATAATAGCAGGGATAAGGATATGACATTTGACCCTGGGAACAAAGTATGCAGGAGACCTAGGATGTGAATGATGACCAGAACTAGCAGGATGTTGCCCTCTGTTTTGTGGACTAGTACTAGGAAAAGTCACAAAGGGTGCAGAAGAGTTAGATCCAGTTGATCTACACTCTCTTGCAAAGTGTCCCAGCCTTTGGCATTTGTGACACCTCAACTTACTCTTGTCAAAACCAACTTTGGTTTTGCCAGAGAGTCCAGGAAATTTCCTGCCAGTTCTCTTATAGAACTTCTGAGATCTGATATTAATCAGTGCCATTTGGCTCAGAATATCCATCTCTTCTAGATCATCATCAGCTATTCCTTTCAAATCATCCATGATGAAGCATAGATTGTCACTATTACTGCCAGAATGACTCTCAATACCAACAAATGCACGATCAGAACTATTTGCTTTTAGATGCAGCATATTCTGACTCATGACCAACCAAGGCAGTATTCCCTGGTACAAAGTCATCAGTGAGCTTTCCTGATGAGGACAGTTTCCTCTTCTGCTCTATCTCTCTTTTGAATGTAAGCAGTTTCCCATGAAGTTGGGTGAGAGATAGGCTATCCAGATTTGCATTGGAGCGTAGGACAATAGTGTATGTGTCCCATCTCTCAGGCAGTGATCTGAGGAACCTGTTATTCATCTGGCTATTGGTGTATTCCTGTTTCACCATTTTCAGCTCAGAGATCAAGCAAGAAAAACGCTCAAACTGTTGAGTTAGTGTCTCACCCTTTCTATGAGAGAATGTCTCATATTGTTGGGCAAGGATTTCTCTATTGTTTTCTAAGACCTCATCTGTGCCACCGAATTGTTCCTTCAGGGCATTCCAGAGATCATGAGCAGTTTCATGATGCATAAGCCCTGAATAGATTTCATTAGGCAGTGCCATGGACAGAATTCCATGGGCTTTAGCATCAATCTCAAACAGTTTTCGATCTTCATCAGAGTATTGTTCCTTCTTCTTCGGAACCATTTGATTGGTTTCCAGATTGTTCACCATAGGCTTATGTGGTCCATGTACCACAGATGTCCAACAACCTGAACTGTTAACAAACAGGTGATGAAGCATTCTTCGCTGCCATATGTTATACTCGGTCCTAACCAGCATCGGGGGCTTGGTTGAGGAACCGGTATTGTGAGGATCATTAGAAGGAGTAGTCATCTCAGATTCAATCAAATTCAATTAAGCTAAAACAGATTTAGAACAAAAACACAACAACCAATTGAACCAAGAGAGATCTCAAAATAAATGAACAAAAGCGTCAAAAATTCAATAATCTCTAACCAGTTCTTGCGTATATGCTAATTCAATCAAACATAGATATCAATTAGCAGTTTCAATGATCAATTGTTAGATCGATCAATGATTAACCTGCTCTGATACCACTTGTTAGGATCAGTGATCTACGTTTGATTGATTAGAGAATATAGCAGCGGAATTCTAACAATGAATTAGCCATTCACAATAACGAAAAGATATTCAATGAAGAACAAAAACGGTTATAGATAGAGAGAATTCTGCAAATATATTCATTCAATATTCGCTTTCATGGTAACGGAATGTCACACTTACAATTAGGTCGACACCTCTTATATAAGAGATGTGACGTCTGCTGATGTCACTTGATAGTGACATCTAACAGAATTATTCCAACTGAAACACAACTACTGAAGATGTCAAAACAGCTGACATCTTCTTACAAAAATACTAAGTGTTATCAGTTACTACAACTACTGAAAAACATAAAACTACTGATACTACAACGACTGAAGAACAAGCTCTTCAGTCGTTTTACAAAACTACTGAAACTAAAAACATAAAACTACTGATACTACAACGACTGAAGAACAAGCTCTTCAGTCGTTTTACAAAACTACTGAAAGTAAAAACATAAAACTACTGATATCACAACTACTGAAGAAGTACTCTTCAGCTGTTGTGACAAACTACTAAAACTTCAGTACTTGGTCTTCAGACTTGAACTTCAGACGTTTCATCAGCTGATGACTTCAGTAGATATCATCAGCTGATGTCTTTAGTCTTTGTCTTCAAACTTTGTACACCAGTTGTTGATCTTCAGTACTTGTAGACTCTTCAGCTGTTGTACTTCAGTACTTTGGTGTTCAGCTTCAGCACTTGTGTTCTTCAGCTGTTCAGCTTCAGCACTTGTGTTCTTCAGCTGTTCAGCTTCAGCACTTGTGTTCTTCAGCTGTTCAGCTTCACACTTGTGTTCTTCAGCTGTTGAACTTCAGCACTTTAGTCTTCAGCTGTTGAAGTCTTCAGTACTTGATCTTCAGCTGTTGGAGTTTTCAGCACTTGTCGAACTGCTAATGAAGCCTTCAGCAGTTGTTGTGATATCATGTGGGACTTAGAGGTTTTCTGATCTTGGCTCATTGGTTCTTTTGGTCCAACAGACGTAGACCTATGGACGAAAGAAGACAGCCCGAGACTTAGACGGTTCTATCTGATGATGAAGAAGAAGAGACTGCGCCGGAGGCGGTATGAGGCTGTAACTACGGGGCATTCAAAGGTGTAAGCCCCCTACTTTTGATGGTAATGCATTACTGCTGCTGCTCACCGATGGGTGAGAGTAATGGAAGCTATTCTGAATATCAGCGAGTGCCGAGAAGACAAGAAGGTGAATTTGTTGCCCACTCGTTTGTGGACTCGGCTCTGTGTTGGTGGGACAATATACTCCAAGTTGAGGGTAGTCAGCTATTGGGAGAATGAAGTGGTCTGAGTTGAAAAGATTGGTGATTAAGGATTTTGTCCTCATAGGAAGATGGACAAGGTTGAGAGAGAGTTCTTGCAGTTGGAGGCGGGGACGATGACACATCAGTGTTGCACCACCAAGGTTAATGAGATGGCATGTCTGGTGTCGGACCAAGTGACACCCTTTTCACGAAAAGTCAAGAGGTATATTCTGGGCTTCCCGACAGATATCCGTAGGCACATGATCGCTGCCCGACGGAGTACGTTTAGGTCGGCGGTTGATTTGGCAGGGAGACTGTATGATGAAAGGACTGTGGTGGTGACCGAAGGTAGCAAGAAAGGTGGTAGTGATCAGAATTGGAATGGAAAAAGGTTTGGTCAGGGTGGTGCCCCAAAGAGTAACAAGAAGGCACGGGTTGATGACCACCGTGTGGTCACATCTGGTGCAGGGTCGAAGAAGTGTGGCAGATGTGGGAAGGGGCATAATGGGGAATGTAGGTTGGGATACTTATGCTTCAAATGAGGGAGAACTGGGCACATAGTGAGGGACTGTCGTGTGGTAAGATGTTTTAACTGTGGTGGAGAGGGTCACATGAGTAAAGACTGTAAGAACCGAGGCGAGCGCCAGAGTGTTTACGATGACGCAGGAGGAGGCTAGAACGGACCTTGATATTGTGTTAGGTACGTTTCTAGTAAACCAAACTTTAGCCTCGGTGTTATTTGATTCTAGTGCTAGTAAAAGTTTCATTTTTGCTGCTTTCTGTGCTAAGTTGCCTGTTCGTAGTAAAAATATAGATTCGCCCTTTGATGTAGAAACTGCTATAGGTAAGTCTACCAGGATTTCTGAGGTGATAGAAGGCTGTGACATGGAATTAGAAGGTCATAGATTTCTTGTTAGACCATTCGTGATGACCTTAGGTGGGTTCGATGTAGTTCTTGGGGTGGACTGGTTGGCGGATTACAAGGCGAACATTATGTGTCGCAACAAGATGATCGGTTAACAGCGCCTGACGGGAGTTTAGTGATGGTTTACGGTGATCGAGTCACTATGATTCTAAAAGTAATCTCAATGGCGGTTGCGGGAAAATGCATGAGGCATAGATATAGTGCCTACTTGGCTTATGTAAAGGATGTGGATACGCCAACACCACAACTGTCCGATGTACCGGTGGTGTGTGACTTTTCGGACGTGTTCCAGAAGATTTACCAGGATTACCACCCGACCGTGAAATTGAATTTCAAATCAATTTGATACCGGGTGCCCAACCAGTTGCTAAGGCACCATATCGGTTGGCTCTGACTGAGATAAAGGAGTTGATGGAGCAATTACAAGAGCTGCTTGATAAGGGTTTATTAGACTGAGTATCTCTCCTTAGGGTGCTCTGGTCTTATTTGTGAAGAAGAAAGATGGTAGTATGAGGATGTGTATTGACTACCATGAGCTGAATAAGTTGACGATAAAGAACCGATACCCCTTACCGAGAATTGATGATTTGTTTGATCAACTTCAAGGTTCTAGTTGGTTCTCAAGGATAGATCTTCGATCGGGCTACCATCAGTTAAAAGTGAAAGAGCAGGATATTCCTAAAACAGCTTTTCACACGCGTTATGGTCACTATGAATTTCTCGTTATGTCATTTGGCTTGGCCAATGCGCCAGCTGCTTTAATTGACTTGATGAATCCAGTGTGTCGACCGATGTTGGATAAATTAGTGATTGTGTTTATCGATGATATCCTGATTTATTCCAAGAGTAAAGAGGAGCATGATGGTCATATTCGAGAGGTGATAGAGACATTGAGAAGGGAGAAACTGTATGCTAAATTCTCCAAGTGCGCATTCTGGTTGCGCGAAGTTCAGTTTTTGGGTCATGTGGTGAATCCTGACGGGATTATGGTGGACCCGACAAAGGTGGAGGCGGTGATGCAATGGAAGTCTCCAAAGATGCCATCTGAGATTCGTAGTTTCTTGGGTTTGGCGGGCTACTATAGGAGATTCATTCAAGACATCTCTAAGATCGCTTCTCCACTAACCAAGTTAACCCGTAAGGATGTAAAGTTTGTATGGAGTCAAACTCAAGAGAAGGCATTTGAGGAGTTAAAGGCAAGATTGACTCAAGCATCTGTTCTGTCAATACCCGATGGAAGTGAAGATTGGTGGTTTATTCTGATGCTCCTATTCGGGGTTGGGGTGTGTGTTAATGTAGAGGGGAAGGTTATAGCCTATGCATCCCAAAAGTTGTAGGTTCATGAGGTTAATTACCTACTCATGATTTGAAGATAGCAGTTGTGGTATTTGCGTTAAAGATTTGGAGGCACTACCTTTACGGGATGAAGTGCACCATATTCACCGACCACAAGAGCCTGAAGTACTTCTTTGAGCATAATGATTTGAACATGAGGCAGAGGAGATAGCTGGAGCTTATAAAAGATTATGATTGCGAGATCCATTACCATCCGGGCAAAGCCAACATGGTGGCGGATTCCCTTAGCCAGCAGGAGAGACCCAAGCCGATTTGGGTGAAAGCTTACTAGTTGATCATGACCTCAGACGTGATGAAGCAATTTAAGGAGTTTTAGGATGAGACATTGAAAGAAGATCATCTTAACTCTGAAAGAATGAGAGGTCTGGTTGCGGAATTGGGTGAAAACACACTTGGTGTTAGAACCCGATTTGGACGAATGTGGATTCCTCGTTTTGGGGATCTACGTGTGAAGATCATGGATGAAGCTCAAAAGACTCGGTACTCTATTCATCCCGGTGCTACAAAGATGTACCAAGAAATGAAGAAAGATTATTGGTGGCCGGGTATGAAGCGTGATGTGGTGGAGTATGTGAGTAAATGCCTTACTTGTTTACAAGTGAAGGCCGAGCACCAAAAGCCGTACGAGAAGATCCAACCTTTGGATATACCGGAGTAGAAGTAGGAGCATATCACCATGGATTTTATTACGAAGCTACCGCGTACCCCGAAAGGGTATGATGCCATATGGGTGATAGTTGACCGTTTGATGAAGAGTGCTTACTTCATACCGATCCGCGAGACATATTCATCTAAGAGGTTGGTGATCTATTCATCAAGGAAATTATAACTCGTCATGGTGTTCCGGTGTCTATTGTGTCTGATCGTGACACCCGGTTTACATCAAAATTTTGGAAGAAATTCCATGATGCAATGGGGACGATGTTGCATATTAGCACGACTTATCACTCCCAGACAGATGGTCAGTCGAAAAGGACCATTCAGACACCGGAAGATATGCTTCGGGCATGCGTCATCGATTTTGGAGGAAGTTGGGATGACCACTTACCGTTAGCTGAGTTCTCATATAACAACAACTATCATGCCAATATTGGTATGTCCCCTTATGAGATGCTATATGGTAGGAGATGTAGGACACCTGTGTGTTGGGGTGATATTGGTCAGAAAGAGTTAGGAAGCGTCGAGGTGATCGAGGCTACAACTGAGAGGCTTGAAAAGATCAAAGCCTTCATGAAGGCAGCCAAAAATAGATAGAAATCGTAGGGTGATAAACGACGCAGGCTGATTAAGTTCCAGGTGGGTGACAGGGTTATGTTGAAAGTCTCACCTTGGAAGGGTATCATTCGGTTCAGAAAGCGGGAAAAATTGAGCCCGAGATACATAGGGTATTTTCGAATCGTTGCTAGAGTAGGAGAGGTGGCCTATAGATTGGAGTTACCAGATGAGTTAAGTGGAATTCACCCGACATTCCATGTATCTCATCTAAGGAAATGTTTGGCAAACGAAGACATGGTTGTACCATTGGAGGATATCGAGGTAGATGAACGGCTTAATTATGTGGAGCAACCAGTGGCGATCATTGATCGTAAAGAGAAGAGGTTGAGAAATAAAGTGGTTCCTCTTGTGCATGTACAATGAAAGCACACAAAGGGATCTGAGTCTACGTGGGAGATTGAAGAAGAGATGAGATAGCATTACCCACGTTTTTTGAGGAATAACAGGTTTCGGGGACGAAACCTATATAAGGTGGGTGGACTTGTAACACCCGATTATTTTTTTAGTCAAAGAAAGAGGAATAAAGTGAAGAAAAGGAAAGAAAAGATATTTTACCCAAGTGGAAGGGTAAAAAGTGTCAAAAGGACAAAAGGTTTGAAAAGTGGGTGTAAAAGGTGATGGTTGCCCATCACTCTCTTTACACGCACACAAAATTCAGATCTTGAATAGAGAGAAAGGAAAGGAGCTGAAACCTCGGGTTGAAGAAGAACAAGAGCTGAAAGCTCGAATTCAAGGTAAGAATTCATGGTTTTATGGTGTTCTTAGTGGGTTTGTAGGCAGTTGAACTCAATTATAGATGTGTTTGGAAGAAGCCATACTCGAGAGCTGCTAAGGTGAGTTCTAGAACCCCTCTTTTTACTTGTTTTAACTGATTTTGGGGCTAGAAATGCATGAATGTATGTTTTTATAAATCTGGGTCTTATACTCGTATGTTTGAATGTGTGTATGTTTCGGGTATGGTGTGATTGTGGGCTATGTTCTTGCTTGACGATGTTATGGTTGTGTTTCTAAGGCTTAGAATGTAAGATTTAAGCTTAGAACATGGTAGATGAGGTTTGGGGATTGAATCTGCTGATAAGTGTGCCCTAGGCTGCTCATACGCCCAAACAATAGTTCATACGCCTAAGTTTAGAAAAAAACTGCTTAAGTGTGAACAAATACGGATGAGGAAATGCGGATGAGGAAATGTGGATGAGGAAATGCGGATGAGGAAATGCGAATGAGGAAATGCAGATGAGGAAATGTGGATGAGAAAGTCAATGCGGATGAGCAAAAAGAAATATGGATGAGTAAAAGGAAATTCGGATGAACAAAAAGAAATGCGGATGAAGAAAAAGGCAAATGGGGATGAACACTTAGAATATTTTTTGACTTTTTGGGGAAAAAGTTGAAATGTAGGCTTTGACTTGGGAGGTTCCCGGGGGCTATGTAAGTTGACTTTTTGAGGTCATAGATGTTATGATGGGCATTTTATGATGATGTTATGATGTGTGATTGATGCTTATGCATCATGGTATGTATGATGTATGTTATGTATGTATGATGCCCTCTATGATAATGTTGACTGTGTATGTTGATGTTCCTTATTATGTATGATTATTTTCCCTTGGCTTTACGATGAATGTTAATGAATGAAATAAAAGTATATGTAACATAAAGTGGAAGATAATGAAAAGAGGAACATGATGAATGAATGCATGCATTAATGAACAAAGGGAAGTAAAGTAAGTCTTGCAAGCCTTGTATGTTGAAACACGCCCAATGAAGGGTGTTAGTTCAACGGTGTGCGGGTTAGCTACCCCAGAAGGATGCACACCGGGGTCCGTCTTTATGACCGACCATTTGTATAGAACCTTTGTTGCTTACCTCTTGGTACTGTGGTCAGGCCACCGGGCGCAATGTATGGGGGTCTTTGATAGACCTCGGCCCAGTACTCGCTTTATGCGTGACGGATGGGGTATAGCTGTAACACCCAGTTATTTTTAAAGTCAAGAAAGAAGAATAATGTGAAGAAAAAAAAGAAAAAGAAATATAACCCAAGTCTAGGGGTTAAAAGTGACAAAAAGGACAAAATCTTTGAAAAGTTGGTGATAAAGGTGGCATGGCCGCCCATCACTCTCTCTACACACAAATCTTCAGTTTTTAGAGAGAGAAAGTAGCAAGAGCAGCAGAAAGCTCTCGGCTCTAAAGAGAAACAAGAAGAAAATTTGAATTCAAGGTAAGAATTCATGTTTTTATGGTGTTCTTAACCAGTTATCTCCTCGGGCTTATGCTTATGTGTGTTTGTATGTGCTCGGGTATGTTTTTAGTGGGTTTCTAGGCGGTTGAACCCAATTACAGACGAATTTTAAAGAAGCCATACTCA
The DNA here is from genome assembly GCA_025506515.1 of Flaveria trinervia. Lineage (NCBI taxonomy): Eukaryota > Viridiplantae > Streptophyta > Magnoliopsida > Asterales > Asteraceae > Flaveria > Flaveria trinervia. The sequence goes on along the minus strand of CM046441.1, from coordinate 18,928,312 downwards.
AGAGCTGTAAAGGTGAGTTCTAGAACCCCTCTTTTACTGGTTTTTACTGATTTTGGGGCTAGAAATGCATGAATGTATGTTTTGATAAAACTGTGTTTTTACCCGTATGTTGAATGTGTGTATGTTGTTGTTATGATGTGATGTTGGACTATGTTCATGTTTGATGATGTTATGGCTGTGTTTCTAAGGCTTAGAAGGTAATATTGAAGATTAGAACATAGTAGATGGTGTTTGGAAACTGAAATATGATGTTAGGGCTCAGATGTCTAAGTTTTCGAATCTGCCCAAGTGTTTAAGAGAAATGCGGATGAGTACTGACGAAATGAGAATGAACAGTTAATGTGGATGAGCATTAAACACTAAGTAAGAGAAATATGGATGAGTACCGAGGAAATGCGGATGAACAGTTAATCCGGATGAGCATTAACTACTAAGTAAGAGAAATGCGGATGAGTGTCGAGGAAATGCGGATTAACAATTAATGCGGATGAGCATTAACCACTAAGTAAGAGAAATGCGGATGAACATTGACTAAGTATGGGAAATGCGGATGAGTAAAAGTCAATGCAGATGAACAAATGCGGATGAGTAAAGTCAATGCGGATGAACTAAAACAAATGCGGATGAACAAAAAGGCAAATGCGGATGAACACTTAGAATATTTTCTGGCACCTTGGGAAAAAGGGTGAAATTCAGGCTTTAACTTGGGAGGTTCCCGGGGGCTATGTAAGCTGACTTTTTGAGATCATAGATGATGTGATGGGCATGGTATGATGATGTATGATATGATTTGATGATGTTATGAGGTATGATTGATGCTTATGCATGATGGCATGTATGATGTATGTATGTATGTACGATGCCCGGTATGATGATGTTGACTATATATGTTGTGTCCTTATTATGTATGATTATTTTCCCTTGACTTTTCGTTGAATGTTAATGAATGAAATGAAAGTATTATGTAACATAAAGTGGAAGATAATGAAAAGATGAACATGACGAATGAATGCATGCATTAATGAATGAACGAATGAAAGAATGGCTTGCAAGCAAATGTATAGAGGTTCACCCTCAATGAGGAGTGTTAGCTCAACAGTGTGCGGGTTAGCTACCCCATGAGGATGCACACTGGGGCTTAATCTATGTGATTAAGCAAAAGTATGGAGGTTCACACCCAATGAGGGGTTGTCAGCTCAACTGTGTGCGGTTAAATACCCTATGAGGATGCACACATGGGTTCGATCTTTGTGATTGACCATATGTATGGGGTCCTTGTTGCTTAACCCTAGATGAGTTGCTTGGTGCTCTAGAGGGGGGTTAAGCACATGACAAGACCAAGATGGTAACGAAAGAAATAAAAGTACAAAATGAAAGATGATGAAGATAATAAATATTAGCTATGTTCTAAAACCTGTTATTATTGAATGAAAGTAAAGAAGGGTTTTAAATGAAAGATAAAGTATGTTTTACTATAAAACTTGAACTCACTCAACAACGCTGACCTCTTAGGCATTTTTCCAATTGGCAGGTAAGCATTGCGGAGGATGGCGCGGGGCAGCTACTTGGCATTTTGGATAGCATTCTTTTGTTAATGTTTTTGCTTTGTAATGTGAACGAATGATGTTTCGAAATGAACGATTGTATTAACTTCCAAAAGCATTTTTAATGAAATGAAAAGTTATTTTGATATTTTGCTGCGTTGTTTTATGAAAATAAATGTAATTGTATGTTTGTGAGCAATGATTGGTCAGTTGTAAGCGTCCCGGGAACGGGGCTTTACAATAGCATAAGACAATGGTACACCTGAATTTTGCCGTGGTACTATGGTCAAGCCACCGGAAACAATGTATGGGGGTCTATGATAGACCTCGGCCCAGTACCCGCTTTATGTATAACAGTGGAGTAAAGTTCATGGTTTTGGATGGAATGTAAAGAAGAAATGGTGAACATATGAATGGAAGTTAACGAATGAACGATGAAGATAATAATGATATTATCAATGTGTACGTATGATGTGTGATCACATGAGTAAATAACAGTATTAATGAAAGTAAAGTATGTTTTATTACAAAACTAGAATTCACTCAACAATGCTGACTTTTTATGCATTTTTTCCAGTTCGTAGGTGAGCATGGCGCGGGGCAGCTACTTGGCATTTTGGATGCATTCTTTTGTTAATGTTTTTGCATTGTAATGCGAACAAATGAAATTGTGTAACGAATGTTGTATTATTTTGCAAAAGCATTTGCAAAGAAAATGTTGTTATAAATGTTTCTGCTACAACGTTTATTTCAAGTTAATGTAATTATATGTTTTATGAGCGATGATTAGGCAACTGTAAGTGTCCTGGGAACGAGGCCTTACAGCAAGAAGGAGTTTCCTTTGGTGGTTACCCTTTCTTTTCTTCCCTTTCGCTTAGCTTCAAATCCTTTATAATCTTGGCCTTTGTAGTTAATTCAGCTAGATAAAGGTTGCTTAGATAGTTTCTGATATGAGTAGCTACTTTAGGGATTGAGGGATAGGAGAATGGTTTCTCTACTAACTCAGCAATGTCAATTCTGTTGGAGTGTAGCAGAGAAGATGCATAAAGTTTGTTGACTTTACCATTCTCTCTTTCCATAACAAAGTGATGAGTAGGGTCTTCAAACCTCCACTTGACTCTTCTTCCTAGGAACAAGGAGCTAAGATGGTAGCGTGTCTCCCTTTCCAGAATCTAGCAGAGTCACCAGCTTTTTTCTTAGTTTCTTCTCTTCTTCCTCATGGATTTAGAGTTAGTTACGAAGAGACTGAGAGCCTAGTCCGATGTTCCTCTTGGCAGATCAAGGAATTATTCTTTTGTGAGGGAACATGAGGAGCCAACAGTGAAGGATAGTTTGATGGACCCCTCCTCATAAGAGTTGTCGCTTAGAGTAGTGCAGTTGAGAAGCTTCCCCTTGATCTCATTGAATTCTTACAAGGTCAGGGGTTTGGATGATTCAGAGGAAGACTTGGATGGTTGAATGGTGGATAATGGTTGGGTTCTGGTAAGAGTTGGGTTTAAGGATATGTGGTGGTGGTGGTTGTTGTGATTTAGTGGGAGAGGATAAGGGTATGGTTGATGATGTGGGTTTAGGCATGTAAGGCTTAGTGGTTAACTCAGATTTGATGGGGAAAGGGAAAGGTATTGGTTCAGATTGAGGTTGAGGTTGTGGTGAATATTTGGAAGTCATCCTTTGTTTAATTTTGTATACATCTTTCCTTCTTCCTAAGCGAATGTTAGCCTTGATGTCACTGACATGTCGCTGCAGGGTCCTTCTGACATGGGGCCAACTTGTCTGCCAGAGAAGCCATGGGCCCTGAGATAAGCCTTCATCCGGTCTTTCTATTTTCTTGGCTACCACAAGTTGAGCTTCTTCCTCTTTCTTCTTCTTTCGCCTAACATTTCCATAACCGCCTTTTTCCTCTCCTTATCCATTTGATCTTGCTCTTTGTGGAAAGCCACAAGATCATATCATTATCATTAGGAGATAGTTCTTGAAGAGAGTATCCCTGAGAACTTAAGAGAGCTATCCTTTCATTCCTCAGCTATTGCTCAGCTTTCTCCTTCTTTTTATGCTTTTCCTCTTCTAAAGCCAACCTTACTGCTTCCTCTTGTTCTTTATGTAGCAGGTTTCCTTTTCTAACTCAACCAGCTCCTCAGGTGGAAAGAGGAGCACATCTTCACTTACTGCTCCGAGATTGATAAGTCTGTTAATGAACTCTGCGAGATAGGTGAAGGGTATGCACTTACGACACAACAACACAATGAGGAGAGTTGCTAAGAACCCTTAACTGATCAAATAGTGAAATTAGTTAACCTCTAGTGATGATACTAAGAACACAAGTAAATATGAGTTAGAACAAGATAGAAAAATACACAAGGAGATGGTTTTCAAGATTGCAGTATATTGACTTCTCAAGTTCTATTACAAATGTTACAAAGCATATTCAAAAAGTTACAAGTACTTGATATACATATACTACATGCTACAGGCGGCCATACTTTGAAGGCCAGCTGGAAACACTTAACTAGGCACAAACAAAATCAGTTGTAGATTCAAAAGGTAGATTGTCTTTTGGCTAGTGACTATGACATGCCATAGCTCATATCCTAATATATTACAAGAAGGATAAAGTACATGAAGTATAAAGTTACAGACTCAAGACCTCAATGTACATTTACTAAAAGCATGGACATTTTCACCAACTTATGTAAGTTAGTGACTTTACAGAGTTACAGTGGAAAGAGGTCTAGCTTTATGTAAAGTACATAAGATAAAGCATGTTTACTAAAAGTCTTCAGAAGAGATCTGTCTTCTAGTGTTGGCTTCGGAAGACTTTGTTTCTGAAGCTTCGGAAGACTTCATCTTTGGCTTCGGAAGATATTAGTCTTGGCATAGGAAGATTTCACACTTAGAATATTTCTGTTTTTTCGTGTGAAACTTCCGAAGAATTCTTCTTCGGTACACTTGTGCATGCATGCAAGAGACTTTGAGTGTTTGAGTTGCATCAACCTTTACATTTAATCCTTACAATCTCCACCCTCTTTTGGTTATTGATAGCCTCCTGGTTTTGCCATAGCTACTTTTCTACTTGCAACTAATAGCTTCCTAATAGGGAGTCTACCTTTTTTCTTATGTTTTTCCAACCTTTCCTCCTCTAGCAATACTTTTGCAGTCATCTTCTTTTTACCTTTGATGTCTTTGGAAGCTTGAGTATTTGGAGGTTCATATGTAGAGGATTCAAGTTGGTAGGTGGTGATTTGAGCTAATGGTGATCAAGGTGTTTTAGTAAGAGGGGTTCTGAGAAAGTCTTCACTATTTATCTCAAATGTCAGATCAAGAATTGGCTCTATGATAATTAGACATCAGACAAAGAAGATAACCATTCCATAGCTTGTACTTCAGCTTCGAAAGTTAGAGGAATTGCACTACCTATCCCAACTAATTCAGTTGTTGGGCCATCAGTCCTTATTTCCCTTTCGAAATTAATCTTAGGTTCAATGTGGACCTTAGGTTGACAGACTCCTTCCTTAGTGGTAGGAGGTGCCTTCACCTTTGAAGCTCTTCAGTTCCAAAGTATGCGATAACAACATCCGGACTTGGTTGTTCAAATGAGGATCCTATTAGAAACTTAGTTAAGAACTTGTTCAGATTTATGAGCATCCTTGGGTCCACTTGAAGGATAATAGGAGGAGGCTCGGGGAAATCTATTGCTTGTTGATTTGGGTATCTTGAAGATAGAGTAGAAAGAGCCAAGCTTTGCTGCTCCACATGCGTTGTACTCTAAACATTGTCCTCCTTTTTGGTAGCATCATCTTAAGAGCTTGATGACCTAGAGGAAAAAGTCAGAGACACTTGGACTAGTACATGCCTAATAGATCTCTCAATCTGTTTCTCAGCTAGTTGAGCCCTGAGATTTTCAATCTTAAATTGTTGAGTGGCAGACCTATTCTTTAAAGTCTTAAACCTAGATTCATTGTTTGAGACTTTAGAAAATAGGTCTCTAATTGTGAGTTTCATACTTCTCTCATATTCTTTAGAAGAATGTAAGGCCCCGTTCCCGGGACGCTCACAACTGGCCAATCATCGCACATAAAACGTTTAATTACATTAACTTTACTAAAATCATGCAGCGGAAACGCTTTAAACAAACATTTCATTTCCTTTAAATAAACACTTTTGTAAAATAATACATTGTTCATTACAAAATATCATTTGTTCGTATCACAATGCAAAAATGTTATACAAAACAATGCCATCCAAATAGAGCCAACTAGCTGCCCCTTGCCATCCTCAGCAACATTTACCTGCCAACTGGAAAATGCATAAAAGTCAGCGTTGCTGAGTGAGTTCTAGTTATACAAAAACATTATATTACCTTTCATTCATTAAAACATATTCTTTACTATCGCATGTGATCACACATCATACGTAGGTAATAATTATTATCTTTGTTATCGTTCGTTTCGTACATTTCGCACGTTTCGCACATTTCGTACTTATCGCACTTTTCGTACTTATCGCACTTTTCGTACATTTATTATCTTTTCACTTCTATCTAGGTCCTATCATATGCTTACCCCCTTCTTGAGCACAAAGCCATATAATCTAGGGTTAAGCGACAAGCACCCCATATCGCACATATCACACATATCACATGATAGCGTAGTCACTAAGACTGACTCCCCTGTGTATGTGAACTCTTATGGGTTAGCTAACATTGCATGCTACATAACACACAATAATTACCAAATTGCATGTATTGGAGCAGTCACCAAGACTAACTCCTACTGTGTGTATGAACCCTTATGAGTTAGCCAAAATCACAAGCTATAGACACACAGTTGAGCTAACAACTCTTAATGAGTTGTGAACCTCCTTTCATTTGCTTGCAAGACTTTCATTCGTTCATTCATTATGTTCCACTTTCATTTTAAATCTTTCACTTCGTTAAGATAATACTTTACATTCATTATCATAAGCACACCACCTAAAGTCACATCATAATACGTAGTAAGAAACAAAAGAAAACATAACATACATAAGCATAATATCATCATGCATCATCATACATAACATATACCATCACACATTATCATAAACGTAACTGATCCTCCGTAGGACAGCAGCCCCCGACAGCGGGGTCCTAGGGGCAGTAGCCCTAGTGAGGTCCAAGGGGCAATGCCAAACTAGTTCAAACCTTTAAATAGGGGATCTAGAACTCACCTGGACTCGATGAGTAGCTTCTCAATCAAGCTTTCAAAGCAAGGGTTGCATTACATAGCCTGGATTCTTGGTGTTTTCTTATTGTTTGGATGCCCACAAACACCAATCTTCAATCCCGTGATCAACCGAGCCTTGAATCTTCAATTCTCTACACTTTCTCTCTCTACACTCTCTCTCTAGAATTGGGATGTTGAGTTGCAATTGAGAGTTGCTCAAGATGATCCGTTTATATATACCGGGCGTTCTCGGGACCTTAAACCAGCCAAATACATACCCGCGAGCTCTACTTGGTCCATACTCCATTACCCCGCTTATTTTTTTAAATAATCCTGGCTAAGCCCATTATTATTAATTGGCTCGTTTCAACTTTATTCGGGGCGTTAAAAAGAATCACGACGAAATGAGGTAACATACCTAGTATGTTTATCATCACCACCAGATGCGATTTCTTTGCACCCTGGTTTCCCTTTCTTGATAAAGTCTCTGTCAGAGTCAACAAGAGGAAAAGTTTTCATAGATTCAGTCTCAGAGATGTTACCACTATCTTGAGAGTTCAATGAGACACTTTTAGTAGTGGCAGCTAAATCTACATGAGTCCCCTCTACATCAGTGGGACTCACCTCAGTTTGGGTTGCTGATGGGGGCTAGAAATCAGGGATCTCTCTAGGCTCAGTTGATCTTTAGAGAGGTGTTGTGGATCAACCTCATAGCCTTGAAGAGACATGATTTCTTCATCAGTACCTATTAAAGGTCAGTGAAGAATATGGAAGTTATGCATAATGACTAGGGAGCTTGATTAATGTCTAGAGGCATTGAGCCTATGATTGCGGTGTCCCTTTTTGGCTGCTCATCAGAGTATAGTGACTCGCCCTAAGAGTTTAAAGTTTGAGTTTCAGGCTCATGGGATTGAAATTGAGGAAACTCAATACCCATATTGAGGTCAATTATGAAGGATTTTGAGACCTCAAACTGAATGGGAGCCCATGTTTCCACTTTAGCCTTTATGGATTGAATAGGGGAAACTTGTTCAATTAGAGAACACATGACATTGACATGGTTATTGCTAGTGTGGGTTCATCACTTGTGGGATAAACAGTGATGGCATAGGAGCCATTTACTCAATCATACCTGGAAGAAGCCCAATATGTCTTCTAGTAAGTAGGTGGAGACCCTCTTCAACACCTTGAAGATGACCCGCCTCATATGATGTATAGGTAGAGTAGCTGCACAAACAAGCTTCTCCTGATCCAGCTCATAGTTGATTATATGCTGAATAAACCTGGGATACATGTAAAATGTCTCCCTTTGATTATATGTTTCCTCTAAGGTTGTTCAGCATAAATCTTGACCAGTTAAACCTAAGGCCCTTTACCAACCCATGAACCAGGCCTCTTAAATCATATGGAATTTGGTCCCAACCCCTAGACTTGTATGATAGACAGTGAAGAAGACTATGATACAGGAACTTCTAGTTAGAAGAGAAGTTGAACATGTAGATAGTTCACCTGTTTACATCTCCACCATATCCTATTTGGGTATATGTGTCCTCTAAATCCGATTTGGGGAATTAAGTAGGAGAACCTTCATCATGGAGCTCTAGGTGCTCTCTAATGGTCTATTCAGATAGGACCAATTTTTGGTTGTAAATTCTTAAGCTAATGACCCTGACTCTGTTAAGAGTGTCAAGCTGACCATTTCCCCAAAACTTGTCCATGTGGTTTGAGTAAATGATGGGGTTAACAGTTAGGGATGTGTAGTAGGTGGACTTGGTTAGGAACTAGATGATTTCTGAGAAGTTAACCTCCTTGGAAGAGTCAAGGAGTGAGACTTGGTTATGTTGAGGATTTAGTGCCATTGTTGGAAAATTACAGAGGAAATGAAGTTGATTTTGGAGTAAAAGTACAGATGAAGGAAACTTGGGGCTGTGAATTTGGTAAAAATATTAAAAGGATAGGTCGGAAGTATTTAAATGAAAGAAATGGCTGATAGATAAGTGAAGTGACAGTTTGGGGTAAGATATGACAATGACCGTAAGGTTAAAACCATTTAAAAATATTTTGACATGATTAATAAAAATCTTTACCTTTTTACAAAGTGGGCCCAAAAGATTCCCGTAACACAGTAAACTTTCTTCCTTGAGTAAGAGCTTTTATGAGAGTAATCTCTTTCGAAGTCAAACTTACGTCCGAAGGTAAATTTCATCCAAAGAGAAATTTACTTCCGAAAGTAGAGAACTTTCATGAAGAAGTCTTCAAGCTTCGGAATAGATTTGATATAACATCAATTATTCTTCCGAGGCTGAAGACTCGTCGGAAAATAAACCTACCGTGGAGGAATTTTCCTTTGGAGGGAAAATAAAATATCTTCTGAGAGTTAATTTGACATCGAAAGAATTCATACTTAGAAAATTTTGAAGAAATACTTTTGTAACAGGGCTTACATTGTATGATAAGAGAAGACAAACTTTAAAAGGTTTTTCAATGAAGATAAACTAACCAATGTTTATCATCCCTATAGGTGTAATAAGATGCTGAAATCGTTGTTTGTCAAAAGCTTTGGTGAACAGATCAGCATACCGTTCATGTTAGTCAACTTGATAAGTTTAATGAGATTTTTCGCATGAATATCTCTAATGAAATCATACTTGATGTCAATGTGCTTTGTCTTAGAGTGCTTGACTAGATTTTCTGTAATAGAAATGGCACTCTAGTTGTCAATGTGAATATGAGTCTCCATGAAATTAAATCCATAGTCCAACATCTGGTTTTGAATCCACAACAGTTGAGCATAGCAAATTGCAGCAACAATGTATTGAGCTTCAACACTTGATGTTGAGACATAGGATTGCATCTTGCATTTCCATGAGACGATCCTTCCACCAAGAAATTGATATCATCTTGATGTTGATTTCTTGTTGATGTTGCAGCCATCATAGTCACTATCAGTGTAGGCATAGAGATTGAAGTCTTGATTAATAGGATAACAGAGACCAAGTTTGGGAGCTCCTTTGAGGTATCTAAGGATTCTCTTGGCAGCAACTAGGTAAGACACATTTGAAGTAGTCTGATATCTTGAACAAATGCAGGTTGCAGACATAATATCAGGTCTACTTGTTGTGAGATACATAAGAGATCCAATAATTGCCCTATAGTGATGTTGATCATATCCTCCCCCTTAGAGTCATGACAAAGATGTGATTTCTGGGTATAGAAATCTTTGCTGGCGTACAATCCTTCATATCAAATCTTTCTAAAATATCATTGGCATATTTTGATTGATTGATAAGTAATGATTCCTTCATTTGCTTTACTTGAATTCCAAGGAAAAAGTCTATTTCCCCATGGAACTCATTTTGAACTTTCTTCATAATGCTTTCAAGTCTTTACACAATTGATAACTTGAGAAACCAAATATGATATCATCGACATAGATTTGTACGAGCAAAATGTCTTTCCCGGACTTTTTTATGGATAAAGTCTTGTCAATGGTACCTCTTGTGTAACCATTCTTCAAGAGAAACTAAGGCAAAGTCTCAAGCCATAGTTAGGTGCTTGGTGCAACCTAGAGAGAGATTTATCCATTTACACACATAGTTAGGGTGCTATGGGTCTTCAAATCCTGGAGGCTGGCACACATAGACTTCTTTATCTATATCCTCGTATAGAAATATACACTTGACATCAAGCTGGTAGATTGTAAAATCTTGGATCCTGCATAAGCAAGAAAGATCCTCATTGCCTCAAGTCTTGCAACAGGTGCAAAGGCATTAGTGTAATCAATTCCCTCCTCTTGTGTGTATCCTTGAACAACCAGTTTTGCCTTGTTTTCGATAATCAAGCCCCAATCATCTCTCTTGATCCTGTACACCCACTTTGTGCCAATGGGTACTTGACCGGATGGTATAGTGGACATAGGTTCCAAACCTTTTGTCTTTTAAATTGAAGCAACTCTTCTTGCATTGATTTAACCCAACTACTATCTTTTAAAACTTCTTCTACCTTCCTTGGGTCCATCTAAGAAAAAAGCATGAGTACAAGCAGATACAAGCAGATATTCCCATTATGAGTTTGTCCTCATGTTCTCACACTTTTAAAAAATGACTAATGATGTTCTCAGCAGGGTGAGTGTTATGAATTCTGAGCATGGGAATCACATCCATTGCATGGAGAGATCTAGATATGAAAAGTTCTGCTCAAGATTTTGAACACTTGGACCTGTTGAGGTCTCACGTTTATTCAATAAGGAGTGATTGAATGAAGGAAAGACAACATCAATATCTTTTGCTGTGAAGTAGCATTAACTGTTACCTGTTCCTTCAAAATGCAGCTTCCATCAGCCTGGTGTTGTGCATTGTTTGAGTTATCACTTGATGAGTTTTGATGCTAACTTTGTTGACAACTTGTTAAAGCTCCATTGGTTCTTGAGATAGTCATACTATCAAATCTACCAATTATGGGAGCTTGATTTTCAGCAATTCTTGGAGATTTGGAAGTGGTCTGGGTAACTGAAACAGTTGGTCATCATCAGAATCACTTTGAGTAGCTGTTCTAGCTGAAACATTCTTACACGAAGGTTTAGAATAGTTAGGAAACAATTCTAAATCAAATATATGATCAGCTTCATCCACTCTAATACAAGGTCTGTGCTTATTTACAACAATGTTGGAAGATTCCACAAATTGTTGATTATTGATGTTGTAAACCTATAAGCAATAGAGCTGGAGGAATATCCAACAAAGATAGTGTTGGATTCTTTATGCCCAAGACACATAGAATATTGATGTGGTTGTACGTTATGATCCAAGTCAGGTCATACCCATAACAAGCTTAGCAAACACCGGTTAATATTTAATTGATGATATGATCATGCAATTGAATAATAACACCAATTTAGAAACGTGGGTTTTCTAAATTAATTGTATATGAGATAGAACAACTTATAAGGATATTTTGTTCATGGTTATTATTTGTAATGTTATTTAAATTGGTTAAATAACATCAAGTAATAAAGTATGTGTATGAGTTATATAATTAAAAGGTTAATTACATGACTCATCCTAAGTCTAGTTAAAATAAAAGGTTGATAAAATTAGGGGGAAACCCCAATTAAAAGCAATTCGGCCGCCCCCTTCTTGTGGGTTGGCTCCTTTTGCCACTTGAAACTAGCATTCATTTACAACACACACACACTCAATCTCTTCTCTCTCTCACATGCAAAGGACCAAGAACAACATATTCTCTCTATCTTATTGAAGAAGTTCAAGCTGAAAATTGAATTTTCAGCTCTTCTTGGTTCGATTTTGGTGTTGAAATCCTAACAAAAGAGTCTTTGTTTGATGCTTGTGGGTATGGAAGCTTGAGGACACCTCTCCTTGGTGTTTGGTCATTCAAGAACCTCATCCTCTTCATCTATTTCACATTTTCAGCAGCTCCACAAAGGTAGTTTGTATGTGTTGTTTTGGTTGTTATTTCTTCTTGATAGCTAGTTCATACACATATATATGATCCTATGTTCTTGGGTTTGTTATTAAGATATGTGCCTTAATTTTCAGTTTACAAAACATAATATTGAGGTTTGTTTCCGCTGTGTTTTCTTGTTTAAATGGTTAAACAACTTTGATAATGGTCCAACAAACCCAACAGATAGAATCATCCGAGTTTTCAATAAATTTTGCCAAACTGTCCTTTGTGTTAAGTATAGCACACCAGCTGCCAAATGACCTAAGAAAACCAATGAACAGTTGTCTCTTGTTCCATAGCTCATAAGGGTTTTTTCCCATGGGGCTTAACTATAAGAACTCTGTTATGCACATAGCATACAATGTTGACTACCTCTACCCAAAATGTTAGAGGAAGTTTTGAATCAACTAACATAGTCCTAGTAGCCTTAATAAGTGTCCTATTTCTCCTCTCAGCAACACCATGTTGGACACTGAAAGTATCATACATGCCAATTCAAGTGTGGTTTGATGGTTATTCTACTGAAATCCCACAAGTTCAAGTATTAATACGGATGAAGATTCTGCAAAGAGGACAAGTGCGGCTAACCGAATTTGTATATGTGGAAGACATAGAACAAATGTGCATAAGTGTTTGTTCTTTCGCATTAATAAATGCAGATAGCCGGAAAGAAATGCTAACAAGGTTTGTACATCCACATTAACTAATGCGAATGCCTGCCAACAAATGCACATAAGTGTTCGTTCATCCGCATTTGTCAATGCTGATGACCAAACACTAATGCTGAAGACAAAGAAGAAATGTTGATCAAGATCAACACATCTGCATTAGTCAATGCGGATGAACAAAGAAATGCTGATGAAGACTTAGACTAGTTCTCTGATGTATAGGTCAGGGGTAGTTTAGTCATTTTGTAAAAGGCATCTTGTCAGCCTATAAATAGAATAGAAAACCTCGTATGTGAGGTGACTGTTGATAGACATTATAGACAATAGAATATTTTGTTTAGTCTTATGTTCTCAAGGTGTATTATTACTGTTAATGCTCAAACCCTAGCATCATTGTAAATGATCACCTTCATTAATACACGTACATTTATGAGTATTTTGTTGCATTCAATATTTATTGATTGTTTGATTTCGTCATACAATCATTAACTCAATAATGTGGATAAGGACTTTACTCTACCACATTTGTGTAAAACAAGTATAACATAAAGGTTTGAAGTGTTAAAAACCTATGCGGACAAAAGTGTTCTACCGCATTTGTTAATGCAGAAGACATTTTTCATAACTGCATTTATTTTTACTCATCCTCATTTCATGAATGTGTTAAATCAACACTTTTTATGTATATCAACAATAAATAAACAGTGCTTAATCTCTTCTACCTTAATGATGAAGGTCAAGAAATGTGGACAACTTTTTTGTTCAGTCGCATTTGTTGAAGTAAATGTGGATAAAGGAATTTTCTATACTGCACTTGTTACAGTGAACAAATGCAAACTAACTTTGTTCAGCCACATTTGCTATAATGAACAAATGTTTTCAAGTTTTTCACTTCCGTATTTGTAACAGTACATAAATTCTGATGAACAAAACTCTTCCGTATTTGCTACAGTGAACAAATGTTTTCAAGTTTTTTACTTCCAGCATTTGTAACAGTACACAAATGCTGATGAACAAAACTCTTCGGCATTTGCTACAGTAAATTTAAAAAACTGACCGCATTTGTTCTGAAACATGTAACAATTTGTAAAAGCCATTAGTTGACTATTTAAAGGCATTGAAAATGTCATTTAATACTTTTCAAATTTGAGAGACTTTAAAGTGCGACGAGCAAAACTCACTGTTCTTCATGAATCATCATCACCATCAACAAACCTGTGTTCTACGATTCATTTCATCTAATTAGTCCGTAGTTTTGATTCACTACAACAGTATCATCGAACAAGGTGAAAATCTTGAATTTTGTGACCTAAAATGTCGGACTTTTGAACCAACGATGAACATAGAACCCTAGGTCAATAAAGAAAACCCAAAATTAGACTTGATTTAAGGAATGATGATCATTTTCAACTACAATGAACATGTTAACTAATAAGATAACAACCAACAAGTAAATTTTAAAATCAAGTTCATCGTATGAACAGAGCATAACAAAAGATGAAAATGTTGTCAAATCTTGAATCTAAGAGTTGAAAAGAGGTTAAAAAACAATAAATATGGTCTCTCCAAACATGAAAACAAAATAATAGTGATTATTCATGATATCATCAAGCTTAGGAATGATTCCTATGGAACAGTACCTTCAAACAGTCAATTTTGACCATCGAAAGTCAAACTGATGAAACTTGCTTGATGTATGCTTTACAATCTAATAATTATTATCCATTAATCTAATTCATATGCCTCTAATGCATGGTACATGGCAAATCTATCCTGGAGCAAGCTCCACAACGTCAGCGATTATCTTGACCCTGATGTACCTGAGGCTAAATATCTAGAGACATGATCATATTTATTTCAACTACTAGAGTGGCTCATGCAATTACAGTTAGACGAGTCATTTATTAGAGATACATAAGGTCTTTCTGGAGCACTGCTGAGGTGATAGAGATAGACTATGAAGAACTCTGTCTCGAAGGATAACTGATGATCATACTCTGACCATCACTGAACAAACTGTGAGACAGTGTCTATAGTTTGGAGATGATACCAACACTCCTCTAGAGCTTGAAGATGATGGAATCACTACTTTCTTTGCCAACATTGGATATGAAGGAGGATTTGAAGGTGAACAAATTGTAAAAGGATTAGTTGACTAACAGTGGAGGTTCTTGATTCATCTCTCCCAACACTGTTGTCAAAGAAAAAGATAGGATGGAATGACATCTAGTAATCACATCATCTGCCATATGTGCTTTGTGCAGTAACAGGCCATTTAGCATGTCTGCCTATGTGTTTAATGGTCTGGTTTCAAACATTCAGGAATGGAGAAGACACATGTTCCTAATGTATCCAAGTTCTTACAATGTCTCATTAATGAAGCATTTCATGACATTGTACCTAAAGGTCCTGTGATGGATATTCCTCATTATGATGCTAAGTCTTACAAGTATATCAAAAAAAGAGATCCTAGGAGCTTTTATAGTGGAACCCACTCTCCTTTGTTGCCCTGGATGCTTAAACAGATTATTCCAGAAGAACATATTGAAGAACAGAGGCTCCTATTGATGAGCCAAATCAAGAAGAAGAACCAGCTGTTCATGATCAGCAAACTGCTAATGAGTAAGTTGTAGAAAGTGATGAAGGACAGAGGAGAGTGTCACCCCAGGTTGATGTAGGGGGTGATATTCACACTGGGCCATCTGTTCATGAAACTGATATAGCCTCACCCTTCATGCCCTCACCTATACCATCACCACAAAGCCTACCAATCTCATCACCACAATTACAACCCATCATCTCCCCACAACCTCACCTATACACTCACCTTATGTTTCACCATCCATCATTCACCTGAATCTCCTGTTCACTCATCCCCTACTTCTACTGAGCCTGTTGACTTTGGTGATTCTGCCAGCTCTTTAGAGGAATCTAAATCATCATCTAATGATGAGGATTAACATAGGCAAATGCCTATTATGCAAGCTATTTATAAGGATGTTCCTTCTGTAAGTGTTGCTGAATCAGAAGTAAATAGACGCGACGAGAAGGATGAAATGTTTTTTGAGCTAATGAAGAAAGTAGCAAAGATGGAGAAAATATTGAACAGAAGATCTAGTATCATTCAAGATAGACTGTGGAGTTGGATGAAATGGAGAAGGAGATAAAAGATCTGAAAGAAAAATATGAGGTGAAAACAAAGAGAAAGAAAAGGAGATAGAAAGACTAAAGGTTGTTCGCCAACAACCAAGAGATGAAATAAGTGTCACGTTGACACTTTAGCCATCTAGACCATTGCCATGGAAGAACAAGAATGATTGACTGAAGAGCACTCTGACATTATCATAAACTTGCAGAACCAGATAGAAAGTCTAAACAAGAGAGAACGGCTTGTTATAATCAAAAGAGAAGCTGAAGTTTAAATGGAGAAAGATGATATGGTTGAGAAAAGAGAAGAGAAAAGAAAAAGAGAGAGTGATAAAGAAGGTAGTGCTGAAAGTTCATCAGGAGAGAGTAGCAATGACTTCCATCCTACTAAAAAGATGAGATACTATGAGGCTGAAGAAGTGAAAGAACTAAGTGAATCAATACAAGATGAATCAGCATGGAATTGGTGATTTATGAAAAGAAACCATATGAAACTCACACTGAAGAGGCAAAATTCAGTGATATGATTAAAGCCCTTGATAGCTTCACTACAGAAAGTTCATCATAGATGATGATTTTTGGGAATTTATAGTTGATTAGAGGCTAGTTGCTGAACCCATGTAGTGATTCCTTAATCTCCTATCCCCATTGAGAAGGAATTGAATATGCAAATAGTGCCTGTTGTATCCTGACTGATGAACAAAAAGAGCTCATCAGAAGATTATATGAAGAACAACAAAGGAGAGAATATGTCTCATGAAAATGGCTTTGTCAACATGATAAAGCCATTTTGGATCCATCTTAAGCAGAAGCTCTTATTTCTCCACAAGACCCAATAGAATCTTCCCAACCTCAACACCATCAAACCCTTGAAGAACATAGGATGTATAATCCTTAGGGGAAGTATGTTGGACCCTGAAAGGATCATACATGCCAATTCAAGTGGTGGTTTGATGGTTGTTCTACTGGAAATCCCATAAGTCCAAGTACTAATGCGGATGAAGAATCTACAAAGAAGACAAGTGCGGACCGCATTTGTATATGCGGAAGACATAGAACAAATGTGCATAAGTGTTTGTTATTCCACATTAACAAATGTGGATAGCCGAAAGAAATGCTAACAAGGTTTGTACATCCACATTAACTAATGCGAATGCCTGCCAACAAATGCACATAAGTGTTCGTTCATCCGCATTTGTCAATGCTGATGACCAAACACTAATGCTGAAGACAAAGAAGAAATGTTGATCAAGATCAACACATCTGCATTAGTCAATGCGGATGAACAAAGAAATGCTGATGAAGACTTAGACTAGTTCTCTGATGTATAGGTCAGGGGTAGTTTAGTCATTTTGTAAAAGGCATCTTGTCAGCCTATAAATAGAATAGAAAACCTCGTATGTGAGGTGACTGTTGATAGACATTATAGACAATTAGAATATTTTGTTTAGTCTTATGTTCTCAAGGTGTATTATTACTGTTAATGCTCAAACCCTAGCATTCATTGTAAATGATCACCTTCATTAATACAACGTACATTTATGAGTATTTTGTTGCATTCAATATTTATTGATTGTTTGATTTCGTCATACAATCATTAACTCAATAATGTGGATAAGGACTTTACTCTACCACATTTGTGTAAAACAAGTATACATAAAAGGTTTGAAGTGTTAAAAACCTATGCGGACAAAAGTGTTCTACCGCATTTGTTAATGCAGAAGACATTTTTCATAACTGCATTTATTTTTACTCATCCTCATTTCATGAATGTGTTAAATCAACACTTTTTATGTATATCAACAATAAATAACAAGTGCTTAATCTCTTCTACCTTAATGATGAAGGTCAAGAAATGTGGACAACTTTTTTGTTCAGTCGCATTTGTTGAAGTAAATGTGGATAAAGGAATTTTCTATACTGCACTTGTTACAGTGAACAAATGCAAACTAACTTTGTTCAGCCACATTTGCTATAATGAACAAATGTTTTCAAGTTTTTCACTTCCGTATTTGTAACAGTACATAAATTCTGATGAACAAAACTCTTCCGTATTTGCTACAGTGAACAAATGTTTTCAAGTTTTTTACTTCCGCATTTGTAACAGTACACAAATGCTGATGAACAAAACTCTTCGGCATTTGCTACAGTAAATTTAAAAAACTGACCGCATTTGTTCTGAAACATGTAACAATTTGTAAAAGCCATTAGTTGACTATTTAAAGGCATTTGAAAATGTCATTTATACTTTTCAAATTTGAGAGACTTTAAAGTGCGACGAGCAAAACTCACTGTTCTTCATGAATCATCATCACCATCAACAAACCTGTGTTCTACGATTCATTTCATCTAATTAGTCCGTAGTTTTGATTCACTACACAGTATCATCGAACAAGGTGAAAATCTTTGAATTTTGTGACCTAAAATGTCGGACTTTTGAACCAACGATGAACATAGAACCCTAGGTCAATAAAGAAAACCCAAAATTAGACTTGATTTAAGGAATGATGATCATTTTCAACTACAATGAACATGTTAACTAATAAGAATAACAACCAACAAGTAATTTTAAAATCAAGTTCATCGTATGAACAGAGCATAACAAAAGATGAAAATGTTGTCAAATCTTGAATCTAAGAGTTGAAAAGAGGTTAAAAAACAATAAATATGGTCTCTCCAAACATGAAAACAAAATAATAGTGATTATTCATGATATCATCAAGCTTAGGAATGATTCCTATGGAACAGTACCTTCAAACAGTCAATTTTGACCATCGAAAGTCAAACTGATGAAACTTGCTTGATGTATGCTTTACAATCTAATAATTATTATCCATTATCTAATTCATATGCCTCTAATGCATGGTACATGGCAAATCTATCCTGGAGCAAGCTCCACAACGTCAGCGATTATCTTGACCCTGATGTACCTGAGGCTAAATATCTTAGAGACATGATCATATTTATTTCAACTACTAGAGTGGCTCATGCAATTACAGTTAGACGAGTCATTTATTAGAGATACATAAGGTCTTTCTGGAGCACTGCTGAGGTGATAGAGATAGACTATGAAAGAACTCTGTCTCGAAGGATAACTGATGATCATACTCTGACCATCACTGAACAAACTGTGAGACAGTGTCTATAGTTTGGAGATGATACCAACACTCCTCTAGAGCTTGAAGATGATGGAATCACTACTTTCTTTGCCAACATTGGATATGAAGGAGGATTTGAAGGTGAACAAATTGTAAAAGGATTAGTTGACTAACAGTGGAGGTTCTTGATTCATCTCTCCCAACACTGTTTGTCAAAGAAAAAGATAGGATGGAATGACATTCTAGTAATCACATCATCTGCCATATGTGCTTTGTGCAGTAACAGGCCATTTAGCATGTCTGCCTATGTGTTTAATGGTCTGGTTTCAAACATTCAGGAATGGAGAAGACACATGTTCCTAATGTATCCAAGGTTCTTACAATGTCTCATTAATGAAGCATTTCATGACATTGTACCTAAAGGTCCTGTGATGGATATTCCTCATTATGATGCTAAGTCTTACAAGTATATCAAAAAAAGAGATCCTAGGAGCTTTTATAGTGGAACCCACTCTCCTTTGTTGCCCTGGATGCTTAAACAGATTATTCCAGAAGAACATATTGAAGAACAAGAGGCTCCTATTGATGAGCCAAATCAAGAAGAAGAACCAGCTGTTCATGATCAGCAAACTGCTAATGAGTAAGTTGTAGAAAGTGATGAAGGACAGAGGAGAGTGTCACCCCAGGTTGATGTAGGGGGTGATATTCACACTGGGCCATCTGTTCATGAAACTGATATAGCCTCACCCTTCATGCCCTCACCTATACCATCACCACAAAGCCTACCAATCTCATCACCACAATTACAACCCATCATCTCCCCACAACCTCACCTATACACTCACCTTATGTTTCACCAATCCATCATTCACCTGAATCTCCTGTTCACTCATCCCCTACTTCTACTGAGCCTGTTGACTTTGGTGATTCTGCCAGCTCTTTAGAGGAATCTAAATCATCATCTAATGATGAGGATTAACATAGGCAAATGCCTATTATGCAAGCTATTTATAAGGATGTTCCTTCTGTAAGTGTTGCTGAATCAGAAGTAAATAGACGCGACGAGAAGGATGAAATGTTTTTTGAGCTAATGAAGAAAGTAGCAAAGATGGAGAAAATATTGAACAGAAGATCTAGTATCATTCAAGATAGACTGTTGGAGTTGGATGAAATGGAGAAGGAGATAAAAGATCTGAAAGAAAAATATGAGGTTGAAAACAAAGAGAAAGAAAAGGAGATAGAAAGACTAAGGTTGTTCGCCAACAACCAAGAGATGAAATAAGTGGTCACGTTGACACTTTAGCCATCTAGACCATTGCCATGGAAGAACAAGATGATTGACTGAAGAGCAATCTGACATTATCATAAACTTGCAGAACCAGATAGAAAGTCTAAACAAGAGAGAACGGCTTGTTATAATCAAAAGAGAAGCTGAAGTTTAAATGGAGAAAGATGATATGGTTGAGAAAAGAGAAGAGAAAAGAAAAAGAGAGAGTGATAAAGAAGGTAGTGCTGAAAGTTCATCAGGAGAGAGTAGCAATGACTTCCATCCTACTAAAAAGATGAGATACTATGAGGCTGAAGAAGTGAAAGAACTAAGTGAATCAATACAAGATGAATCAAGCATGGAATTGGTGATTTATGAAAAGAAACCATATGAAACTCACACTGAAGAGGCAAAATTCAGTGATATGATTAAAGCCCTTGATAGCTTCACTACAGAAGAGTTCATCATAGATGATGATTTTTGGGAATTTATAGTTGATTAGAGGCTAGTTGCTGAACCCATTGTAGTGATTCCTTAATCTCCTATCCCCATTGAGAAGGAATTGAATATGCAAATAGTGCCTGTTGTATCCCTGACTGATGAACAAAAAGAGCTCATCAGAAGATTATATGAAGAACAACAAAGGAGAGAATATGTCTCATGAAAATGGCTTTGTCAACATGATAAAGGCCATTTTGGATCCATCTTAAGCAGAAGCTCTTATTTCTCCACAAGACCCAATAGAATCTTCCCAACCTCAAACACCATCAAACCCTTGAAGAACATAGGATGTATAATCCTTAGGGGAAGTATGTTGGACCCTGAAAGGATCATACATGCCAATTCAAGTGTTGGTTTGATGTTGTTTCTACTGGAAATCCCATAAGTCCAAGTACTAATGCGGATGAAGAATCTACAAAGAAGACAAGTGCGGACCGCATTTGTATATGCGGAAGACATAGAACAAATGTGCATAAGTGTTTGTTATTCCACATTAACAAATGTGGATAGCCGGAAAGAAATGCTAACAAGGTTTGTACATCTGCATTAACTAATGCGGATGCCCGACAACAAATGCGCCTAAGTGTTTGTTCATCCGCATTTGTCAATGCTCATAACCAAACACTAATGCTAAAGACAAAGAAAAAATGTTAATTAAGAACAACACATCCGCATTAGTCAATGTGGATGAACAAAAAATGCTGATGAGGATGTAGTCTTGTTCTCTGATGTATAGGTCAAGGGTAGTTTAGTTATTTTGTAAAAGGTATCTTGTCAGCCTATAAATAGAATAGAAAAACTCATATGTGAGGTGACTTTTGATAAGCATTATAGACAATCAGAATATTTTGTTTAGTCTTATGTTCTCAAGGTGTATTGCTAGTTTTTAATGCTCAAACCATAACATTCATTGTAAATAATCACCTTCATTAATACAAAGTGCATTTATGAGTATTTCTTGCATTCAATGTTTCTTGATTGTTTGATTCTGTCATACAATCATTAACTTAATCATCATATTTGGTCCGTGTGAGAATCTCAATCTCACACCTTATTCAATAGTTATTAGAGATGAAACAAAAAGCATATATCTATACCAGAGGGTGAATAGAAAAATCAAATGAAAAAAAAGATGAATCAGCTGCTGTTATTGATGAAATAGAAAAATTAGAGGCTGAAAAAGTGCCTCAAGAAGCTGAAATGGCTGAAACATCCTCTGGCCCAAGGATGCAAACCTATATCAGGAGGAGGAAATACTTATCAGAAAAGGCAAAGGGGTAAAGACAAATGGTAGAAGAAGAACCAATTCAAAGAAAGCAAAAAGATGACCCTAGAAGCCTTGCAACCATTGCTGAATTTCTAGAAGAGCATGAAAAAGCTGAATGTAACGCCTAGAATAAAGTCGAAACGAGTCAATTAATAATAATGGGCTTAACTGAGATTATTTAAAGAAAATAAGCGGGTAATGGAGTATGGACCAAGAAGACCTTGCGGGATATGTGTTTGGCGAGTTTAAGATTCCGGGAACGTCTGGTATATATAAACGGATCAGCTTGAGCAACTCTCATTTACAACTCAATACGAATTTCTAGAGAGAGTAGAGAGAGAAAGTGGAGAGAATTGAAGATTTAAGGCTCGGTTGATCACGGGATTGAAGATCGGTGCTTGTGGGCATCCAAACAACAAGAAAACACCAAGAATCTAGGTAAGAAACATCATTTAATCGTTCCTTTTGACGTAAACCTGGTATCTAGGGCTTGGGGTTTTTGAAAGTGGCAAAGATTCGCCCAAAACTCACGTTTTTGTGTAAGAAAACATGTAAGAATCTTAGATATAGCTTATTGGGTGATAACCTAAGGTTTTGGAGTTAAAAGATTGAAGTTTTGGGTCAAAAATGGGTTGGTTTTTAATTTTCAGCACGTTATGCGAAATTAGGGTTCATCCAGCGGAATTACGTAGTCGTCCAGTGAATCTATGAAGACTTCCTGCCAAACTATAGTTTCGCATGTAGTTTCGCAGATATGGTTGTCCAACCAAAGTTGGGTGAGGTTGAAACCGCAGCGAAGATGCCAGCGAAATTGCCAGCGAAGATGCCAGCGAAACTGCCACCGAAGATGCCAGCGAAACTAGCAGTGAAACTACTGATCTGACAGCGAAATTAGCAGTGAAATTAGGCAGATAATAACTCTTTTGAGTGTTAACTTATCTGCACACTGTGTAGTGCAACCCTTGTTTTGAAAGCTTGATTGAGAAGCAACTCATCGAGTCCAGGTGAGTTCTAGATCCCCTATTTTAAAGGTTTTTAAACTAGTTTGAGGTTGGAAATGCATACCAAATATACATTTTAAACGACTAATATTTTAAGAGGTTTTAAGAGGAAGATCAATTTTCCTATACAAAATGTGCTATATAAATGTTCTATAATAAAATTTTGTGCGCTGACCTGGCAGCTCGGCCCTAGCCAGGGGTGTTGCCCCTTGGACCCCACTAGGGGCTGCTACCCCTAGGACCCCGCTGTCAGGGTCCTGAACCCCCGCTGTCCAGCGGAGGATCAGTTATGTTTTATGATGACTTATGCTTGTTACGAATATGTTTATGTATGTGAATGTATGATGCATGATGTTTATGATGATGTGTGATGGTATATGTTATGGATGATGATGCGTGATAATGGTATGCTTATGTATGATATGTTTACTTATGTTCCTTACTACGTACTATGATGTGACTTTACGTGGTGTGATTATGATAATAAACATAAAGTATTATCTTAACAAAGTGAAAGATTTAAGATAATGAAAGTGGAACAAAATGAATGAAAGAATGAAAAGTCTTGGAAGCAAATAAAGGAGGTTCACAACTCATTAAGAGTTGTTAGCTCAACTGTGTGTTTACAGCGTGTGATTTTGGCTAACTCATAAGGGTTCATACACAGAGTAAGAGTTAGTCTTGGTGACTGCTCCAATATGTGTGATTTGGTAGTTATCGTGTGTTATGTAGCATGTGATTTTGGCTAACCCATAAGAGTTCACACACACATGGGAGTTAGTCTTAGTGACTACTCTATACGTGCGATATGGGGTCCTTGTCGCTTAACCCTAGATGATATGGCTTTGTGCTCAATAGGGGGGTTAAGCATACTACAAGACCTAGATAGAAGTGAAAGATAATAAATGTACGAAAAGTGTGATAAGTACAAAATATGCCAAATGTACGAAACGAACAATGATGAAGATAATAATTATTACCTTGATGTACGTACAATGTGTGATCACGTGCGATAGAAAAGAAAATGTTTTCACGAATGAAAAGTAATATAAGGTTTTTGTAAAACTAGAACTCACTCAGCAACGCTGACTTTTTATGCATTTTCCATTTGGCAGGTAATGGTTGCTGAGGATGGCACAGATGACTACTTGGCTTATTTTGGATGGCATCCATTTTATGATACAATAACATTTTTGCATTGTAATGCGAACAAACGATATTTTGTAATGAACACTGTATTATTTTGCAAAATCTTTTTATTTAAAGGAAATGAAATGGTTGTTAAAATTTTTCCGCTACATGGTTTTAGTAAAATTAATGTAAATATATGTTTTATGTGTGATGATTGACCAGCTGTGAGCGTCCCGAGAATGGGGTCTTACACTAAAGCTCAATTGAAAAAGAAGGCTGAATTTATTGATCTAGAAAAAGGAGAGATTGAGGATGGCTATGTGGTTGATGAAGTAATAGCTTATGAAAGCCCTGTGAGGGACGAGACCTCAATACAAGAGAGGGTTGAAAAAGCCCAACTGATGACCTGATGGTGAAAGCCATGTTTTTAATCACCATGGGTATGACCCTGATGAGGTATTTGGGATGACTTATGAGGGAATGAAAGTAGAGGTAGAAAAGTTAAACAAGCTACTAGACCTTACATACGAGACTGAGTATGAAAAGACTCTTTCTCCCAAAGCTCCAAGTTCAAATCATCCTCCAAGACAAAGCAGACTTCCACTCCTCAATCACTATATCTTGATCCCTCATACTGACAGGGAAATAAAGGACTATTTGTCTAGTCAAGGATTTACAAAGAGAAAGCTGAGTAATATGAAGACTAATTCCCTAAGGGCTACCATCCTTAGGTTGAACAATGAAAAGAAAGAGAGGCTGAAGAAACTGGAAGAGGAGATAACTAGTAAAAAGCCAAGAACCCGAGTATCTGCACAAGACATGCAGCTCACCCATAGAGACCATGACTCTTTGGCACCTGTTTTGCATAAATATCCTAAATGGTTTGTAGAGCCTTCACAATTGAAACTACAAGAAGGACTAACCACTGCAGAGATGATAAGAGGTGTGTCTACTCCAAAATGCAAGGCTGATCAAAACATTATTTCTTGGAAGTATGATAGTTACTGGAACATGTTCATGGTGAAAAGGATTTTAGGGTTGGTACAATTCTTCATAGAGTACCCTGCTCTAGTGAACTCCCTGGAAATCCATGATCTAAAGGAACTAGCCAAT
Organism: Flaveria trinervia; assembly: GCA_025506515.1. NCBI lineage: Eukaryota > Viridiplantae > Streptophyta > Magnoliopsida > Asterales > Asteraceae > Flaveria > Flaveria trinervia. Next base: position 18,902,911 of record CM046441.1, on the reverse strand, counting down.
GTAGAGCTGATTAATCACAAGGCTATATTCAGGGATATGAGTTTGAAGATATTATAAGAATGTTTAGAAGAACAGACAACTTCAAATCTCTTAAGGCTATGTGCAGGGAGAAAGATAGATCATTTATCAATCCCCTTGAGAAGAAAAGAACAAAACTAGTAGAAGAAGTTGTGTTTCCTGAGCTTAAGGTGAAACCAACTGAATCATTGTAAAGAAAGATGGTGGCTAGAACTCATTCCTCCAAACCAATCTCTAATATCTACAATGATGAAAAGACATATGAAGTGGTAATTAAAGAAGATGGGGAGGAAAGGAAGGTGATGAGATTAGATTTTTCAGTGGATATGAGGTGAGATTGCTTGATGAATCCTATATCCACCACATTTATACCTGACACTTTAAAGAGATAACCAATAAGCTGGGAGAAGAAGACATGCACTTCTTCTTAAAGTACATTAGATTTTGAAAATGGCATAGGATAAAATCAGTGCCAAGAGAGAATAGAGGAAGAAGAAGAAGAGTCCTTTGCAATTGGTAAATATTGTGAAGTTAGAGGTAGATATGGATGGAGGTTTATTGATACATAGAGATGGGTTGTCTACTATGTCTATATGGGAACCCATTTCTCTGAAGAAGCTACCCTTAGAAGCCATCTACACTATGAGCCAGATGAAGATCCATGCGCTAAATAGAGAGAAGATGTCTGATGCAAATGACTTTATCGACATGATAAATGCCATTTTGGATCCATCTCAAGCAGAACCTCTTATTCCTCCAGAAGACCCAGTAGAATCTTCCCAACCTCAGCCACCATCAAACCCTTGAAGAACATAGGCTGTATAATCCTTAGGGGGAGTATTGTTGGACGCTGAAAGGATCATACATGCCAATTCAAGTGGTGGGTTGTTTCTGCTGGAAATCCCACAAGTCCAAGTATTAATGCGGATGAAGAATCCACAAAGAAGACAAGTGAGGCTAGCCTCATTTGTATATGCGGAAGACATAAAACAAATGTGTATAAGTGTTTGTTCTTCCGCATTAACAAATGCGGATAGCCGAAAAGAAATGCTAACAAGGTTTTTACATCCGCATTAACTAATACGGATGCCCGACAACAAATGCGCATAAGTGTTTGTTCATCCGCATTTGTCAATGCTGATGACCAAACACTAATGTTGAAGACAAAGAAGAAATGCTGATCAAGAACAACACATCGGCATTTGTCAATGCGGATGAACAAAAAAATGCTGATGAGGACATAGACTAGTTCTCTAATGTATAGGTCAGGGGTAGTTTAGTTATTTTGTAAAAGGCATCTTGTCAGCCTATAAATAGAATAGAAACCTCGTATGTGAGGTGAATGTTGATAGTCATTATAGACAATCAAAATATTTTGTTTAGTCTTATGTTCTCAAGGTGTATTGTTCATTTTTAATGCTCAAACCCTAGCATTAATTGTAAACGATCACCTTCATTAATACAAAGTGCATTTATGAGTATTTCTTGCATTCATTGTTTCTTGATTGTTTGATTCACCATACAACTATTAACTCAATCATCATATTCGGTCATTGTCTGAATCTCAATCTCACACTTGAGTCAGCATATCCTACTCAAAGCCCCTAGGAAAGGAAACATGTACAAGATGGATTTGCAAGAAACATCTCCCTCATGAGAAGTTTCATGATTTCTATCCAAAGCAAGCATTGATGAATCTTTGCTATGGCATAAAAGAATGTGCCATGTAAACCTTAAAGATATGAGTAAATTGATTAAGAATGATTTGGTAACTGTAATACGAGAGAAAGAGTTTTCAAGTGATGATCACTGTGTTGCATGGCTGAAAAGGAAGCAACACAAAGTATCTCATAAGCCAAAGGAAAAAAATTCCATCAATAATCCCCTACACTTATTACATATGGATCTCTTTGGCCCCACTAGTATAATGAGTCTACGAAGGACCTTGTACTATTTAGTGATCACATATGACTTTACAAGATTCATTTGGGTCTTCTTCTTTAGAACTAAGGATGAGACTCCTTAGATTCTAAAGAACTTCAATTTAAGGATTTAGAATCAATATAATCACAAGGTCAAGACCATAAGATGTGATCAAGGAACTGAATTCAAGAACCAAATCCTTGATATATTTTGTGATGAAAAGGGTATTACAAGACAATATAGTGCTCCCGGGACTCCTTAACAGAATGGTGTTGCTGAGAGGAGAAACATGACACTTATTGAAGCTGCAAGAACTATGTTGTCTGACTCTAAACTGTATGACCTTCTGGACAGAGGCAGTCAACACTTTCTGCTATGTGCAAAATAAAGTTTTGGTAGTTAAGACTCATGGTAAGAGTCCTTATCAACTTTGGCACAACAGGAAACCTTTCATTGGTTTTCTCAAGTCATTTGGATGTACTTGCACATCTTGAATACCAAAGATCAAATTGCCAAGTTTGCTGAGAAATCAAATGATGGACACTTTATTGGATACTCTTCCAAGCTAAAGCTTATATAGTATACAATCTCAGAACTAGAATAGTTGAAGAGTCAGCAATGTGACTTTCAATGAGCACACTCCCACTATGAAAGGTTCTGGTCTGGATTGGCTTTTTGATCTTGATTTAGTTACCAACTATTTTAACAAATCTTGTGAGCATGTTTTAGGGCCTAAAGATATGTTACCTACAGGTGATCCTGATCCAAGATTTGAGCTAAGAAGACCTTCAAGCTACACATCTTTAGCTCCGATGGTAACCAATCCTACAAACGAAGCTTCCACCAGCACATTAATGACAAATCCTGCTGATACTTCTGGAGTGCCTTCAAATTCCAGCTTAGAGGCACACAACTTAGAAGAAGGAGCTTTAAATGTTGGAGAGCATCATGGTGGTGATAATGATTAGGAATTTCTTGATGCTGATAACAACTCCATTGATGACAACATCAATGATGTCACACACTCATTGGATCAAGTTAATCATGATAAGTGTGTTGATGTGGAGGGTGAATCCTCCTTGCGAGATCTAAATTTCTCACCCTTCTAATGATCCACAAGTCTCACCCTTCCACAAACATCATTGGAAATATTGACTCAGGGGTAAGAACAAGAGGACAAACCCATGATTCAAATGTTTGTCTTCATTCTTGTTTCTTGTCCCAGATAGAGCCAAAGAAAATTGACGAGGCTCTAACGCATGGAAGTTGGGTTGAGGCTATGCAAGATGAGTTGCTTTAATTAAAAAGGTAGAAGGTTTGGAACTATGTCCTCTTCCTCATGGGAAAGCTACTATAGGGACCAAATGGGTGTTCAAGAATAAGAAGGATGATAGAGGACTGTCATCAAGAACAAAGCTAGACGGGTTGTTCAAGGGTATACTCAAGAAGAAGGAATTGACTACACAAATGCCTTTGCTCCTATAGCAAAACATGAAGCTGTCAGAATATTCCTAGCTTTTGCTGCATCCAAGAACTTCAAGGTCTACCAGCTTGATGTCAAGTGTGCTTTTCTTTATGGGGTGATTGATAAAGAGGTGTTTGTCAGACAACCAATTAGGTTTGCAGATCCTGATTATCCTGATTATGTCTACAAGCTTGATAAGTGTTGGAACACTAGAAAGATTAGCATTGTAGTCTTTAGATAAGTTTTTATCATAGTATAGGGACTTATTATGTAAATATATGTTCATTTTGTTTCTTGTTATTAGTATAAATAGGAGAAGATTAGCATTTTAGTCTTTAGATAAGTTTTTGGCATAGTATAGGGACTTATTAATATGTTCCTTTTGTTTCTTGTTATTAGTATAAATAGGATTATTTGTATTTGTGCACGTTAGACTTTTGAAATAGTTTTCTATTCATTTTCTCTCGATTGCACTTTGTAATCCTACTAATATCAATAGAAACTCTATGAATTTTTCTGATATTTGTTTGTGTTGATTACATTGTTTAGATAATTGTCATTTCTTGATAACAATCATAGATCAATCCCTTTGAACCTATCAAATGGTATCAGAGCTTTCAGTTCAATGATTTTAAGTTCAAAATTGACTTTTGAGCAATTAATTATTGATTTAGTTGTGTTTCATCACTAGAAACATGATTTGAATCACAATTGAATGAATTAACATCTTCAAATCTGATTTTTTATGACATATTTTAGTTCGAACTGTTCTTCAAAAGTCGAACACAAATTCTACAAACTTGAGAAATAATCTGCTGTTAATTGAAAGAAATAATGCGAAAGGATTGATTATCGGTGCATTAGTCACTTGATTGAAGAGTTTCAAATCATTTTATCAAGTTTTGAAAAATTTGTTAAGATCAGGTTGTTATGAAGAAGATGAATTAGGCATTTGAGGTGCTGAAATCATCTTAAAATCACCTAAGTGTTTAGGCACATGAACACTGTTCAGACGCTTTAATACTGTTTAGGCATTTTAGAGTGGTCACTTTGACACTGTTTGGACATTTCAGCACTGTTTGAATGTTTTGCGGAGAACTTAAGTCCCATGCATTTTGGAACTATTCAAGCACTTTGGAACTATTCAAGCGCTTTGGAACTGTTTCAGACGGTTCAACACTATTTGGGTGTTTTGAAACTGTTTGGGCGTTTTGACACTGTTCAGGCGTTTCTACACTTGGAAACTTCAGATTACCATCACAAAACCAGAGTGTTTCAACTGAAAGAGGTCCAAGCTTGTTACCATCACACTCCGATGATCTATCAACTAAGATCAGAAATCAAAAAACAGGCTACTCCTCCATCTGAAACACAAAGAACATCAAATGATGGAAGCAATCACAATGCTGCTGAAGCTAAAGCAGGAACTGAAACGGAGTCTGACTATCTTCATAATTCTCCAACAACATAAGATGAAGGTGCCTCTGACCATAATGAACTGAATGTCTCCAATCTTGATGTAACCATTGCTAGTGATTCCATTCCAACCACCAGAATACACAAGAATCATCCAGTTGAAACCATTATTGGTGAACTTCATGAGAGGGTGACAAGAAGCAAGTCTGGAATTGCAAACATCTATTTGTTCTCATGCTTTCTCTGTCAAACAGTACCCAAGAACATCAAAGAGGCTCTTCAAGACAATAGCTAGATTGAATCAATGCAGGAAGAATTGCTCCAATTCAAGAAGCAAGAAGTATGGCAACTGGTAGATCTTCCCAAAGGACAATACCCTATCAGTACCAAATGGCTGTATAGGAACAAGACTAATGATAGAGGGATCGTCATCAGAAACAAAGCAAGATTAGTGGCATAGGGATACCCTCAAGAAGAAGGAATCGATTATGATGAAGTGTTTGCACTTGTTTCCAGATTAAAAGCAATCAAAATCTTTCTAGCATATTCTGCACCCATGAAATTTACTATTTATCAAATGGATGTGAAGTGTGCTTTCTTGTATGGAAAGATTGTTAAGGAGGTCTATCTGAGTCAACCACCTTGCTTTGAAGATCCAGATTTCCCTCACAGAGTTTACAAGCTTGACAAAGCTCTGTATGGTGTTCACCAAGCTCCAAGAAAGTGGTATGAGACTCTATCATCCTTTCTTCTTGAACATGGATATGAAAGAGGAAAGATTGATCAGACTCTCTTCAGAAGAAGAGGAAAAGACATGCTATTAGTCCAGATTTATATGGATGATATCATTTTTGGCTCAACAAACAAGCAACTCTATAAAGTGTTTGAAGACCTTATGCATTCAAAATTCCAAATGAGTGCAATGGGGGAACTCACTTTCTTTCTAGGGGTGCATATCCAATAGAGAACAGATGGAATCTTCATCAATCAATCAAAATAAGTGGAAACTATGTTGAAGAAGTTCCACTTTGTTGATTGGTAGTCTATGAGAACTCCTATGGATACTAAAGTGAAGATTGAACCTGGTCCAGAAGGCAAATCAGTGGACCAGACTTAGTATCGATCTATGATAGGTTCACTTATGTATCTAACAGCCAGTAGGCCTGACATTATGTTTGATGTTTGTGTGTGTGTGCAAGATATCAAGTTGATCCAAAAGAATCACATGTAAATGCAGTCAAGAGGATATTCAGATATTGAAGGGCAAACCAGCTCTTGGATTATGGTATCCAAAGGAAGGAGACTTCAATCTCTATGCCTTCATAGTCAGTGATTATGGAGGATGCAACTTCAACAGAAAATCCTCCTCTGGTGGTTGTCAATTTCTTGGTCCCTGGTGTCTTGGCAATGCAAGAAACAGACAAACGTGTCTGTATTAACAGCAGAAGCTGAGTATATTGCAGCATCAGCCTGTTGCTCTCAAGTACTATGAATTCAAAACCAGATGCTTGATTATGGTTATAACTTCTTCCACACACCAATTTACATTGACAACATAGCAGTTGTTTTCATAACAAATAATCCAGTTTAACACTCAAAAACAAAACACATTGATATTAGATATCACTCTTTGAGAGACTGTGCTGAAAAGGGGTTAATCAAATTGATTCAAGTACCCACTAAAAGTCAATTGGCTGATTTATTTACAAAGGCATTTGAACCTAGTAGGTTTGAGTTCCTGGTTTAGTCAATTGGCATGATTAACCTTGACTAAAATCAATCAAAACATAAAAAAAAATTCCAAAGTTCTAGAAAAACATAAAAAGAAGTCAATTTTATGAAGATGAGAATATCATTGGGAAATGATATAATTACAGTCGTTATATCATTCACTATGCTTAAACTCAAAAATTTCAAGACTATCATGACTTACCAGATATGTTGGTAGGCTCAACTTGGAAGAGAAGATACATGCAGTGATGAATTAAAATCTTATGCAATAGTGAAACACTCATCACAAAGTACATGTATGTATTGGCTTATCTGAGTGCATGTGGGTGTAGTAACCTAAACACACAAGGTAATGATGCATTATGAATCTCTTTCACCTACATCAAGTTTCATATTTGCTTTGCTCAGCAAAGACCTGATGAATCAAGCGCATAGTGCAGATGTACTGATCCAAAAGATTCCCAATGAGGAACATATCCAAATTGGATGAATCTACAAAAGCAATACATTCCAAGTGAATGAACAAAATAATCCTATCATGGATCACCTTCCAAAGTTAAGTGAAAAGAATCCCAATGTTGATCATCATGAAAAGGATCAAAGTAAAAGAATCCCAATTAGGATCACTGAAAATGAGTTCTCATAAGTTAAGTAACAGGGTAAGGAAAGTTGTGAAAAAGTTCTACCATGCATTATATAAGGATGGTTGATCATTCCATGCTTGTGTGTGTGAGGTACATATTGAATAATTAAATCTACCAAAAACATGATAAATATCATTTGCATCAAAATATCAACCAGGTATGAGTTTAAGAGGACAAACATACCTTCAATGATCCCAACAAAAACATGTCCATTTTATCATAAAGGATGCACATGTGCAATGTAAGATTGATATGATCCCAACAAAAGATATACTTCTTTTCATTATTAATAATCAATGTATATAATAGTCAAAAAGTTTTAGATCTTTAAAGTTTCTATCCAGATGTGGATATAAACTTTAGGGGGAGTAATTTAAAATTTTTGATTAAATCTATATAGATTGTTTCTATCCATAGTATCTCAGCCTATGCAAATTTTTGGAAGCATGAAAAGTCCGAGATCAGTCAAACAATAGGAATCTTGTATCACTTCTGACATACAAGTCAAGCAAGAATTGACAACCTCAAGAGTCAACAACTTCATAAGAAAAATCAATCAATGACATCTCGTCATAACATGAAAAAACCAAAACAAACACATTAACTTATGATTAAGTTCAAAAGTTAATGCAGGTAAGTACATTGGTTAATGCGGGTTAAGGTAACCCATGCTTATAACCAATACGAGTAGCTTTTTATTTACAAGTGAAACTAATACGGACAATGATTGTACTCTACCGCATTAGTGTGTTACAAGTATAAATGAAAATTTGAAGTGTTAAAACCTATGCGGAACAAAAATGTTCTACCGCATTTGTCAATACGGATAAAATATTTTTCAAATGTTCAACCGCATTTGTCAATGCGAATAACATTTTAAGTGTCCAATCGCATTTGTCAATACGGATGAAATTTATACTTCCGCATTTGTTTTACTCATCTGCATTTGTGGATGTGTATCTTAAATTTTCATGTATTTCAAGTAGAAATAAATAAGTGCTTAATCTCTTCTGTCAATGAATGATGATCAAGTAAATATAGATTTGCTACAGTGAGCAATACTGAACAAGTTTTGTTAACCGCATTCTTTACAGTAAACAAATGCTGATGAACTTTGTTCTTCCGTATTTACCACAGTGCACAAATGTGGATAGAAGAAAATAGAAGTAACAAGAATTCCGCATTTGCTACAGTGTGTAAATGTGGATGCCAAAAATCACAAGTTAAAAATTTCTGCATTTACAACAGTAAACAAATGCGGATAGAAAATTTTTAAATTTTCACTTCCACATTTACAATAGTAAACAAATTCGGACAACCTAAATACTTCAAATTTCCACTTCCGCATTTGCTACAGTGATTTAAAAATTTTGAACGCATTTGTTCCGAGACTTGTAAAATTTTGTAAAGCTGTTCTTTGACTATTTAAAGCAAGTTCAAACGGTCATTTAATACTTTTCAAATTTGAGAGACTCTATAGTGCGACGAGCAAAAACACTGTTCTTCTTCATCAATCATCATCTTCTTTAATAATCAAAGATTCAAGTTCATTTCACCCAATCTGTTCTCATATTAGATACTACACAACTGCATTATCAAACAAAAGGTGAAAATTTTACATTTTGTTAACCTAATATGTCGAACATTTGAACTAATAAAAAACTTAGACCCTAGGTTAACAAAGAACACTCAAAATCAAATTTATTCCAAGAAAAGATGAACATTCTCGACTTCAATGAACATGCAAACTTTGTAGAATACGATTCAATCTGAAAATTTCAAAGTTATGTTCATCGCATGAACAGAGCATCATGAAACCGAAAATGTTGAAATCAAAACTTGAAATGATATCCATTAGTAGTCAAAAAAATCAAAAAGTTGAAATTCAAAGATGATAAATCAAATGACAATTAGCATTCATGACAATATCTCAATCTGAAATATTTCTATAGAACAGTACCCTCAAATGTTCATAGTTGACCCTCAAAAGTCAGATGATGAATGCTGCTTAAAGTAGTACATATATTTTCATTAATCTAACTCATATGCCTCCAATGCAGGGTATGTGGCTGGTCTCTCGTGCAGCAAGCTCCACAATGTCAGTGGTTTTCTAGACCCTGATGTACCTGAGGCAGAGGGGCTCACAGACATGATCAGATTCATCTCCATAACAAGAGTGGTTCATGCTATCACTGTCAGACCCATTATATATGAGAGACTCATAAGGTCATTCTGGAACTCTGCTGAAGTGATAGATGATGATGGTGTTAGGTCCTTAGTTGGAAGGATTGATGATGAGCACAGACTAGTCATAAATGAAGAATCTGTGAGAAGGTGCCTGCAGTTTGGTGATGATGCACATGCACCAATTGAGCTAGAAGATGATGATATCACTACTTTCTTTGCAGAAATTGGATATGAAGGAGGCTTTGAAGTAAAACAGATTGTGAAGGATTAGTAGACTTGCCTTAGAGGTTTCTAATCCATATCTATTAGCACTGTTTGTGCAAATGGAAAAAAGGATGGAATGATATTCCAATTATTACTTCATCAGCAATTTGTGCTTTATGCACAAATAGGCCATTCAATATGTCAGCTTATGTCTTCAATGGCCTAGTATCCAACATACAAGAAGGAAGGAGATACAAATTCTTGATATACCTAAGATTCATTCAATGTCTTATAAATGAAGCATTCCCCAATCAAGCTACTGAGGGACCAGTTCTAGATATTCCTCACTATGATGCTAAGTCATATAAATACATCAAGAAGAGGGATCCTAGAAATTTTTATAGTGGAGCTCACTCTCCTCTTCTACCTTGGATGCTTCAATAGATTAATCCTGATGAAAAAGGTGATGAACAACATGCTCCTGCTAATAAGCTTACTAAAGAACAAGCTGCTAATGAGCAAGTTGAAGGCATTGATAGGCAAAGGTTAGTGTCACCCCAGGATTGTGCAGGGGGTGATTCTCACACTGAACCTGAAATTCATGATTTTGCATCTCCATTTGTACCTCTACAGTACCATCTCCACAAAGAACCTCACAACCATCACCATTACCATCTCCCCATAAATCACCAACCACTTTTATTCATAAATCAACTATCCCATCACCAATAGCTCAACCAATCACATCTCCACCTGACACTCTCTAACACCTCCACCTCATCACTCTCCAACACCTCCACCTTGTCACTCTCCAAAATCACCACCTCACCACTCACCAAAATCACCATCTCAACCATTCCTTACTAATGATAATCGAATTGAGTTTGGAGATTCAACCAGGTCATCTAAGGAATCCAAATCATCTTCGGATGAGGAGGATCAACCTATGCAAATGCCTGTGAAGAGAGTCACTTCTGAGACTGCTCCCTCAAAGACCTTTGCTGAATCCAATGTGAAGAGACCAGATGAAAAGGATGAGTTGATTTCTAAGCTCATGCAAAAGATTGAAAGAATGGAAAGAGTACTTAATAGGAGAGCAAGAATCATTGATGATAGAATTCTTGAACTTGATGAAAAGGAGAATGAGTTGAAAGAGCTAAAAGAAAAACATGAAGCTGAAAAGAAAGAGAAAGATAAGGAGATTAACTACTTAAAAGCTGCTCTTAATCATTCTAGAGAAAAATCAGTGGGCATGTTGATACTCCTGCTATTCAAACCATTTCTATGGAAGAGCAAGAGGATATAATTGAAGAACAAGCAGAGATTATCTCCGATCTGCAAAATCAAATTGAAAGTCAAAATAATAGAATCTCTGAGCTTGAGATGCTTATTGAAATTCAACGAAGAGCTAAAGCGGAAGAAAGTGAAAAAGATGAAGAAAGAGTTATAGTTGATGAGAAACAATCTTCTACTATGAATGATGAAAAAAAGAAGATACAAGAAAATCAAAGAATGAAGAATCAAGCCTAGAGATAGTGGTCTATTCTTGGAAAGCATATGCTACACACACTAAAAAGGTTGAATTTGAAAACTGATCAATTAGAACTAGCTCAATTAGAACTAATCAATCACTCAGCTATGTTCAGAGGCTATAAGTTTTTAGAAATTCTTAGAATGTTCAGGAGAACTGACAACTTCAAGTCTTTGAAAGCCATATGCATGAGGAAAGACAAATCATTCAAATACCCTTTAGAGAAGAGAAAAACAAAATCAATAAAAGAGGTAGTGTTTCCAGAACTGAAAGTGAAACCTACAGAGGAATTAAAAAGAAAAATGGTGGCTAGCACTCATTCCTTAATACCAATCTCCAACGTTTACTATGATGAGAAGACTTATGAGTTGGTGATTGAGAGGAAGTGGAGTGGAAAGAAGGTGCAGAAATTAGATTGTTCAGTGGTTATGAAGTGAGACTATTAGATCAATTTTACTTACAATATATCTTCACCAGGCACTTCAGAGAGATCTCCAACAAACTTGGTGAAGAAGATATGCACTTCCTTCTAAAGGCATCAAGATACTAAAAATGGCATATGACAAGATTATTGCCAAGAGGGAGAAAAGAAAGAAGAAAAGGACACCTCTGCAGTGGGAAACATTGTAAAACTGGAGGTTGATGAAGATGGTGCCTTGTTGATTCATAGGGATGGGCTGTCTACAGTATCAATTTGGGAACCAGTTTCACTCAAAAAACTACCATTAGAAGCCATCCATGCAATGAGTCAAATGAAGATACACATGCTTAATAGAGAAAAGATGGTTGATGCTCAAGACTTTGTCAACATGATAAAGGCTATACTCGACCCATCAAAAGTTGAACCTGGTGCCACAACAAGACCTAGCAGAATCTTCACAACCTCAATCGCCACCCAAACATTGAAGAACATAGGATGTATAAACCTTAGGGGGAGTATTGTTGCACCCTAAAAGGTTCAGTGTGAGAATCACCCCCTGCACCATCCTGGGGTGACACTGACCTTTGCCTATCAATGCCTTCAACTTGCTCATCAACAGCTTGTTCTTCAATAAGCTCATTAGCAGGAGCATGTTGCTCTTCACCTTGTTCACCATGATTAATCTGTTGAAGCATCCAAGGTAGAAAAGGAGAGTGAGCTCCACTATAAAAATTTCTAGGATCCCTCTACTTGATGTACTTATATGACTTAGCATCATAGTGTGGAATATCTAGAACTGGTCCATCAGTAGCTAGATTGGGGAATGCTTCAATGAGACATTGAATGAATCTTGGGTACATCAATAATTTGTATCTCCTTCCTTCTTGTATGTTGGATACTAGGCCATTGAAGACATAAGCTGACATATTGAATGGCCTATATGTGCACAAAGCCCAAATTGCTGATGAAGTAACAATTGGAATCTCAATCCATGCTATTTTCCTTTTGGAAAAATAGTGCTAATAGATATGGATTAGAAACCTCCAAGGCAAGTCAACTAGTCCCTTCACAATTTGTTTTCCTTCAAATCCCCCTTCATACCCAATATCTACAAAGAAGGTAGAGATATCATCATCTTGTAGTTCAATCGGTGCATTTGCATCATCACCAAACTGTAGGCACATTCTCACAGAATCTTCAGTTATGATTAGTAGTGTGCTCATCATCGATCCTTCCAGATAAGGACCTAACACCATCATCCTCTATCACTTCGGCAGAGTTCCAGAATGACCTTATGAGTCTCTCATATATGATGGTTCTGACTGCGATAGCATGAGCCACTCTTGTTGTAGAGATGAATCTGATTATGTCTCTGAGCCCCTCTGCCTCAGGTACATCAAGGTCTAGAAAACCACTGACATTATGGAGCTTGCTCCATGAGAGATCAGCCATGTACCCTGCATTAGAGGCATATGAGTTAGATTAATGATAATATATGTACTACTTTAAGCGGCATTCATCATTTTGACTTTTAAGGGTCAAATATGAAGATTTGAGGGTACTGTTCCATAGGAAATATTTCAGATTGAGATATTGTCTTGAATGCTTATTGTCATTTGATTTATCATTTTTGGAGATCAACTTTTTGATGTTTTTGAATATTAATTGGATATTATTTCAAGTTTTGATTTCAACATTTTTGGTTTCATGATATAGTGTTCATGCGATGAACATAACTTGGAGATTTTCATATTGAATCGTATTCTACAAAGTTTGCATGTTCATTGAAGTCGAGAATGTTCATCTTTTCTTGGATTAAATCTGACTTTAGTGTTCTTCACTAACCTAGTGTTCTAAGTTTGTTATCAGTTCAAACGTTTGACATATTAGGTTAACACAATGTAAAAATTTCACCTTTTGTTTGACAATGCAGTTGTGTAGTATCTAATATGAGAATAGATTAGGTGAAATGAACTTGAATCTTTGATTATTAAAGAAGAAGATGATTGGTGAAGAAGAACAGTATTTTCGCTTGTCGCACTATAGAGTCTCTCAAATTTGAAAAGTATTAAATGAACTTCTGAACTTGCTTGAAATAGTCAAAGAATGGCTTTTACAAAATTTTACAAGTCTCAGAACATATGTGTTAAAAAATTTTAAATCACTGTGGCAAATGCGGAAGTGGAAATTTTAAGTATTTAGGTTATCTGCATTTGTTTAGTGTTGTAAATGCGGAAGTGAAAATTTAGAGAAATTTGCTATTCGCATTTGTTTATTGTTGTATATGCGGAAGTGCTTAACTTGTGATTTTTAGTCATCCGCATTTACACACTGTAGCAAATGCACAAGTTTTGTTACTTCTGTTTTCTTCTATCCGCATTTGTGCGCTGTGGCAAATGCGAAAGAACGAAGTTCATCAGAACTTGGTCACTGTAACAAATACGGTTGACAAAACTTGTTCAGCATTGCTCACTGTAGCAAATGCGGCTGAACAAAATTTATCAGCATTGCTCATTGTAGCAAATGCAGCTGACCTGACTTTGTCAGCATTCGCTCACTGTAGCAAATGCGATAGAATAAAATCCACATTTACTTGATCATCATATATTGACAGAAGAGATTAAGCACTTATATATTTATGTTTGAAAATACATGAAAATTGAAGATACACATTCACAAATGCGGATGAGTAAAACAAATGCGGAAGTGTAAATTCCATCCGTATTGACAAATGCGGTTGGACACTTAAAAGGTTATCCGTATTGACAAATGTGGTTGAACACTTGAAAAATATTTTATCCGCATTGACAAATGCAGTTGAACACTTGAAAAATGTTTTATCCACATTGACAAATGCGGTAGATCAATTTTTGTTTCGCATAGGTTTTAACATTTCAAAAATTTGTGTATACTTGTAGCACACTAATGCGGTAGAGTACAATCATTTTCCACATTAGTTTCACTTGGAAATAAAAAGCTACCCGCATTGTTATAAGCATGGGTTACCTTCACCTGCATTAACCAAAGCACTTACGTGCATTAACTTTTGAACTAAATCATAAGTTAATGTGACTGTTTTGGTTTTTCATGTTATGAAGAGATGTCATTGATTGATTTTTCTTATGAAATTGTTGACTGTTGTGGTTGTCAATTCTTGCTTGGATTGACTTGTATGTCAGAAGTGATACAAATTTCCCATTGTTTGACTGATCTTGGGCTTTTCATGCTACCAAGAATCTGCATAGGCTGAGATACTATTGTATATCTTCTGCATCAACACATGCATTTTATTTTTCTTTTGTTTTTAATTTTTAAGAAGGTAATTTAAAATAGTAACAATCTATATAGATTTAATCAAAAATTTTAAATTACTCCCCCTAAAGTTTATATCCACTTCTGGATAGAAACTTTACAGATTTAAAAACTTTTTGACTATTATATACGTTGACTATTAATAATGAAGAGAAGTATATCTTTTGTTATGATCATATCAATCTTGCATTACACATGTGCATCCTTTATGATAAAATGGACATGTTTATGAACTTAATGATTGAAGGTATGTTTGTCCTCTTAAACTCATACCCGGTTGATATTTTGGTGCAAATGATATTTATCATGTTTTTGGCTGATTTAATTATTCAATATGTACCACACACACACAAGCATGGAATGATCAACAATCCTTATACAATGCATGGTAGAACTTTTTCACAACTTTTCTTACCAGGTTACTTAAGTTATGAGAACTCATTTTCACTGATCCTCATTCGGATTTTTTTTACTTTGCTCCTTTTCATGATGTTCCACATTGGGATTCTTTTCACTTCACTTTGGAAGGTGATCCATGATAGGATTCTTTTGTTCATTCACTTGGAATGTATTGCATTTGTAGATTCATCCAATTTCGATGTGTTCCTCATTGGGAATCTTTTGGATCAGCACATCTGCACTATGTGCTTGTTTCATCAGGTCTTTGCTCAGCAAAACAAAGATGAAACTTGATGTGGGTGAAAGAGATTCATAAAGCATCATTACCTGGTGTGTTTAGGTTACATTGAACAGGATTTTAATTCATCACTGCATGTATCTTCTTTTCCAAGTTGAGCCTACCAACATATCTGGTAAGTCATCATAGTCTTGCGATTTTTGAATTAAGCACAGTGAATGATATAACGACTGTAATTATACCATTTCCCTTTGATATTCTATTCTTCATAATATTGACTTCTTTGTTTTGTTTTTAAAGTATTTTTGACTTGTTTTTTTAAATTGATTTTACTCAAGGTTAATCATGCTAATTGACTGAACCAAGAATTCAAACCTACTAGGTTCAAATGCCTTAGTAAATAAATCAACCAATTGATTTTCAGTGGGTACTTGAATCAATTTGATTAACCCCTTTTCAGCATAGTCTCTCAAAAAGTGATATCTAATTTCAAAGTGTTTTGTTTTGAGTGCTGAACTGGATTATTTGTTATGAAAACAGCTGCTATGTTGTCAATGTAAATTGGTGTGTGGAAGAAGTTATAACCATAATCAAGCATCTGGTTTTGAATTCATAGTACTTGAGAGCAACAGGCTGATGCTGCAATATACTCATCTTCTGCTGTTAATACAGACACGTTTGTCTGCTTCTTGCATTGCCAAGAGACCAGTCTGGGAGCAAGAAATTGACAACCGCTAGAGGTGGACTTTCTGTTGAAGTTGCATCCTCCATAATCACTGTCTGTGAAGGCATAGAGATTGAAGTCTCCTTCCTTTGGATACCATAACCCAAGATCTGGTTTGCCCTTCAGATATCTAAATATCCTCTTGACTGCATTCACATGTGATTCTTTTGGATCAGCTTGATATCTGGCGCACACATAAACACCAAACATAATGTCAGGCCTACTGGCTGTTAGATACATAAGTGAACCGATCATAGATCGGTAGTGAGTCTGGTCCACTGATTTGCCTTGAGGATCAGGTCCAATCTTCACTTTAGTACCCATAGGAGTTCTGATCGACTGACAATCAGCAAGGTGGAATTTCTTCAACATAGTTTCCACGTATTTTGATTGATTGATGAAGATTCCATCTGCTGTCAGTTGGACTTGCACCCCTAGAAAGGAAGTGAGTTCCCCCATTGCACTCATTTGGAATTTTGAATGCATAAGGTCTTCAAACTCTTTACGAGTTGCTTGTTTGTTGAACCAAAAATGATGTCATCCATATAAATCTGGACTAACAGTATGTATTTTCCTCTTCTCATTCTGAAGTGAGTCTGATCAATCTTTCCTCTTTCATATCCATGTTCAAGAAGAAAGGATGATAGAGTCTCATACCACTTTCTTGGAGCTTGGTTAACACCATACAGAGCTTTGTCAAGCTTGTAAACTCTGTGAGGGAAATCTGGATCTTCAAAGCAAGGTGGTTGACTCACATAGACCTCCTTAACAATCTTTCCATACAAGAAAGCACACTTCACATCCATTTGATAAATACTAAATTTCATGGATGCAGAATATGCTAGAAAGATTTTGATTGCTTCTAATCTGGCAACATGTGCAAACACTTCGTCATAATCGATTCCTTCTTCTTGAGGGTATCCCTATGCCACTAATCTTGCTTTGTTTCTGATGACGATCCCTCTATCATTAGTCTTGTTCCTATACAGCCATCTGGTATGATAGGGTATTGTCCTTCGGGAAGATCTACCAGTTGCCATACTTCTTGCTTCTTGAATTGGAGCAATTCTTCAAACATTGCTTCAATCCATCTATTTTCTTGAAGAGCCTCTTTGATGTTCTTGGGTACTGTTTAACATAGGAAGCATGAGAACAAACAGAGTTTTGCAATACTGGACTTGCTTCTTGTCACCCTCACATTAAGTTCACCAACAATGATTTCAACCGGATGATTGTTGTGTATTCTGGTGGTTGGAATGGAATCACCAACAATGGTTACATCAAGATTGGACACATTATTTATGGTCAGAGGCACCTTCATCTTGTATTGTTGGAGAATTATGAAGATAATCAGACTCTGTTTCAGTTCCTGCTTTAGCTTGAGCAGCACTATGATTGCTTCCATCATTTGATGTTCTTTGTGTTTAAGATAGAGGAGTAGCCTATTTTGATTTCTGATCTTAGTTGATTGATCATCAGAGTGTGATGGTAACAAGCTTGGACCTCCTTCTGTTGAAACACTCTGGTTTTGTGATGGTTGTCTGATGGGATCAGCTTGGAGAGGAACATCTTCATTCATGTATTCAGTAGATATAGGAGGAATAATGGAAAGTCATCTCTTCTTTCTATAGCTGAAGAAGTGTCACCTGAATGGAGATTTCCTGCATCAGACAAGTGAAATTGATCAATGATTTTGTAAAAGTCAATATCAACAACTAGTCGGACCATTTTAGATTAGGAAACAAATGTTCCTTGATGAACATTTGTTGATTCATTAATAATTTTTAATCTAGGTTAAAACACTCTGTAAGCCTTGAAATAGAAGATAACCTACCAAGAATCCATCATCAGACTTAGATGAAAAATTTCCGAGATTAGGTCTCGAGTGTTTAATATTGAGACAGGACTACCAAAGATTAAGAAATCTAATGAATGGTTTCTATGAAAGTGCAGTTCTGTAAAAAACCGGTGATTTTAAAAGTCAAGATACAAAAACATAAAAGCAAGAAAGGCAATAAAGTCCAAGTGGAGAGACTAAAATTGCCAAAAAGGACCACAAAACTTTCAAAAAGTGGTGTAAAGTGAGTATGGCCGCACATCTACCTCCCTTTCCACCATTTTCTCGGTTTTCGTTAGAGAGAGAGGAGTGAGCAAGAGAATACTCTCGGATCGGAGAGAAGATGAAGAAGAAAAAGTGAATTCCAGGTAGAATTCAAGGTTTTTTAGTTTTAGTCGGGTTCTATCGGTCACTGTGCTTGTATGCTTATGGTTGTGTTGTGCTGGGGGTATGTGTTTTTTGGACGTTGTTACTAGGTGTTTGAAACTTTTGCAAGTGGGTTAAAGAAAGAACAACCAAGTTGCACCAGGGGAGTTCTAGACCCCGTTTTTACATGTTTAAACTACTTTGGGGCTGAAAAAGTATTAAAAACGATTTTAGAAAGTTTATGTGTGAATCCCGTATGTATTGGTATGTGGATGTTGGTTGTTAGGATCAGTGATCTACGTTTGATTGATTAGAGAGTATAGCAGCGGAATTCTAACGATGAATTAGCCAATTCACAAGAACGAAACGATATTCAATGAAGAACAAAGACGGTTATAGAGAGGAATTCTGCAAATATATTCATTCAATATTCGCTTTCGTGGTAACGGAATGTCACAATTACAATTAGGTTGACACCTCTATATAAGAGATGGACGTCTGCTGATGTCACTTGATAGTGACATCTAACAGAATTATTCCAACTGAAACACAACTACTGAAGATGTCAAAACAGCTGACATCTCCTTACAAAAATACTAAGTGTTATCAGTTATTATAACTACTGAAAAACATAAAACTACTGAAACTACAACGACTGAAGAACAAGCTCTTCAGTCGTTTTACAAAACTACTGAAAGTAAAAACATAAAACTACTGATATCACAACTACTGAAGAAGTACTCTTCAGCTGTTGTGACAAACTACTGAAACTTCAGTACTTGATCTTCAGACTTGAACTTCAGACGTTTCATCAGTGATGACTTCAGTAGATATCATCAGCTGATGTCTTCAGTCTTGTCTTCAGACTTTGTACCCAGTTGTTATCTTCAGCACTTGTAAACTCTTCAGCTGTTGTACTTCAGTACTTTGGACATCAGCTTCAGCACTTGGTTCTTCAGCTGTTCAGCTTCAGCACTGTGTTCTTCAGCTGTTCAGCTTCAGCACTTGTGTTCTTCAGCTGTTGAACTTCAGAACTTGTCTTTCAGTTTAGCTGTTGAAGTCTTCAGCACTTGATCTTCAGCTGTTGGAGTTTTCAGCACTTGTCGAACTGCTGATGAAGCTTCAGCAGTTGTTGTGATATCATGTGGGACTTAGAGGTTTTCTGATCTTGGCTCATTGGTTCTTTTGGTCCAAACAACTCCCCTGAACCAATGCAGCCAAAACCTCTATTTATTTATTTTCCCACTTATTGTTGGCAAAAAGGTTGGTCTTTTTCCTTCTTGATCAGTAGAGAAGATGACCCATATAAGCTCCGGCCTGGGAAGAAATCTCAGATATTTGTTTGGCAAGATATGAATGGGAACTCTGTTTTGGGGAACTGGACACAGAGTTGTTATCCCATTCATGAGATCTACTTCCCGTGTATAAGCCTGTAGGATTCTCTGGTGTATGCCTGAGAAACATGATTTGTTCTTCCAGGTCAGGTTCTCGGCTTCACCATCAAACTCCTTCTCGCCCATACAGCTCTGAGATGTACTTGGCTGTTTACCATTTTGAGCTCAACTGTTGTAATCTGTCTGTATGCAAACTCATCAGGATGAGTCCCTTCAAGTAACAGACTGAGCTCATTTTGTTTGAAGTTCTCAAGCCTCTTGTAGACTAACCCCTTTTTAATAATTCTGTTCTCTACATTCTTGGGGTGGTTGTTTAGTCTCATAGGCCTTCTTGAAGTCTTCGACAATCTCCCAGGTGATACTACAAGGGCCACTGTGATCTCTTCATCTACGATCCTTTTGACTTGGCCCTTGTATCTCGAAGGAATGTCTTTCTTTACAATCCTGTGAGCCACCTAGGATCAGCCATACTCTCACCTTTCCTTCTGATATTGAAATGTGTTGGCAAGAGTGTACAACCTCAGAGCTTCTTTCTCATACTAATAATTGATGACGAAGCAGCATAAGTTTTGTCAATGCTTTTCAGCATTTCATCATCATGAAGCTTTTGCTGCTGCTCTTCTTCAATCTTACTCTCACAGCATCCATCTGTGAGGTGGGAGTGATGGGCATGGGTTGGCTTTCGCCAATGTTAGAACTGCAGACAGAGGCAGCCTATCTCTTCATCCTCATCATCTTCTTCTTCTCTTCTTCTTCTATTTTCTATTCTCAGCACCCTTCTCCTCCTTCTAGGTGCATCACTGGCTGATGGTTTAGATGGTAAGGGAGTTGGTTTGTGGGTTGTGAATGTTTTGATTTGGGCTTTGAGATTGGTTTGGAGATTTGAGGGGTAGGCTGTTTTGAGTGGGTGGAAGGGAAGGTTGTTCCAGCATTTTGTGAGTTTAGCTTTTGTAAGTCTTGCCATTTCAAACCTTTTTCCAGCCCCAGCCTCATCAAGGGCTTCAATGATAATCCCCTTATGGAATTGCTCAGACAGACAGATTCTGGTGGCTATAGCCAGAATACTGTCTCTGGTCCATGCACGAATCTCCATCAAAGATCTTCTAAGTTTGGCAATGAAACGAATCATGATCTCCAATCTCTCCTTTCCAGTACATCATACCCAGCCCATCTGGTTGAATCTCCTCCACTTCCAACTTCCTGATCTCACTATCTAATGTGGCTGTATCAAAACCTTGCTTGAAGAGTTGCTCAATGATTTTATCCATGGATCGGCTGTGTGTGTGTCATCTGCATCTTTTACCAGCTCTTCCAAGGATTTTTCTCAGCAGTAGGTTGATCATCAGCACTTTTCTTTCTTTTGTAGTGATCAGTTGTTGTGCTTTTCTTTTTCCAACTCCTGGATTGTCTCTTGTGCCTTTCATCCTCAGTTCTTTTCTCTTCTTTCTTTCACTGCAGTACTCTCCCCTTTTTGGATGCATTGGTGGTAGGGGTTTGTACCGCAGAAAGTGTCTTTTGCACAACATTATCAATCAGTGGTTGTAGAGTGAGGAAATCCTCTCATCAATGGCTTTAGTAACAATTTCATTGATGATGGGAGTGATGAGAGGTATGGATTGTTGGAATACAGCAACCATCTGCTCTGGGGGGTTCTGTCCGGAGAGATAGTGCCAAAAGCAGAAGCTGGAGGCATGTGGAGTGAGAGGGTAAAGTGTTTGGGGAACCTTCAACTGAAGGTGCCATCTGTGGGTTGGTGGAGGCAGATGGTCTTTGTTCCTTAGAAGTTTTGGCAAGCAGCTCTTTGAGTCTGCTCACCTCCTCCTCCAGGATGGTGTTTTGGGCGATTACATCGTAAAAGAAGCCCAGGTCATCATCAGTAGATACTGAATCACCTGACCTCCTGATAGGATCAGGATGAACATGCACTGAGTGTAGCTCAGTTGTAGCATGTGCCCCTTTGTCTTGGTACTGGGGACTTCTGCCTCAGGACTATGTCCGTCATCAGCAGTTGCCTCTAGTAAGGTCTTAGTAATGGTACCAACTACAACCTGATCATATGCTGATGCAGGAGAAGTGGCAGCCTCACCAGAAGTTCCAATCTCCATTGCTACACTAGGAGAAGGAACATTGTAAACCTATGCTGTGGGTTCTCAGCTGCACTTTGGTCCTCCCCTCAATGGTAGAGGTGTTCCCAGTAGTAATTGGTATCTGGGGAGGGGGGTGAGGAGTGCAACTGAGTCAGCACTTTGCAACAAGCAATGTAGGACTTTGGGGGGCGGTTGCATGGGGAGAAGGGGTAGAAGCAGTGTGCACCTGGGGAGGATGGTGCTCTTCAATGGCAATCTCCTCAAGTGAGGAAGATCCCAGATGTGTGGTACCCCTTGTGTGGTGCTGCAGGCTCCTGTTGAGAGGAATCCTGAGCGGCTATGGCTGGAAGAGTCCTTATATCCACTAGGGGGTTATAACAGTGGATATAGCCTGCGTTGTGTTGCAGGGGCATCCTCAGGGGACTCATTCCCTGAGTAGCCTTTTGGTTTTCTTTTAGTGGGTTTGGTGGGGACTTTTGATTTGGAGGTGGTGGCTGGGGGTTCCAGCTGCGTGGGTTTGCGCAGCTTGGCAGCCAGTTTGAGTGATTGGTCAGAGTTGTGCCGGGAGTATACTTCAGGCAAAACAGCCATAGCAGGGACTCCAGGCCAACAAGTCCCTCAGCTTGAAGCTGGTTGTAATTATGGCCATTATGAACCGCGGATATAATATCCACGGTTAGCAGTTTGTTTTGAGCCATACTTGAGCTCTGAAAATATTATTTTGAAAAATTTAAAGGCTGTTGCTCAAGAATGGAATACATTACCTGCTGCCACTTTGTAGACATTTGATCCCAAGACGAAAGTCTTAGGAGCCAAACAGACATTTACCATGTGAAAGATTAGACGTTCAGCGTCATGGAAATGTTTCTTCAGTATGGTGGAGGCACTAAGGTTTCCCTGATATCCATGGTGGGCAAAGGATAAATCAGTTGTGCCCTTTGGATATCCAGCAGGAGAAGTGGCATCATCCAGGTGTAGAGTTTGACGAAGTATATCGGGAGTGATGACCACTTCGTGGTTGTTGACGACCGACCGGAGAGACGCTGTGTTGTTCTCCCCAGTGGTGAGGGTGACGTTCATCCAAAACTGGTAAGGGATTCGGCATGAAGGATTGGATTGAGAAGAAATGCCGTTTTGTAGGGTGACTGGACCATAAGATCAAGCATTATCGAACTTAGCCCAGAATGGCGATTTGGTGAGGTAAGCTACACAGTTGTGTCGCGGTTTGAGTTGCATGGACGCCATTTAGGAGAGAGAAGTTTTGGAGAGATGAACGTTAGGTTTGAAGAAGATGAAGCTCTGAAGGATTAGGTCAGGGATATTTATAGGGTACGGGTTAGAAAACGACTGAAGGATTTGGTGTTAGTCATCAGTAGTTTTAAACGACTGTTGACATGGTATTACCCTTTCAGACGTTGAAACAGCTGAAGTCGTGGTTTTAGGCATCAGTAGTTAGAAAACTACTGAAGCCATGGTTTTGACTTCAGATGATGAAACAACTGAGGACTTGGTGTTTGTCATCAGTAGTTGTGAAAACTACTGAAGACAGTGGTTTTGTCATCAGTTGTTGTAAACAGCTGAAGACTTGGTATTAGTCATCAGTAGTTATAAAACTACTGAAGACATGGTTTTGCTTCAGTTGTTTAGAATGAAACAGCAGTTGTAGAAACAACTGAAGAGAAAGTTCTCTTCAGTAGTTTTCGTCAATTCATAGCCTTTCAGCTGTTTCATACTGTCCTCAACACTTACTCATCAGACTTTGCATCTGCTTTTCAGGTGTTTCATAGGACGTCAGTACTTATCTGTTTGTACTGATTTCAGTAGTTGTAACTACATCAGTAGTTGTAACTACATCAGTAGTTTGGAACAGATAAAGTACTTCAGTACTTGTGAGGCATTTAGCCGTCAGTAGTTATAAAAACTACTGAAGGTGAAAGGACTCATCAGTACTATATGTGACATGGTTACCAATGATCACCAGTAATTATTACTGAAATCATCAGTAGTTGTCACTTATTCTAGCTGCAGCATACCAAGCCTTAACACAAGGTTTTGGAAAGTAGAACTATCCAAAGGCTTAGTAAAAATATCTGCAAGCTCATCAGCACTAGGCACAAATAGGATCAATCAGACCTTTTTCAAAACAATCCCGAATAAAGTGATGTCTGATCTCTATATGTTTGGTCCTAGAGTGCTGGACTGGATTTTGACAATACACAGAGCTGAAGCACTATCCATTAATAATGGAGTCTTAGTCTCTGTAATGCCATAATCCAGAAGTTGGTTCTGAAGCCAGAGTACCTGAGAAGTGCAACTTGCAGCAGCAATGTACTCGGCTCAGCAGTTGATGTAGCAACAGATGTTTGTTTCTTACTCTGCCAAGAAATCAAACAGTTGCCTAGGAATTGACAACCACCAGAAGTTGACTTTCTAGTTAACTTGCACCCTGCATAGTCACTATCTGAAAAAGCAACTAATTTGCAAGAGTGTCCAGTGGAATACCATAAACCCAGAGATTGTGTACCTTGCAAATATCTAAAGATTCTCTTGACTGCAATCAAATGAGACTCTTTAGGAGCAGCCTGAAATCTAGCACAAACACATGTAGCAAACATAATATCTGGTCTAGAAGCTGTTAAATACATCAAGGACCCAATCATACATCTGTAAAGTGTTTCATCAACAGCTTTACCTTTCTGATCAGCATCCAGTTGTGTGGTGTTGCACATGGGAGTAGAACAGGGCTTACAGTTTTGTAAATCAAACTTATTCAAAAGATCTTTTGTATATTTTGACTGATGAATAAAGGTTCCATCAGCCTTTTGTTTAATTTGCAAGCCTAGAAAGAACTGTAATTCTCCCATTGCACTCATTTCAAACCTCTTTTTCATTAATGTTGTAAAATCATCACACAACTGGG
This sequence comes from Flaveria trinervia, assembly GCA_025506515.1. Lineage (NCBI taxonomy): Eukaryota > Viridiplantae > Streptophyta > Magnoliopsida > Asterales > Asteraceae > Flaveria > Flaveria trinervia. Next base: position 18,878,094 of record CM046441.1, on the reverse strand, counting down.
GATCAGAGGATGCAAAAAATGATATCATCAACATAAATCTGAACAAGTAGCTTATGCTGATCCACCTTCTTAATAAACAAAGTTTTATCAATGGAGCCTCTAGTGAAATTATTCTAAGAAGAAAAGTAGAGAGAGTGTCTCATACCAGGCTCTAGGAGCTTGTTTCAACCCATAAAGAGCCTTATCAAGTTTATACACCCATTCAGGATGTTTATTATCCTCAAAACCTGGTGGTTGACACACTAAACTTCTTCCTTTATTTTACCATATAAAAATGCACTTTTGACATCCATTTGAAAAACTTTAAGATTGTGGAATGCAGCATAGGCTAAAAACAATCTGATTGCCTCTAGTCTGGCTACAGGGGCAAAGGTTTCATCATAGTCAATACCTTCTTCTTGTGAAAACCCCTGTACAACCAGTCTAGCCTTGTTCTTAACAATAAGCCATTTTCATCAGTTTATTCCTAAACACCCATTTAGTGCCTATTGCACACTTACCTGGGGGAAGAGGAACCAGTTCCCACACTTGCTGTTTCTTGAACTGAAGTAGCTCAAGCTGCATAGCTTCAACCCATCCATTGTCTCTCAAAGCAACATGGTAGTCTTTGGCTCTAGCTGACTGATGAAGAGAGCATAGAAGCAGAAGTTAGACAATTGACTTCTTGTTGAAACACCAGCATTGATATCACCAATAATCTGAGACATGGGGTGATTCTTCAGTTCTTGATAAACAATGAGATCTGTGCAAGTGTTTGTAGAACCTTCAGCAGCAGCAGATGTTGATGCAGACTCTTGAAACCAAGAATTAGATGGTAACTCAAAAGATGTAGAGGAAACAGAGATCTCATCAGCATTTGTTGTGGATGGAACTGCTGAAGCTACAGGAACATCAAATTTAGCAGACACAGGCAGTTGGTCACTAAACTTGAATAGGTGAGTATTGATATTATCATCATCATCAATACCACCAGGTGGAAGACATGCTGCAGAAGATGATTTATCCACAGGATCTGCAACAGCTGGAGGTTGATAAGGAACATATTGCAGTATGTCCAAATCAAACAACTCCACAGGGTTTTGTGGAATCTTGTCCAAAGGAGATTCATTAAACTTCACATGCAAAGTCTCTTCAACTATCTTTGTTCTGCAGTTGAAGACTCTGTATGCCTTGCAAGTAGATGAATAACCAACAAAATACCCTGCATCCACCTTAGGATCAAATTTATGGAGTTGATCCTTTGTGTTGAGAATAAAACAGGGACACCCAAATGCTTTGAAAAATGAAATTAGAGGAGCCAAGTGATGGAGAACTTCATATGGAGTCTTCATCAACCTCTGATTTACTAAGACTCTATTCTGCACATAGCAAGCTGTGTTAAAGCTTCAGCCCAAAAGGTCAGTGGCAAACCAGAGTCAGCCAGCATGGACCTTGCAGCTTCAATTAGGGTCCTGTTCTTTCTCTCCACTACTCCATTTTGTTCTGGAGTCCTTGGGATGCTAAACTGCCTTTTGATTCCCTTTGAAAGATAGAAGTCATCAAGTGTATGGTTTCTAATTCAGTTCCATTGTCACTCCTAATACACTTGACTGGAAGGGAATACTGCTTCTCAATATACAACACAAGTGAATAATCTTCTGAGCAACCTCATCCTTTGAATGTAGAAAGAAAGTCCATACAAATCTGGAGTAATCATCCACAATTACCAGACAGTATTTCTTCTTTGCCATGCTCATTACTCTCACAGGACCAAATAGATCCATATGCAGTAATTGCAAGCAGGCAGTGGACTTAGGCTCTTCAATAGGAGGGAATGAGACTTTGTGCTGTTTTCCTTTAAACAAGCAGTGCAGGTTTCATCACAGTGGAACTCCTTTATTGGTAAGCCTCTGACTAAACTATTGTGGATAGCTGATTCATGTTTTTGAAATTAACATGACCCAGCCTTCTGTGCCACAGTTTAGATTCTTGAGAAGAGGCTTTGGAAAATAGGCAAGGATTGCCTCTGAGATCTATTTTCTTGGAAAGATCTAAGGCATACACTCTTCCTGTCCTGTTGGCTCTCAGGAGAGTGTGATCATCCAACACCTTATCAATCAAATGCAGAACTTTGGATGACAGAATCCTACAGTTCTGACTGGTGAAAAGAGCAACATGGCCTTTATCACACATTTGACTGACACTCAAGAGATTGTACTTGAGATTTTCCACATGATTAACATCATCAAACTTGATTTCTCCATTGGAGACAAAGCCATTTCCAATGATGTAACCCTAGCATCATTGCCAAAAGAAACAAACCCTTCTTTCCTTGAGAGTAGTCATGAAGAAGAGAGCTGTTCCCAGTCATGTGCATAGATCCCCACTGTTACATACCAGATGCTACTTGGCATGTTGGAGAACCCTGCAATAATAAACAATCAGTTAGTTTTGGAGACCCAAACCTTTTGGTTTTGGGCCTGGTCTCATCAACAGATGGTAAACTAACAGGTTTATTGGAAACAACAGCCTGAGAGGAAGAAGATGGTGAAGAAGAGGAATCCTTTGGCTTGGACCTCCTTTTCTGTGGTTTCAACATAGGAGCATCTAATTGGTTAACTCTTCCCAATAGATGTTGAACCATCATAACCAGCTGTGTCTGATTTTGTGATAAAGCTTTCAGCTCATCAGACACATTGCCAGTGGAGTTTGATAAGTTCCTATGTTGCACCTTCTTCTTCTGAGCACTCTCAGCTGTCACCTGTTTAACCCCTCCTTTTTGGATTTCTTTGAGGACTTAAGGGTTACAGGATTTGATGTTGCTGATACAAATGTGGTCTCAAACTCAGTTTTCATTTTTACCATTTTCTTTTAATTTCTCTTTATGTTTGAGTTTGGAACCTCTTTTGTACCAGCAATCATCTGTAAGATGATTGAACAAACCACATACTTCACATGGTTTTTTTCATCTTAGGTTGATCATCAACTAAAGAGGGTGAAGCAACTGAAGACTTGCTTTCAGTGCTTTGGAAGCATTGTTTGCTTTCTTGACTTCCTCTTTAGTAGTCTTCAAACTCTTTCTACTGACAGTTTTCTTCTTTTCAGTACTGGCAGTAGTTGGAGTTTGAACTTCAGGTGTTAAATCCTGCTCTCTAGTCCTTTCAGGACTTTCAGAATTAACTCCTGAGTTGATCAACTCATTGATCATGTGAGTGTCAGCATTGGAACCATCAACATCAGCTGATAGGTTCTGAGAGGGCTTGATGCTGACTTCTACTTCTGATTGTGCTGTATCAGAAAGTAGATCACATGATGAGATGGATTGGTTATTACTCTCACCATCAGATTCTACCTCTGCTCTGGAGTAAAATCTGTAGGTGGAGCAGTGTGATTGTAACCAATGCCAAACTTCACATTGGAAGCAGATTGCTTACTAAGAAGCATTTCAAAACCTTTGCATGATTGTACCCATCTATCACACTCTACCTGGGTAACTGCAAGGGTTTCTTTGAGATCTTTATACTTCTCTAGAAGTATCTCTTCCCTAGCCTTATCATCAGTTATTTGGCATTTAAGTTTGTAAATCTCATCATTTTATCATTAAGCACAGACTCAAATTCAGCTTTGCTTTTGGAAATTATTTGTTCTAGCTCAATGTTCTTGTTGATTAAAGCTACATTTGCTTCTCTAATAGATGCAAATGCTGCTATGCATGTTTCAGAACATAATTGGCTTTTGCCTCAGAGGATACCTGTGATACCTTTGGTGTAGAGGCATTAGTGGATGAAGTATCAGCAGAATCCAAAGCCATAAGAGCTAGATTTCCAAAGGGACTTTCACCACCATGTTGACCAGCACCTGAGAACAGTTGTTCATGACCAGACAAGTCATCTGGTAAACTGCTCCAGTCAACAACTCCTGGGGTGAAGAAGCTGTGTTGTTGAGGTTGAGTTTGTTGATGAGATTGGGAAGGTTGTGGTTCAGGCAATGCTGTGGTTGTTGTGCAATTGGAGCTTGAACAGGATTTGGTTGAGGCATATATAGCAGGGATAAGGATATGACATTTGACCCTGGGGAACAAAGTATGCAGGAGATCTAGGATGTGAATGATGACCAGAACCAGCAGGATGTTGCCCTCTGTTTTGTGGACTAGTACTAGGAAAAGTCACAAAGGGTGCAGAAGAGTTAGATCCAGTTGATCTACACTCTCTTGCAAAGTGTCCAGCCTTTGGCATTTGTGACACCTCAACTTACTCTTGTCAAAACCAACTTTGGTTTTGCCAGAGAGTCCAGGAAATTTCCTGCCAGTTCTCTTATAGAACTTCTGAGATCTGATATTAATCAATGCCATTTGGCTCAGAATATCCATCTCTTCTAGATCATCATCAGCTATTCCTTTCAGATCATCCATAATGAAGCATAGATTGTCACTATTACTGCCAGAATGACTCTCAATACCAACAAATGCATGATCAGAACTATTTGAAGAGAAATCAATATATCATCATAATTGCTTTCAGATGCAGCATATTCTGACTCATGACCAACCAAGGCAGTATTCCCTGGTACAAAGTCATCAGTGAGCTTTCCTGATGAGGACAGTTTCCTCTTCTGCTCTATCTCTCTTTCGAATGTAAGCAGTTTCCCATGAAGTTGGGTGAGAGATAGGCATCCAGATTTGCACTGGAGCGTAGGACAATAGTGTATGTGTCCCATCTCTCAGGCAGTGATCTGAGGAACCTGTTGTTCATCTGGCTATTGGTGTATTCCTGTTTCACCATTTTCAGCTCAGATATCAAGCAGGAAAAACGCTCAAACTGTTGAGTCAGTGTCTCACCCTTTCTATGAGAGAATGTCTCATATTGTTGGGCAAGGATTTTCTGTTGTTTGCTAAGACCTCATCTGTGCCCCGAATTGTTCCTTCAGGGCATTCCAGAGATCATGAGCAGTTTCATGATGCATAAGCCCTGAATAGATTTCATTAGGCAGTGCCATGGCCAGAATTCCATGGGCTTTAGCATCAATCTCAAACAGTTTCCGATCTTCATCAGAGTATTGTTCCTTCTTCTTCGGAACCATTTGATTGGTTTCCGGATTGTTCACCATAGGCTTATGTGGTCCATGTACCACAGATGTCCAACAACCTGAACTGTTAACAGACAGGTGATGAAGCATTCTTCGTTGCCATATGTTATACTCGGTCCTAACCAGCATCGGAGGCTTGGTTGAGGAACCGGTATTGTGAGGATCATTAGAAGGAGTAGTCATCTCAGATTCAATCAAATTGATTAAGCTAAAACAGATTTAGAACAAAACCAACAACCAATTGAACCAAGAGATCTCAAAATAAATGAACGAAAGCGACAGAAATTCAATAATCTATACCAGTTCTTGCGAATATGCTAATTCAATCAAACACAGATATCAATTAGCAGTTTCAATGATCAATTGTTAGATCGATCAATGATTAACCTGCTCTGATACCACTTGTTAGGATCAGTGATCTACGTTTGATTGATTAGAGAGTATAGCAGCGGAATTCAACAATGAATTAGCCAATTCACAAGAACGAAACGATATTCAATGAAGAACAAAGACGGTTATAGAGAGAGAATTCTGCAAATATATTTCATTCAATATTCGCTTTCGTGGTGACGGAATGTCACAATTACAATTAGGTCGACACCTCTTATATAAGAGATGTGACGTCTGCTGATGTCACTTGATAGTGACATCTAACAGTATTATTCCAACTGAAACACAACTACTGAAGATGTCAAAACAGCTGACATCTCCTTACAAAAATACTAAGTGTTATCAGTTATTATAACTACTGAAAAACATAAAACTACTGAAACTACAACGACTGAAGAACAAGCTCTTCAGTCGTTTTACAAAACTACTGAAAGTAAAAAACATAAAACTACTGATATCACAACTACTGAAGAAGTACTCTTCAGCTGTTGTGACAAACTACTGAAACTTCAGTACTTGATCTTCAGACTTGAACTTCAGACGTTTCATCAGCTGATGACTTCAGTAGATATCATCAGCTGATGTCTTCAGTCTTTGTCTTCAGACTTTGTACACCAGTTGTGATCTTCAGCACTTGTAAACTCTTCAGCTGTTGTACTTCAGTACTTTGGACTTCAGCTTCAGCACTTGTGTTCTTCAGCTGTTCAGCTTCAGCACTTGTTTCTTCAGCTGTTCAGCTTCAGCACTTGTGTTCTTCAGCTGTTGAACTTCAGCACTTTAGTCTTCAGCTGTTGAAGTCTTCAGTACTTGATCTTCAGCTATTGGAGTTTTCAGCACTTGTCGAACTGCTGATGAAGCTTTCAGCAGTTGTTGTGATATCATGTGGGACTTAGAGGTTTTTTGATCTTGGCTCATTGGTTCTTTTGGTCCAACATGGTTCTTGGATGTCTATAGGTTATTCATGTTTAGAATAGCCACATTATGCTTAGAACCGACGGGTTTGATGATTAGAATTGAAAATATCCTAGAAACATATTTTACAGAATGCTCATGGGCCTAGATAAGTGTTCAAACGTCTAAATTTGCCTTAGAAAGATTTAAGTGTAAGCCATGTGCCTAAACAGTAGCTCATGCACCCAAATATATGTGCCTAAGTATAGCCCATGCGCCTGAACAGTGGTCCATGCACTTAGAAATGTTAGTCGGATGACTAAGTGTAGGGCCATGCGCCCCAATAGTGCCCATGCGCCCAAGTGGCCCATAGGCCTAAGTGTTCATGCGTCTGAATAGTATCCATGCACCTATATTGGGCTGGAAATTACCAAGTGTCAGACGTCTAGGATTCCCCATGCGCCTGAACAGTACCCATGCGCCAGAAAGTGGCCCATGTGCCTAACTATTCCCCATGCGCCTGAATAGTGTCCATGTGCCTGCATAGTGCCCATGCGCCTAGGACTTAGAATATTTTTCTGATTTTGGGAAAATGTGTAAGGTAGGCTTTGACTTGGGAAATTCCCGGGGACTATATAAGTTGACTTTTGGGGTCATAGATGGTATGAGGGGCATGTTATGCATGGTGATTAATGCTTATGATGATGATGTTGCATGAATATGCATGATGTATGTTATGTGTGTATGATGCCCTGTGTGATGATGTATGAATGGTATGTTATGATATGTTCCTATAATGATGAATGTTATCTTTCCATGGCTTTACGTGTTATGTCAATGAATGAACCGAAAGTCTTATGTAACGTAAAGTGAAAGATAATGAAAGAGGAACATGATGAATGAATGCATGCATTAACGAATGAATGAACGTAAAAAGTCTTTCAAGCAAATGTATGGAGGTCCACACTCAATGAAGGGTATTAGCTCGACTGTGTGCGGGTTAGCTACCCCAGAAGGATGCACACTGGGTCCAATCCTTGTGATTGACCATATGTATAGGATCCTTGCCGCTTGCCCCAGGTACAGTGTCAGCTTCGTGCACAATGTTCAGGGTCTATGAAAGACCTCAGGCCCAGTAACGAGCTTGTTGCACAATGTTCGGGGTATAGCATATGACATTGATCCGGAATGAAAAGGAAAAGATGAATGGTGAATGTACTTGCCCTAGGTACTGGAGTCAGCTTCGTGCACAATCTTCGGGTCTATGAAAGACCTCAGGCCCAGTAACCAGCTTCGTGCACAATGTTCGGGTAATGTACATGTCACTAGATGTAATGAATGGACGAAGGTTAACGAACGTAATCGAAGATAATAATGATATTATCTGTATGTACGTATGATGTATGACCACGAAAGAATGAAACGTATAGTATGGACTCTGAAAATAAATAAATAACAATTTTACGTATGTTTTATTATAAAACTAGAACTCACTCAGCAATGCTGACTTTTATACGTTTTCAGTTGGCAGGTAAACATTGCTGAGGATGGCACGAGGCGGCTACTCAGCTCTTTTGGATGGCATCCATTTATTTAAGGCTTTTGTGATGTAATACAACAATGTAATTTTATAACCGACAAACGATGCATTATTTTGCAAAAGTTTTTATGATGAAATGAAATGCCATTTGTTTTATGTTTCTGCTGCAATATTTTGATGAATAAATGCAAAGTATATGTTTTATGTGTGATGATTTACCAACGATGAGCGTCCAGGGAACGGGGCCTTACAGTTCATATGGAGTCATGCTGCTTTCTTTTACAATGATTGTGTTCATTGATGATATCTTGATTTATTTGAAGAGCGAGATTGGGCATGCCGGTCATATTCGGGAGGTTTTGGGGACATTGAGAAGGGAGAAGTTTATGCTAAGTTCTCCAAATGTGCATTCTTGGTTGCGCGAGGTTCAATTTTTGGGTCATGTGGCGAATCCTGATGGGATTATGGTGGACCCGGCAAGTGGTGGAGGCAGTGATGCAACGGAAGTCTCCAATGACGCCATCCGAGATTCGTAGATTCTTGGGTTTGGCGGGCTACTACAGAAGATTCATCCAAGAATTTTCTAAGATCGCTTCTCCACTAACTAAGTTGACCCGGAAAGATGTGAAGTTTGTATGGGGTCAAGCTCAAAAGGAGGGTTCGAAGAATTGAAGGCAAGATTGACCCAAGCTTCCATTCTGTCATTACCCGATGGGAGTGAAGATCTGGTGGTTTATTTTGATGCTTCCTACTCGGGTTGGGGTGTGTGTTAATGCATGTTAGGACCGTTTTTGGTACGGAGTACTAATTGATTTACGTGTGTACCAAACCAAATAGTGTGGAATCATATTTGATTGGCGATCCAATCAGTGAGAACGCAAGTATAATTGATCTTAAGATGAATCAAAACGTTAAGAATGATTGTAAGATGATTTACCGCGATCTATGAACTTGGAACAAGTTATCTTAGGTCTCTAGATGGCTACGGTACGATTTAGTGTGTAAGGATTCGAATTGTTTTGTTTTTTCCATGAATTAGGTTGTATTTATAGGTTAGGGTCTTCTAGTCATGCGACTGAAGCATGCGGTTGATCCATCCGCACGACCGAGGTCCAGTCTTGCGACTGAGTCAGTCGTATGTCTTAGCTATGCAACTGATCCAGTCTCCTGGTTCAGTCGTGTGACTAGTGCATTAGCATGACGTATTCATGCGTATGGTCCATTACCATGGTCCATTCGAATGAGAACTTCACACGATTAAGTTTAAGCACATTTCTCAATCATTCTTGACTAAGACTTATGTAAACAACCACAAACAATATAGTTCGTTCAATATACGTTATCACACTATAATCAATGAAATATTAAACATTATAAGCATCATCAACACATTCCATTTCATTCATACCCATTCTATTACATATAAGTAAGACATGAAAGACATATTACATTTGAGCTCCTTAACTAGGTACACATTCTATTTCATTAATCAGTTACTTCACTCGCACATAAAGTCTGACGTGATCAGCTATGGTTTGCAGGAAAGATCATGTAATAATACTGAAAAAGTAAATTCTTGTGATTGAACTAAATTATCTATGCATTTATGTCTGTCCATCTTAGTTCTAATGAGCTGTGTTCACTTATCTGATTGATTTCTTGTAAAGTCACAATCTCACACCCAGGAATAATTTGTGTAACCATGAGATCTGTTTACCGCATCTGTTCACTTCTCTGTTATGAGTCATCATAGACCTGAAGTGACGAGGTATCCTCTGTTGTAAGTCATTAAAGACCTGAATATTCTCACATGATGCATACGATGCCAATGTGCATAATCCTTTCTAAAGTCCAAAATGGATGTCCTATGGTTCTTATGAACCATCTCTATCTTTTTCTTTAGGAAACAGACTCGGGGAGTACCTAATGGCTTGTCCATGGTGGTTTTCTTGGAGATTATCAACTTGTTTAACTATGATGATTCTCTTATTGACCTAAACATGAGATCTAGTTATACATATATGACAGGTTTCTAAGTTGAGTAAAAGTGCTTGCTTGCATACCTTGACGAAGGACGGTCTCTCTAAGTCTAAGTTTCGATTACATAATGTCATATCTAATCCAACCTTAATAAATCCATGTATTGGAAAAGTAAGTGTACTGATTCTTTTGCCAAAGTAGTCATTGTCTGTCCTTAGATCTCGTGTCTCCTTTGCTGTGGTAACACTGACGTGAAACACACATGATCAGGATTTAGTCATTATCTATGACTATCCACAATTTCTTTATTTCAATATGTTGATTATTAACTGAGATGATCTCACTTCAGGCATGTGATTCAATGTGCAGAATTTTATTCTGCTTTATTTTGATTTTTGCATGATTTTGTGTGTGCAGGCATGTTAATAATGACTTGTTTTACTTCAACTTTTGACTTTTATAAACTTCTAAGTTTGTAAACTTAAAAGTATTGAAAAAGAGAATATCAAAATAAATGTTTGGATGAAAAAGGATGAAGTCAATATTCAAGCTAGTTTGTGTTTGATATGTTCACAAATGAATCTAAAAACAAAAATTTTCAAATTGTTTTAAAATATGGAAAAACTTCTTGCAAAGAATTGAGACTGTTTGTATTTTTATGAATTTTTGAGACTAAAATGACGGGAAATTAATTAATAATAATAATAAAGGTCGAAAAGTCAAAACTTGGTCAAAAAGCAAAAATTTAGTCAAAAAGTCAAAGTTTTGGTCAAATAAAGTTAGAGTCTTTATTCAAAGTTTGACCAAAGTTTGAAAATTTCTATGAAGAACAGTGAAAATTAAGGTTTGAATGATTTTTGTGTGAAAAATTTGACAAGTGTTAGACATATGGATTTCTCATGCACCTAAATAGTGACCATAAGTCTACGTTTAGGCACATGATGAATTTTTAGTTTTACGATAAGTATTGGACGTTTTGAGTCAATCTCATGCGCCTAAACAGTGGTCATAAGTCTGAAAATCTTGGTTGAGTGTTGGGTGTTTTGCATAAGCTCATGTGCCTAAACAGTACTTGACGTTTTATATTGATAACAAAACAAAGTGTTAGGCGTTTCATTCTAAGTCATGCGCCTAAACAGTGCTCATAGGCCTGTATAGTGCAAATGACCCTATATATATCTTAAACAAATTTGAACCAAGTGCAACTCATGCATCTATGGTTCATACGCCTGAACAGGGGTAATACGCCTGCACAGTGCTAATGTGCCTAGACCTCATGTGTCTCAAAAGTGGTCATGTGCCTAAACAGTTGTAATGCGATCAATGGTTTTTACACTTATATGCATTCAACACTTGCACAGATTTCATTTCATTCGAACATTTCACACACGTTCACTATGTTCTTACTCTCCACTTCCGACTCACTCAAAACTCACTAATTACATTGTTTTTCTAAGATTGATCGATACTCTAAGGTAATATCATTGATTGCGATCAACATATTGAGAGTATATCATCAAATCAGTGTGTATTATCATCAAAATCAATTGGACGTTTGAACCTTATTTAGGCGTTTGAACCCTAAAACCTTAAATAAATCTGAAATTGTTGGTTACATGTGTTTTTTTGTTAATAATGGAACCTGAAATTGTTAATGACAATGGATTGCAAACTGATTAACATCATCAAAACCAAATTTTCATCACAAAAGTTTTGATAATTCAATGATCATCAGAGTAAAAAATAATAAAAAATCATATACTTGAAATGAATTGACATTTGGATTTTCAAAACCAAACTTATGTGTTTTTCATTAAAACTCAACTTGTATGTTCAAATCAACTAGAAACAAATCACTTAATGATTGTATATCTTAAAATTTGATTAAATCACAAAAATAGTAAGTTCAAATCATTGAAGTTTTTTAATGATCAAGTTTTAAAATATAGAATTTTATTAAGTGAACATAAAATTTATTGAAGAAATTATACATTTTTTTCAAGTTTGATAAAAACTTAACAAAGTATAAAACATTCAAACTAATTCATGTTTCTTTGTGATTGGCAGATGGATGCTTTAAAGTTTGAGCCTAAGCATAATGTTGTTGCTTTTCTCAATGAAGAAGTTAGAGAAGCTGATGGATATGTAGAGATGATCAGATTTCTTCTAAGGACGAAATATGTTTATGCTATGTGTACCAGACCAACAATATATGAGAGACTGATCAAGAAGTTCGGGAGAACAATAGAAGTTGAGCTAGATAACAACAGAAGGAATGTTATAAGGGGATTCATTACAAATGATAGAATGATTGATGTATTTGAAGATTCTATAAGAGCTTATTTAAGATTCGGTTAGAATGATGATCAAGATCTATCTATGTACACTTTTAATGAGTGTAGAGAGATTTTCATGCAGATGGGCCACCAGATAACTTCCTAAAAAGCAATTATATAGGACAAGAGTCTATAGTCACTGGGAGTTTCTCTACTACATATTTCAGCAATGTATGTCAAAGGGAAGTGCAGGATGGAACTTATTTCCAGTAGACATTTCATCTCCAATAGTAGCCATAACCACAAATAGAAGATTCAACATGGCTTAGTGGATTATGAATGGGTTCATATTTAACTCAGAGAAAGAAAAGGAGAACAAGTACTTGATGTATCCTAAATTTCTCTAATTCATCATAAATGACGAATATCTAGACATTCATGCTTATGAAGTTGTGTATAAAAGACTTGTTGTAATTACAGGAGCTGAAAATGTGCCTCTATTTGAATATATGAGGAATGTAGCTGATGATAATGTTGATATTAATCAACAATACTTCCATTTGACTGAGTATGAGCCTATGAATCCTAATAATCTTATTAATGATGTAATGGAAGAAGTTGTTGAAGAATCTAAAAAGATGAGGATGATGAAGAAGATCATCATGATGATAACAATAATGATGATGATAATGATGATAACAATGATGATGATAACAATCATGGTGGTGAGGTAAAGGTAATAATGAAGAAACTATTCACAAAATGGATAGTGAGCAACCAATTCCGATCATAGAGATAATGAAGATAGAAATGTAAATGCTGATATTGATGTTGAAGTGAATGATCAAAGAGATGATGAATATGATGACCATGAGAACATTGAGAATGTTGATTTCAATCAAGCATTTGATTTTGATACTATTGGGTCTGAGCCTATCACAGAGAATGTTATTTCAACTTTGCAATCTCCAAGTCTAGAAGTTGTGATTGTGAAGCAGAAAGAACAAGAGATGAAACAAACAATAGATGTTTCTGTTCAAATAGAAATATATGATGATTCTAAAGTAATTGATAAGCTGAAATTACAGAGTGCACATCAAAATGATGAAATTGAGAGATTGAAGAAAGAAAATGCTATGTTAAAAGAAAATGGTGAAAAGAAGAATATCATGATGACTGATCTTGAAGCAAAAATGAAGAGAATGTTTGAAAAGATAGAGAGGTGTAAAAGAAAGTCTGAAGGAACTTGAAAAGGAAAGTGAAGTATCAGTTGTTAAGGAAAAATCTGTACAAGAACCTTAAGAGATTGCAACTAGAAAATTTACTGAATCTGAAAAACAAGAGAAAGAAAGATGGATGAAGTTGAAACATCTTTAGTTCCTACCAAAGTTCAAAAGACTACTGATGTAGTTGAGAATGTAGAAGAACTGATATGCAACAAAGAATTGAAGCATCTGATGATATAGAGTCATATTTACCAGATGAATGGTATGACGAGGTGCTAGAAGATGAAGATGTATGTGACATTGTTGATACTCCAGTTGAAATGATTCAAGTTGACATTCCTATAGTCTTTGAAGAAAGATATAATTATCTAATCAGGAAGAAGTACCATAGAGTATATTTGGATAGACTGACAGTGACTCAAATAAATAGGGAGTATGAAAAATGTATGTTTCCAGAGTCCTTAGCTCCAACAGATCCGAATGAATAAGTCTTGAACATGGTGAATGGACATCTTTGAATGAAAGCTTTAATATTGATGATGTTCTTGTGATAGAATTGCACCACCCTAACCCTATTGATATGAGTATACCTGCTTTAAGAATGTGTTGTAGTCAAGAAATTATCCTAGAAAAAGGTTGAATAAACTTCAAGGAGAGTCTTTAAGAAGACTAGTGAGGAGTTTTCATGAAAGAGAGAAGATGTATAACAAGATGATCATTCTTGATATGGACAATCCTCAATATCTAGAAATAACCAAAAGAACTAAAATGCTATAGCCTCAGGAGATTAAGTCAATGGAGTTGGTAAGAAGATCACATGAAAATAGGAAAGAGCTTATGAATATGTTTTCTAATATTAAAAAACAAGGTTATAAAGTTTTGATTGATCAAAAGCAACTTTGGAATAAAGCTAGATCAATCGGAGACTTGGTAAGAAATGTGTTACAAATAGGACAATCAATTTCAGAGTTGTTAAATGCTATGATTATGCCTGCCAAACAAAGGAAGTGAATAGCATGGAAATATGATGAGATATTTGATGCTTTTCGGATTAAAAGAGTAAATGCAATTTGTGATGTTTATCATTTTTACTCTAGCATCATAGCCTTACTTGCTCAAGAACTGAAGGAGTACACAAGATACCTCTTATTAACCGTACAAAGGCTTATAGGGGATAGAACATTGTGAAATTGCTTGATAGAGGAATAACAAGAATGCCTGCCTTTCGGCAAACTCGATGTGATCAAGAAGACAAGAGTTATTTTTCTAAGATGAAGAGAAAATCAAAGAAGGAGAATCAAGCGAATCTACTAAAGATTGTTATTTGGATACATTTAGTGATAGACACTCTGAGAAAGTAACCAATCCCGAAATGAAAGTTATTGATGGTACTCAATCATCAAAAACAATTTTGAGATGGTTTTATGATTCATCTACTTTTCATATGAAGTTTGTGAGAAATTTAGATGATTGGGACAATGATAAAATAAGTTTATTTCAAGTGTTTGAACTTAAACTTCTTCATCCGAGTTAGATCTTGTTTGTGTCCAATCAAACATTTGAGTCAGTATCATTAGCAGAAGCAGAGAATGATAGAAGATACTTTTTGACTATCATAAAAGTTATGAATGTTGCAATGGAGAGAATTTCTCTAAGGAAGGCAATGGCATATGCTAATATTGTGAACAAAGACATCAAAGACAAAATTCATGAAGATTTCCAGCATTGGAGTGTTAGAAATATACAATAAGAGAATCCAAAACCAATAGAGATGTATGCAAATAGGATATTGCAAGTTTAACAAAAGAAACATTGTTGGTGATAAGAGCAATGGAAATAGAGGAAATGATTGCAAGCCTGAGCAATGGATTTTAGCTGAGAAGTTCAAGTCTTCAATCAAGAAAGCTCTTCGAGAACTAGAGCTATACAAAGAGAAGCCGATGTTCAAGATAAAGGAAGAACCATAAGATTTCTTTTGCTGAAGACAAATGCAAATCTTAGGGGGAGTATTGTTGGAACCCTAGAAAGATTAGCATTTTAGTCTTTAGATAAGTTTTTGTCATAGTATAGGGACTTATTATGTAAATATATGTTCCTTTTGTTTCTTGTTATTAGTATAAATAGGATTATTTGTACTTTTGCAGGTTAGACTTTTGAAATAGTTCTCTGTTCATTTTCTGTCAATTGCATTTTGTAATCCTACTAATATCAATACAAACTCTATGCATTTTTCTGATATTTATTTGTGTTGATTACATTGTTTAGATAATTGTCAATTGCTTGATAACAATCACAGATCGATCCATTTGAACCTATCGATAAGGATCTTTATGGGTTGCACCAAGCACCAAGGAAGTGGTATGTGTTGGACCAAAAGAACCAATGAGCCGGATCAGAAAAACCTTAAGTCCCACAGACGTCACAACAACTACTGAAGACCACAACAGCTGAAGACAACTGCTGATTACAAAGTCTGAAGACAAGTGCTGAAGACAAAGTCTGAAGACAAGTGCTGTGAAGACAAAGTCTGAAGACACAAGTGCTGAAGACAAAGTCTGAAGACACAAGTGCTGAAGACAAAGTCTGAAGACACAAGTGCTGAAGACCAAAGTATCAGACGTTGTCACAACAGCTGAAGAGGTCTTCTTCAGTAGTTGTGACGGTTTACCTTTCAGTAGTTTTATGTTTTATATTTTCAGTAGTTTGACACAACAGCTGAGAATACTTCTTCAGTTGTTGTGCTCATCAGTTGTTTTATGTTTATCAGTAGTTTTGTAAAACGACTTAAGAGCTTGTTCTTCAGTCGTAGTTTCAGTAGTTTCTTATCAGTAGTTTCTTATTTTGTACTTAACACTCTGATATGTTCTCGGTAGTTGTGAACATTTCAGTAGTTTGTTAAGAGTTAGTTATTTTTGTATTAGATCTGCCAGTTGTCACTTTCCCGTGATAACAGCAGCGATTGCACTCTATATAAGGAGTGTCAACCTATTGTAATAATTGAATGATTTGATCATAAATATTCCATATTATTGAAACATTCCTTATTACAGAAATATATTCTCTCGTTATAACCGTATTTGTTCTTAATGCATACGAGCATCAATTCTTGCTACAATTTGTCTAATTCTTGTTCTTATTCCGCTGCACTACGCTCTATACATCAAACTTGTGATCGCTGATCCTATCAAATGGTATCAGAGCAAGGTTAATCATTGATCGATCTAATAATTGATCATTGAAACTGCTATTCAAGATCCAAGTTTGATTGAATTAGCAGTTTTTGTGTTTTGCAAGAAACGGTTATAGAGATTGAATTTTCTGTGTTTTCTGGTCAATCATCCTGAGATTTTCTCTTGGTTTTCATTGAGTCTATTGTGGTCTTTATAAAAACATTTAAAAGCTTGAATTAAATTTTATTTGGACTCACAATGACTACTCCTTCCAATGATCCTCACAATACTGGTTCCTCAACCAAGCCTCCAATGCTGGTTAGGAATGAGTATAACATATGGCAACGACGATGCTCCATCACCTGTCTGTTAACAGCGTGGGTTGTTGGACATCAGTGGTACATGGTCCACACAAGCCTATGGTGAATAACCCAGAAACCAATCAAATGGTTCCGAAGAGGGGGAGCAATACTCAGATTAGGATACGAAGTTGTTTGAGATTGATGCAAAAGCCCATGGAATTCTGGCCATGGCACTGCCTAATGAAATCTATTCTGGGCTAATGCATCATGAAACTACCCATGACCTCTGGAATCCCTTGAAGAACAATTTGGAGGAACAGATGAGGTCTTGGCAAATAATAGGAAATCCTTGCCCAACAATATGAGACATTCTCTCATAGGAAGGGTGAGACACTGACTCAACAGTTCGAGCGGTTCTCTGTTTGATCTCTGAATTAAAAATGGTCAAACATGAGATACACCAATAGCCAGATGAATAACAGATTTCTCAGATCACTGCCTGAGAGATGGGACACATATACTATTGTCCTACGCTCCAGTGCAAATTTGGACAAACTATCTCTCACCCAACTCCATGGGAAATTGCTCACATTTGAGAGAGAGATAGAACAGGAACGAAAACTGACTTCATCTGGAAAGCTCATTGAAGACTTTGTACCAGGCAACACTGCCTTGGTTGGTCATGAGTCATAATATGCTTCATATGAATGCCAGTATGATGAGCATATTGACTTCTCTTCAAACACTTCTGATTCTGCATTTGTGAGTGTTGATAGTTAGTTTACTAGATGTAATAATGACAATCTATGCTTCATCATGGATGATCTCAAGGGGATTGCTGATGATGACTTAGAAGAGATGGATATTTTGAGCCAAATGGCCTTGATAAATATCATATCTCAGAAGTTCTACAAATGAATTGGAAGAAAGTTCCCAGGACTCTCTGGCAAAACCAAAGTTGGTTTTGACAAGAGTAAGTTGAAGTGTCACAAATGCCACAGGCTTGGATACTTTGCTAGAGAATGCAGATCATCTGGATCTAATTCCTCTGAACCTTTTGTGACTTTCCCTGGCAATAGTCAACAACACAGAGGGCAACATCCTGTCAATTCTAGTCATCATTCTCAACCATAATCTCCTGCATATTTTGTTCCTCAGGGTCAAATGCCATATCCTTACCCTTGTTATTACATGCCACAGTCAAATCAAGATCAAGTTCCTATAGTACCACAATCTCATGCACTACCAGAACCTCAACCATCTCAATCTCATCAACCTCCTCAACCTCAACAACACAGCTTCTTCACCCCTGGAGGTGTTGACTGGAGCAGTTTACCAGAGGACATGTCTGGTCATGAAAACTGTTCACAGGTGTGGTCAACATGGTGGTGACAGTCCTTTTGGGAATCTGGCTCTCATGACCCTGGAGTCTACTGAGGGTTCCTGTTCAAATGCATCATCTTCACAGGTAACTCAGGTATCTTCAGAGGCTAAAGCCAAGTTATGTTCTGAATCATGCATTGCTGCCTTTGTCTCAATTAGTGAGGCAAATGCAGCATTAATAAATCAAAACTTGAGCTTGAGAAAACCATTTCCAAAAGAAAAGCTGAGTTTGAGTCTGCTCTAAATTGTAAAAATGATGAGATCTATAAGCTTAAATGCCAACTAAATGATGAAAAGGCTAAGCTAGAGGTCATTCTGGATGACCAGAGAAGTCTCAAAGAAACCCTTGCAGTCACCCAGGTAGAGTGTGATCGATGGGTACAATCATGCAAAGGTTTTGAAATGCTTCTTAGTAAGCAATCTGCTTCCAATGTGAAGTTTGGTATTGGTTACAATCACACTGCTCCTCCTACGATTTTGCTTCAAGAGCAGAAGTGAAATCTGATGGAGAAAGCAATAACCATCCACCTCATCATGTGATTCACCTTTTGATAGAGCATCATCAAAAGTTGAAGTCAGCACTAAGCCCTCTCAGAACTCATCAGCTGATATTGATGGTTCTACTGCTGACACTCATATGATAAAAGAGATGATCAACTCAGGAGTTATTTCTGAAAGTCCTGAAAGGACTGGAGAGCAAGACTTAACACCTAAAGTTCAAACTCCACTAATGACAGCACTGAAGAGAAGAAAACTATCAGTAGAAAGAGTTTGAAGACTACTAAAGAGGAAGTCAAGAAAGCAAATAATGCTTCTAAAGTACTGAAGAGCAAGTCTTCAGTAGTTTCATCCTCTTTAGTTGATGATCATCAGAAGATGAAGAAGAAACCATGAGAAGTATGTGGTTTGTTCAATCATCTTACAGATGATTGTTGGTACAAAAGGGGATCCAAACTCAAACATAAAGAAGAAATTCAAGAGAAAATGGCTAAAATGAAAATTGAGTTTGGAGCCACATTTGTACCAGCAACATCAAATCCTGTAACCCTCAAGTCCAAACAGAAATCCAAAAAGGAAGGGGTTAAACAGGTAACAGCTGAGATTGCTCAAGAGAAGAAGGTGCAACATAGGAACTTATCAAACTCCAATGCCAATGTGTCTGAAGAGCTGAAAGCCTTATCCCAAAATCAGACAAAGCTAGTTATGATGGTTCAACATCTATTGGGAAGAGTTAACCAATTAGATGTTCCTATGTTGAAACCACAGAAAAGGGGGTCCAAGCCAAAGGATTTCTTTTCTTCACCAACTTCTTCCTCTCAGGCTGTTGTTTCCAACAAACATGTTAGTTTACCATCTGTTGATGAGAACAGGCCCAAGACCAAAAAGGTTTGGGTCTCAAAATCTAACTAATTTGTTGTATTTTGCAGGGTTCTTCAACATACCTCAGAGGCATCTGGTATGTAGACAGTGGAGGATCCATGCATATGACAGGAAACAGATCACTTCTTAATGACTACTCTCAAGGAAGGAAGGGGTTTGTGTCATTTGGCAATGATGCGAAAGGTTACATCATTGGCAAAGGCTTTGTTTCCAATGGGGAAATAAAGTTTGATGATGTTAACCATGTGGAAAATCTCAAGTACAACCTCTTGAGTGTCAGTCAAATGTGTGACAAAGGCCATGTTGCTCTTTTCACCAGTCAGAACTGTCGGATTCTGTCATCCAAAGTTCTAAATTTGATTGATAAGGTGTTGGATGAACACACTCTCCTAAAGGCCAACAGGACAGGAAGAGTGTATGCCGTAGATCTTTCGAAGAAAATAGATCTCAAAGGCCATCCTTGCCTATTTTCCAAGGCTTCCCCCCAAGAATCTATTCTATGGCATAGAAGGTTGGGTCATGTTAATCTCAAAAACATGAATCAGCTGATAAACCATGGTTTAGTAAGGGGACTACCTATGAAGGAGTTCAAGTGTGAAGATAACTGCACTGCCTGTTTAAAATGAAAACAGCACAAAGCTTCATTTCCCTTCATAGAAGAACCTAAGTCCACTGCCTGCTTACAGCTTCTTCACATGGATCTCTTTGGTCCTGTGAAAGTGATGAGTATGGCTAAGAAGAAATACTGTCTGGTAATTATGGATGATTACTCCAGATTTGTATGGACTTTCTTCTTGCATTCTAAGGATGAGGCTGCACAGTCCATTGTGAACTTTGTGTTACATGTTGAGAAGCAGTATTCCCTACCAGTTAAGTGTGTGAGGATGATAATGGTACTGAATTTAGAAACCCACACTTGATGAGTTTTACTTATCAAAGGGAATCAAGAGACAGTATAGCATCCCAAGAACTCCTGAGCAAAATGGAGTAGTGGAGAGAAAGAACAGGACCCTTATTGAAGCTGCAAGGTCCATGCTGGGTGATTCTGGACTGCCAATGACTTTTTGGGCTGAAGCTGTCAATACTGCTTGCTATGTACAGAATAGAGTTCTAGTAAATCAGAGGTTGATGAAGACTCCATATGAAGTTCTTCATCATTTGGCCCCTCTAATTTCATTCTTCCGAGCGTTTGGGTGTCCTTGTTTCATTCTCAACACACGGATCAACTCCAAAAATTTGATCCTAAGGTGGATGCAGGGTACTTTGTTGGTTATTCATCAACTTGCAAAGCATACAGAGTCTTCAACTGCAGAACAAAGATGGTTGAAGAGACTCTACATGTTAAGTTTAATGAATCTCCTAAGGACAAGATTCCACAAAGCCCTGTGGAGCTATTTGATTTGGACATACTGCAATATGTTCCTTATCAAACTCCTGTTGTTGCTCCTGTCAACAGTTCACCACCTGGTGGTACTGCTGGTGCTGATGATGATGATGATAGCAGTACTCACCTCTTCAGGTTTAGTGATCAACTGCCTGATTCAGCTATACTTGATGTTCCTGTAGCTCCAGTAGCACCATCCACAACAAATGCTGATGAGATTTCTTCAAATTCAACCTCCTTTGAATTACCATCCACTGATTGGTTTCAAGGAAATGAATCACTATCACCATCTGTTGCTGCTGAACCTGCTGCAAACACTTGCACAGATCTCATTGTGTATCAAGATCTGAAGAATCACCCTACGTCTCAAATCATTGGTGATATCACTGCTGGCGTATCAACAAGAAGTCAATTGTCAAATTTCTGCTTCTATGCTCTCTTCATCAGTCAGCAAGAGCCAAAGAATTATCACATTGCTTTAAATGACAATGGATGGGTTGATGCCATGCAGCTTGAGCTTCTTCAGTTCAAGAAACAGCAAGTGTGGGAACTGGTTCCTCTACCTCCAGGTAAGTGTGCAATAGGCACTAAATGGGTGTTTAGGAACAAAACTGATGAAAATGGGCTTATTGTTAAGAACAAGGCCAGACTGGTTGTTCAGGGGTTTGCATAAGAAGAAGGTATTGATTATGATGAAACCTTTGCCCATGTAGCCAGACTGGAAGCAATTTGATTGTTTTTAGCTTATGCTGCTTATCAAAAACTTAAAGTTTTTCAAATGGATGTCAAAAGTGCGTTTTTGTATGGGAAAATTAAAGAAGAGGTTTATGTATGTCAACCACCAGGCTTTGAGGACAATAAACATCCTAATTGGGTGTATAAGCTTGATAAGGCTCTTTATGGGTGGAAACAAGCTCCTAGAGCCTGGTATGAGACATTATCAAACTTTCTTCTGGAAAATAATTTCAGTAGAGGCTCCATAGATAAGACTTTATTCATTAAGAAAGCTGGGCAGCATAATCTACTTGTTCAAATTTATGTAGATGATACTATTTTTGCATCCTCTGATCCATAGTTGTGTGATGCCTTTACAAAGTTGATGCAACAGAAGTTTGAAATGAGTGCCATGGGAGAATTACAGTTCTTTCTGGGTTTGCAAATCAAACAAAAGGCTGATGGAATTTTTGTTCATCAGTCCAAATACACAAAAGATCTTTTGGAAAAGTTTGATTTACAAAACTATAAGCCCTATTCTACCCCCATGTGCAGCACCACACAACTGGCTATAGATCAGAAAGGTAAAGTGGTTGATGAAACACTTTACAGATGTATGATTGGGTCCTTGATGTATTTAATAGCTTCTAGACCAGATATTATGTTTGCTACATGTGTTTGTGCTAGATTTCAGGCTGCACCTAAGGAGTCTCATTTGATTGCAGTCAAGAGGTCTTTAGATATCTGCAAGGTACTCCATTTCTAGGTTTATGGTATTCTACTAGACATTCTGGTAAATTAGTTGCTTTTTCTGACAGTGACTATGCAGGTGTAAGTTGACCAGGAAATCAACTTCTGGTGGATGTCAATTCCTAGGCAACTGCTTGATTTCTTGGCAGAGCAAGAAACAGACCTCAGCCTACATCAACTGCTGAAGCAGAGTACATTGCCGCTGCAAGCTGTACATCTCAGGTACTCTGGCTTCAAAACCAATTATTGGATTATGGCATAACAGAGACTAAGACCCCATTATTAATGGACAGCTCTTCAGCTCTTTGTATTGTCAAGAATCCTGTCCAGCACTCTAGGACTAAACATATTGAAATCAGACACCATTTTATTAGAGATTGTTTTGAAAAAGGTCTGATTGATCCAAAATTTGTTCCTAGTGCTGATGAGCTTGCAGACATTTTACTAAGCCTTTGGATAGTTCAACTTTCCACAACCTGGTGTTAAGGCTTGGTATCCTGCAGCTAGAATAAGTGACAACTACTGATGATCTCAGCTCACAAGTACCGATGATCATTAGTTCATTATTGTCACATATAAGTACTGATGAGTTTTTTTTCTCAGTAGTTTTTATAACTACTGAAGGCTACATACCTCACCAGTACTGAAGTACTTTATCTGTTAAAACAGCTAATGTAGCTACAACAGCTGATGTAGTCACAACAGTTGATGCAGCTACAACTACTGATGTCAGAAATGCAGATTACTGATGTTCTATGAAACACCTGAAAAGCAGATGAAAAGTTTGATGAGTAAGTGTTGAGGACAGTGTGAAACAGCTGAAAAGCTATGAATTGACGAAAACAGCTGATGAGTAATTACTCTTCAGTTGTTTCTATAACTGTTGTTTCATTAAAACAACTGAAGCCAAAACTATGTCTTCAGTAGTTTACAACTACTGAAGACTAACACCAAGTCTTCAGCTGTTTACAACAACTGCTGACAAAACCACTGTCTTCAGTAGTTTCGCAACTACTGATGACTAATACCAAGTCTTCAGTTGTTTCATCACCTGACTTCAAAACTGTCTTCAGTAGTTTTATAACTACTGATGACTAAATCAGAGACTTCAGCTGTTTCAACGTCTAACGGTTAAAACCAAGTCTTCAGTTGTTTTGTATCAACTGCTGATCACACCAATACGGTCAGCCTTTTCAAACCTCTGAAAGTTAATACCACGTCATCAGTAGTTTCAACAACTGATGACTCACACCAAAACCTTCAGTCGTTTTCTAACCCGACCCTTTAAATACCTTATCCCACCTTCAGAGTTTTTATCTTCTCTTCTCAAACCTAACGTTCAAAAACTCTCTACCCTCTCTTCATCAATGGCGACCATGCAACTAAAACCACGACACAACTGTGTGGGACATCTCACCAAATCGCCATACTGGACCAAGTTTTACAACGCCATTGATTTAATGGTTCAGTCACCCTACTTGTTGGCCTGGGAGTCCCTGCTATGGCTGTACTGCCGGAAGTATACTCCCGGCACAACTCTAACCAATCACTGAAAATGGCTGCCAAGCTGCGAAAACCCACGCAGCTGGAACCCACAGCCACCACCTCAAAATCCAGAGTCCCCACCAAACCAAAAACAAAACGCCCCGAAATAGCTATTCAGGGAGATGACTCCCCTAAAGATGCTCCTGTACCACCAAGGCAGGATATACTTGCTGGCTTAAACCCCCCAGCAGTATCAGAGACTCTCCCAGCCACAGCCGCTCAGGATTCCTCTCAAAAGGAGCCTGCAGCAACCACAAAAGGGGTACCCACAAATCTGGGATCTTCCTCATTTGAGGAGATTGCCATTGAAGAGCACCATTCTCCCCAGGTGCACACTGCTTTTACCCCATCTCCCCATGCAACCGCCCCCCAAAGTCCAACCATTATCATTGCAAACGTGCTGACTCAGCTGCATGCCTCTCCTCCTCCCCAACAACCACCAACAAAGGGGAGAACCACAACTATTGAGGAAGAGGATCACCATGCTTCTGACAACCCACAGCACCAGGGTTTACACGTTCTATCTCCTGGTATGGATATGGAGATTAGAACATCTAGTGAGGCTGCCACCTCTTCTGAATCAGCACATGATCAGAATGAGGCTGGTAACATAGCTAAGACCTCACTAGAGGCAACAGCTGATGAAGGACATAGTCCTAAGGCTGGAAGTCCCTAGTTCCAAGAAAAAGGGGCACATGCTAAAACTGGTCTACACCCAGTGCATGTCCATCCTGCTACAAGCAGGAGGTCAGGTGATTCAGCATCTGCTGATGATGACCTGGGCTTCTTTTATGATGTTCTGGCCCAGAACACAATTCTTGAGGAAGAAGTCAATAGACTACAAAGACTACTTGACCAATTCTCTCAAGAAGCAAGTCCATCTGCCACCAACATAAACCCACAGATGGCACCTTCACCTGAAGGTCTCCCACACACTCAGCCACTCAAAACTTCAGAGCCACCAGCCTCTATTTATGGCACTGCCTCTCAGGGACAGAACCCCTCTGAGCAAACAGCTGCTATCTTTCAGCAATCCCTACCTCTCATCACCCCAATGATCACAGACATTGTGATCAAAACCATGGATGAGAGGCTTCCCTCAATCATACAACCCCTGGTGGAGGAGATTGTGAGCACAAGGCTTTCTGCTACTCAAACCCTTGCAACCAATGCAACCAAAAAGGGGAGAGTTAGTCAGTGAAAGCAAAGAGGAAGAGCAAACTGAAAGAAAAGGAAACTGAGAAGGAAGAGGAGTCTGTGAAGGGAACCGAAAATGATCAAGTGGGTGAAAGTCACAAAGACTTTCATGTCACATATAAGAAGAGGAAGGGTGAAGGAAAAGAGAAGAACTCCAACTCGATGAGATGATCAAAATGGCAGATGCTACACATAGTAAATCAATGGATGCCATTATTGATCAACTGTATAGACAAGGGTTTGATACTGCGCAGCTTGACTCAGAGATCAGGAGACTTGAAGTTGAAGAAATTAACTCAAGATGGGCAAGTTATGATGCATTAGAAAGAGAGAGACTAGAGATCATGATCAGATTCATTGCAAAATATCTTGGGAGATCATTGATCGAGATTAAATCATTGACCAGGGACAGTATCTTGGCCATAACCTCCAAGATCTGCTCGTCTGAAGCATACACTAAGGGTTTAGTAGTCGAAACTTTGAATGAAGCAGGAGCAGCGAGCAGGACTGAGCTAGCCAAACACTCAAAAGCCACACTCACCTCTAAAATGCTAACTCAGCCTGTCAACATTCCCTCTCCAAAACAACCACAACCACAACCCACAAAACCAACTCCCTTACCCTCTAAACCAACAACCGATGATGCACCCAAGAAGAAGAAGAGAAGGGTGTTGAGGCTAGAAGAAGAAGAAGAAGAGGATGATGTGGAAGACAAAGTCTGAAGACAAGTGCTGAAGACAAAGTCTGAAGACAAGTGCTGAAGACAAAGTCTGAAGACACAAGTGCTGAAGACCAAAGTATCAGACGTTGTCACAACAACTGAAGAGGTCTTCTTCAGTAGTTGTGACGGTTTACCTTTCAGTAGTTTTATGTTTTATCTGTTTAGTAGTTTGACACAACAGCTGAAGAATACTTCTTCAGTTGTTGTCCTCATCAGTAGTTTTATGTTTTTCAGTAGTTTTGTAAAACGACTGAAGAGCTTGTTCTTCAGTCGTTGTAGCTTCAGTAGTTTCTTATTCAGTAGTTTCATATTTTGTACTTAACACTCTGATATGTTCTCAGTAGTTGTGAACATTTCAGTAGTTTGCTAAGAGTTAGTTATTTTTGTAATAGATCTGCCAGTTGTCACTTTCCCGTGATAACAGCAGCGGTTGCACTCTATATAAGGAGTGTCAACCTATTGTAATAAGTGGAATGATTTGATTAGAAATATTAGATATTATAGAAACATTCCTTGTTATAGAAATATATTCTCTCGTTATAACCGTATTTGTACTTAATGCATACGAGTATCAAATTTTTGCTACAATTTGTCTAATTCTTGTTCTTATTCCGCTGCCTTACGATCTAATACATCAAACTCGTGATCACTGATCCTCACAGTAATCGTTAGGTTTTATCAATGAAACCATTCAAGTATAGTTCGTGTTATTGTTTGACTTTTGGTTTGTGCTGTTGTTTATCCTTCCGTCAAGAACATGCTCGGATGTTTATCGATCCGGAGAAAAACCGACTTCACAATGGTATCAGAGCCGGTTACTGCTAGAATGATCTAACAATCATTCTAGCAACCCGAGCTCTTGATTTCTGGATCTAATTTCAGATCTTGATGCTAAACCCACTTCGTGTTCTTCGTGTTTTGCTTAGATCTTGTTATGTGTGTTGTTTATATGTTAAAATCGAACTCAAAACCATGTTCTAATCACCCCTGCGAATCTTATGATGTCTATGTTGGTTCGTTTCATGTAAAATTTGTAAGATTAGGGTTTTGGGCAGCCCTGGTGGCTGCATATCTGAAAATCTGCTTGCAGACCCGTTCATGCGACTGGGCCATGCTAATGGACCATTCGGGCGACTGGACCATGCTAATTGACCATTCGTGCGACTGGACCATGCTAATGGACCATTCATGCGACTGGACCATGCTAATGGACCATTCGTGCGACTGGACCATGCTAATGGACCATTCGTACGACTGGACCATGCTACTGGACCAGTCTTATGACCAGTCATGCTACTGGACCAGTCTTATGACCAGTCATGCTACTGGACCTGTCTTATGACCAGTATCATAAATATATCATTCGTATCATCCATTCACATGAATGTGATATTTGTCCTCCACGTCATACGGATGAACGGTGTTCCAGACTAATAAAAAAAAATAAAAAATAAATAAAAAAAGGGGTCTGGAACTACCTTTTGCATAGATTTGAGAATGAGCAAAGCACATTCACCCTGAGGTTCTTTTGTCAAATAAGTTCGATGGATACCCCATGATTCGTTGGACTTCCAGAATAGATGAATGTTGTTAGAACACGAAGGAGAGAAAAGAAGATGTCAGCAGTCGGTGCTGATTTTGTGGGCTAGTCAAGAGCATCTGACTACTTATGGGCCAATCAAGTTATATTTATCCGCACAAAGAGGATTCTGCTTCTTAGGGGAATCCATGTATAGAGAAAGTGAAGACGTAATCAGAAAGTGATGATGTGAACCGGTTTCTGATGATGAATCTTCGTGCATGTTGATTTGTATGAGATTGTCAGCTGTGGATTGGATCCTTCAACCTTTTGCCCAATACATCGTATGAAGACGCCAAGAGAGCACAACGTTTATATATTGGGATATGTTGAACGTGAGGGGGAATTTCTGCAGGTGTTAATGTTAATCAAGTTAGCCTGTGTGAAGATTGAAGCAATGCAAAACTGTTCATGTCATTATCTGGAAAAATCAGTCATATGGGGAATCTTGTTGCTATGATAGTGTTCTACAAAGTAAACGAAAGCTGTTGTGCCTAAATTCATTTTCAGGGATGTGTGTAACCTGACGGATCAGCAACGTTGGCTAATATGGTTATCGTTTGATTCTATTGGCAACCAGAGCAAAGATTGACTGAAGATTGTAAGAGGTGTTATCTACTATTCGCAAGCAACGTCCAAGGGGTAATTTGTTGGAGCATATATCGTCATATATAGTGTGTCCGTCGCTTGTCGAATAGTCTAGGCTTAATGTAATACACCTGATATGTTGTAAACACATGAAACTGGGTCATTCGTAGGAGCATATGCGAATGAGAATCAATCGTACGACTGAGCCATGTAATGGACCAGTCGTGCGACTGAGAGATGCGATTGGGACATTCGTAAGACTGAACCATAAATATGGTCCAGTCATACGATTGAACCATACCCATGGTCCAGTCGTACGATTGAACCATACACATGGTCCAATCGCACGAATGGGCCCAGTCGCATCTAATATGGGCCGAGGCCTATATATACCAGTTTCAATGTGTAGAAGGAGAAGGGTTGAGAGAGGAGTCTGCCCGGGAGCCTAGGGCTACCGGATGAGAGGGGAGATCATGCTCGATCTCCCCTTGCCAAGAGTCTTGATTCTTATGTTGTAACGAACTTGTAATCATTAGGTTTTATCAATGAAACCATTCAATTATAGTTCGTGTTATTGTTTGACTTTTGGTTTGTGCTGTTGTTTATCCTTCCGTCAAGAACATGCTCGGATGTTTATCGATCCGGAGAAAAACCGACTTCACAACCGGACACAACACTAGGGTCCGTCCTAGCTTCCTCCTATGTCATAGTGAATGCCCTGGCGCTCACCCTCGGTCCTTCACTTCCCGTCTTCTTCACCCCAGAACCCTCAACCCTCGACTTCTTACAATCTCTCATCATATGACCACTTTCCCCACAGTTAAAGCATTTGCCTGCCAGGCAATCCTTTGCCATATACCATGTCTTCCCACACTTGAAGCACACATTCAAACCCAGCCTACATTCTCCCGTGTGCTCCTTCCCACACTTGCCACACCTCCTTGATCCGCTCCTAGTGTGGCCACGCGGCGGTCATCAACTCATGCCTTTTTGTTACCCGTCGAGGCATCACCCCGACCAAACCTCCTCCCATTCCAGTTCTGATCACCACCACCCTTCTTATTCGTTTCAGTCACCACCACCTCCCGCTTGTCATACAATCTCCATGCCAAATCAACCACCGACCTAAACATGCTTGGTCGGACGGCGATCATATGCCTGCGAACATCCACCAGTAAGCCCTAAATGTACCTCTTGATCTTCTGAGATTGAGGCGTCACCTGATCTGCCACCAATCGTGCCATCTTATTGAACTTTGTTGTGTACTGCTGGTGTGTCATGGTTCCCGCCTCAAGCTACAGAAACTCCCTCTCTATCTTATCCATTTCCCTGTGAGGACAGAACTCTTCAATCACCATCTTCTTCAGTTCGGGCCATCTCATTCTCCCGATTGCCCGATTACCTTCTGCTTGGACAATGTTGTTCCACCAGCATAGTGCCGAGTCCACAAATGAATGAGTGGCAAACTTCACCTTCTGATATTCCAGACACTCGCTGATGTCGAGAACAGCCTCCATCTCTCTCACCCATCGGTGAGTAGCGACAGCATTGCCATTACCGTCGAAAGTAGTGGGCTTACATCTCATAAACACCCCATAGTTATAGTCTCGTGTTGTCTCCAGCATAGGCTCTTCTTCTTCCTCTTCATCATCTGATGGAACCATTTCAGGCTCTGGTTGTTCCCATCCTCCTGAGGACCTATTTCCCTCCTTTCTTTCCTTTCTTTCCCCTTCTCTTACTGCCTTAATCACTTCGGTCACCATAACTTGTAAGGCCCCATTTCCGGCACGCTTATAGTTGGTCATTTATCACGCATAAAACATATAATTACATTTGTCTTAAGAAAATCTTGCAGCGGAAACATTCAAAAAAAGACATCTCATTTCATTACAAACCCTTTTGCCAAATAATACATCATTATCCGGTTACAAAATACATGTTCGCATTACATCACAAAAGCATTATAATTGGATGTCATCCTAAAAGGACTGAGTAGCCTCGTAGTGCCATCCTCAGCAATCACTAACTACCAACTCGAAAACATATAAAAAGTCAGTGTTGCTGAGTGAGTTCCAGTTTTATAATAAAACATACTTTCTTTTCATTAAAACCATTCTTTTCTTTCACGTGACCATACAACATACGTACACATAGATAATATCTTTATTATCTCTTTCGTTCATTCATTCATTCATTTGTTATAACTTTACTTGCACATCGGATATCTCTCGTACCAATACCATATGCTACACCCCGAATAATTTAGCTACTGGGCCGAAGTCAATAAATGAACAGCTGAGCGTATGCCACAGTACTAGAGGTAAGCGGTAGAGGCACTACACGTTTGGTCGATCACAAAGAAGGACCCTGATATCCAATGCTTGCAAGACTTCTTTCATTCATTCATTAATGCATGCATTCATCATCACGTTCCTCTTTCATTATCTTTCACTTTACGTTACGTAATACTTCGTTCATTCATTATCATAACATGTAAAGCCATAGGAAAGATAAACACCATCATAATAAGGAACATTAACATGCACCGACATCACGTCATACAGAGCAACATCGTACATACATAATATGCATATACATGCAACATCATCATCATCATCATTCCCTACGTGCTCTCTAAGGACATAACAATTATCTTACGTGCTCTTACAGTAACCTGTATGTCAACACTTACATCTGCACCTTCCCCGAAAGTCAGAAGTCAAACTATACTTTCCTCGGGTGCAACAGCCCTATTCAGGCGTATGGACACCCTTCAGTCGCATGGTCTCCATGCGACTGAACACTATGCGAATGAACTAATGCGGGTGGACACTCATGCGAATGAACACCCATTCGTGCAAATGAACACCCAGTCATGCGAATGGACAATGCGGATGGACCTCATGCGAAAGGAACTAATGTGGATGAGCACTTATGCGACTAGACCTCCAATCGCATGACCCCCATCTGACTGGCCTTTCAATCGTGCGAATGAACCTTCAATCGTGTGAATGGACCCCAATCGCACCCTATACGGCCGTATGGCCTCCAGTCGGCCTCCAGTCGGTCGCCTAGCCCTAGCTGATGCAGAATGTAGTTCATCATGACTGCAGCCGAGGGTTTTCGGCCTCCAAACTCATCTAACCTATTTTTAGCCCAAATCAACCATCCTAAACCTTAGGGAGGCATACCATAACACCATTCAAGAACACACAAGCTCACAATCAAGACTCAAACGCATCATACACCACACATCCCAAATGGGTCAAACATATACACATACAAAAACAGGTTTTTATGCCGTCTAGCCCCAAAATCGGTTAAAAACAAGTAAAAGTGGGGTCCTAGAACTCACACAAACGAGCACAATGACAAGGGCTTCGATTTGGCTTGCTACACGACGATTTTGGCTACTCGAACCAACCCGAACCAACACTTTTCTTCTTTTCTTCCCTTCTCTCTTCTCCTCTTTTCTTTGGCTGATTTGTGAGTGTGTCGGGAGAGGGTAAGGGCTGCCCTCTCCCTTATATACTCCCACTCACCCGACTTTCTTTCGTTGGCGAGTTTGGTCCCTCGACTTTGGACTTTATTTCTTTTTCTTCCTTTGTCGGCTTTAAAATAATAAATAACCGGGTATTACATAACAAGTGGTATCAAAGCTTGGGCTCTTGATTTTGCATTTGATTCAATTAGGTTTGGTGTCAAAAACCTACGTTTTAATCAAAAGAGTCACCACTTTGCTTCAACAGGTGTTTTCGACATTTTCAGGCGTTAAAGTTTCGATTTTTCACTAAATGGAAGATTAGGGCTCTGAGAAAAATCGTATTTTGTGTCAAAGTGTCAAAATCTTCGATTTTGCAAAAACAGCAACCTTCAGTTGCATGATTAGCTCATTTGTATGATTGAACTTATTCGTTTACTCCATTCGCACAAATGAACTCAGTCGCATTCCTCTTTCGCACGACTAAACAACTCCAGTCGTTTGCTTCTAATCGTCTTGTTCAAACACATGACTGAATGCAATCGCATGATTGAATTCATTCGCTCTCTTCATTCGCATGAGTGATCCATACCCTTAGTTCATTCGCACAAGTGATCCATACTCAAAGTCCATTCGCACGATTGAAAATGTCATGTTCTCTAGGTACCAAGTTTATAGATATGGAAGATCAATTTGTTGCATTTATTGCCGGAAAGGACTCACGCATCCAGAACCTACTACTTCTGGAGAATGAGATTGATAATCATAATAAACCACCAAAGCTGTTAACGTTAGACGAATATCCTCAATGGAAACAGCGGTTTGAGATTTACTTAAATGAAGTTGATCCCAATCTTTGGACATCCATTGAGACTAGTTACACAATACCAGTCAGTGCTAATGGAGTCAAGTTAACCTTAGGAGGAATGAGTGAAGCTCAGAAGATACTCTTCAATGCTGAGAAGAAAGTTTATGCCCTGTTGACTCAGTCAATATCGAAAGACATCTTTCATCAGTTTTCTGAGAACAAGGAGGCCGAAAAGCTATGGGAGGCCTTGGAGAAGAGATATGATAGAAACATGATGTTGAATGCACTAAAGGCTAAAGCTCTCAAGAAGAAGTTTGATCATTTCTCTTCAATAGGGAATGAGAGCTTAGATGATATTATTGATAGATTCTATCATCTGATGAGTGAGCTGCACACTCATGGCGTAACCACATCAATGGAAGATAAAGTTTCAAGCTTTGCTGATGGTTTGCCTGAGAAATAGGATTCATTTGTGTCTAATCTGAGACTGAACGACATTTTGGCAACGTTAGACATAAATGACTTCATCTTGAAGTTAAGAGAGGAAGAACTAAGAATGAAGTACAAGTCGAAGAAAGGATCCTACGTTCAGAATCCTTCACTTTACAGCTCAGTTCCCACTCCAACTGGTTTAGGAGCACCATTACAAACAACATTCGTGTCTAGTTCCATGGCTCCTTCCCAAACCACTACTTCAGGACTAGAAACGTCAAGGTCATCTGGAACCCAATACATAGTGCCTAAAGCCAATACTAAAAAGTTAAAGACTGCGAATCTTGGGAATATCACAGTGGAAGTTACAAAGGAGCATATGGATCTTCAAGCAGCAGTGGTACAATCTTATGATGGTTTAGTTGTCGGGAAGATTGGAAATTGTCATCTTGCTGATTACGAGCAAGTTAACGAGAATGAGCAGTAAAGAATGGACATTACGTGGGCTCTAGCAAGTGCAGTCAAAAGAGCTAAGAAGTTTGTCAAGAAGACGGGGCAGAATCTAGTAGCCACTAAAGATACAACTTTTGGTTTTGACAAAACCAAAGTCACCTGCTTCGACTGTGATGAAAAGAGGCATTTTAAACGTGAATGTGTAAAGGCCAAGTAAACCGGAAATGAAAACCCATTTCGCACTTTCAACCATCAAGACATAGACGTGATTGGAACTGCATCTTCAAGCAAAGAGACAAAGGCTCTGACTGCTCAAGGTGATGAAGGGTAGGATTGGTCCTTTCGATTTGTTTCTCCAGGAGAATCAAGTATTGCCTTTGTTGAAGCACTAGATGATGGGTCTACTAGTGAAGGTGAGATTACAGTTGAGCAAGCGATGTCACATACAGAAGAAGCTGTGAATGTGGTAAATCATTTGGTTGATGAAGAACTCAGAGCAACAAGTTTAGAATCTCCGGTCACCAAAGGGTCTAACTCTGTTTTGATGGCTGATTCAACTGATTCATCATAGGTAAGTTCTACAAACCAATTAATTGAACAACATGCTTATTTAGAATGTGAAAATTTTAGGGAAAGCATTGATCTAAAATTTTCTAGGTTATTAGAACACAATGATAACTTAGTAAATGATTTACAACTCTGCACTGAAGCTAATCATATATTTAAACAAAATGAGTGCAGTTTCAAAGAAAATATAGAACTTTTAGGGAAACAACTAAGGGAAATCGAGGTTGTTGCTCTAAATCAATCTAATGATACAAAGTTTTATTTAAATTCTTTGGAAGAAACCAAGAAGGAAAAAGCCATTTTGGAAGTCGAGGTTAATTCTTTAAAACAAAAACTGCATAGCTGGGCTAGTTCTTCTCACATAGTTTAAAACTTAGTGAAAAAACGAAATAATGGGAAGGTTTGGGGTACAAAGTAGTTCCACCACCACATGAGATCCTTTTTAATACAAAATGTAGACTTATCAATAACAATCCAGTAAAGGATCATATATTGTCCACTCCTCTTGTTAGTGATCCTGATTCCATGGGTAAACCGGTGAAATCTGGCATTAAACAGAAGGATTCTATTTTAAAATCAAAATGAAAAATGCCAGTTGAGAATTTCGATGATGAAATTAAAAGGGTTAATGTAAGGTCAGGTTCACAATGTCGATTTCAGAACCCAAAATGACTAAACCAGTTAACCAAAAACGTGCTAATCATCAAAGTCCAAATAAAATGAAAGTTAAACATGTTCAAAACATTAAAAAAATTAATTTTGTTAATAAGGCTGAAACATCTAAAAGAGAAGTGACAAAATCCAACCAGACACACCTCACACTTTCACCAAACTCAACATCACATAAAAGTTTTCTTCAATCTGTAGAAGCGAGATCTTGCTACAGTTGTGGAAAATGAGGACATATCTCTCCTAGTTGCCCTTATTATCATATGCCTAGAAAGAAAGTTGAACTTTATGATGCAAAACCAAGTTTTTCTAAAATGAGATCTAATACTCCACCTAAGTGTATTAGCGAAACTAAAGTTCAAACAATAAGCCAGTCGTCTTTTTACCATAAACAAGCCTTACACAAACTGGCGTATGGAAAGAAAAATCAAGTATAATGTTTGATTATGAGGAGAATAAGAAGAAAGATATGTCCTCATCCTCTAAATGACAATGGGTTGAGTTTATGATGTGTGATTCCTCTAGGTCACCCAAGCCAGTTAAGGCTTGGGTCCCAAATCTGAACTAATAAGTTTTTCGGAATGTGCAGGGTGTCCGCTACAGCGCTATCACTAATACCTGGATTATTGATA
Source organism: Flaveria trinervia (assembly GCA_025506515.1). Classification (NCBI taxonomy): domain Eukaryota; kingdom Viridiplantae; phylum Streptophyta; class Magnoliopsida; order Asterales; family Asteraceae; genus Flaveria; species Flaveria trinervia. The sequence goes on along the minus strand of CM046441.1, from coordinate 18,842,972 downwards.
GTGGAGCATCTAGGCACATGACAGGGAAATCGTCTCTCCTTTTCAACGTCAAACAAATTAAAGGGGGACATGTGTCATTTGCCGGAAACAAAGGAGATTACATAACCGCTCAAGGAGAAGTGGGAAACGAGAAAGTGAAGTTTGATAAGGTCAACTACATTCAACAACTACAGAACAACTTACTTTCAGTCTCCTAGATCTGTGATAAAGGATTTAAAGTTGTATTTGACAACAAAAAGTGCTACATGTTGAAGAAGGACTATGTGATTGAGGAGGATAAGGTTCTTATGTTAGCTTCAAGATATAACGACTTGTATATCTTGGATCTATCAAAAGCCTCCACAACCGATCACGATATTCAATACTTCTTGTCAAAGGCAACTAAGAGGGATTCAGTCTCATGGCATAGAAGAATGGGACACATTAATCCTAGGAAGATGAATCATTTAGTTCAAAATGATTTAGTGAAAGGTGTAACTATCAAGAAATTTCAGCTTCCAGACTTCTGCATAGCATGTAAGAAAGGGAAACAGACCAAGAAGTCTCACAAGGCAAAGAAGGTGAATTCTATTAATATGCCTCTCGAGCTTCTGCACATGGATCTGTTTGGCCCTGTGAGCACAAAGAGCATAGCTAGAGATCTGTATTGCTTTGTAGTAACAGATGATTACTCAACATTCTCTTGGGTGATTTTTCGGAAATCTAAATCAGATACTTTTGAATCATTCAAACATCTACTAACTACAATCGAATCACTCTACAAGCTGAAAGTAAGGCAGATTCGATCAGACAACTACACAGAGTTTAAGAATTAGTGGATGGAGGCATACTATAGAGAGAGGAATTGTGCATCAATTTACCTCTGCCTACACTCCACAGATGCATGGCGTTGCTGAAAGGAAAAATCAGAGCTTCATAGAGACAACTAGGACAATGCTAACCGACTCACAACTAACTATTCAATTTTGGAATGAGCTAGTGGCTAATGCTTGTTACACGCTCAATCGAGTCTTAGTGGTCAAACAACATGGGAAAACATGTTATGAGCTGCTCCAGCGACGTAAACCCAACCTGGAGTATCTAGAACTGTTTGGTGCACCGTGCACGTTATTGAAGAAAACTTAGATTGGGAATTCAGTGAGAATGCAGAAGAATGTATCTTTCTTGGATACAACATACTAGACAAAAGAGTTTATAAAAACTCAATAGGTTAGGTAAAAGTGTGGTGCAACGTTGATGTTCAAAGATACACCACCCCCTGTTGGAAAAGGACCCTCCTTCTTCTTTGACTATGATGAATTCTTTAAATCCTTCAATCTGCCGCCTTCTCATACTGATGAAGAGGTTTCTCCAAGGATGATGTATGATGTTCTAAACACTCCTCCACCAGGCACAACATCAACTACTCCTTTAGATGATACTTCTAGCCCTTCAAGGGGAGACCTTGAAGTAAGTGATTCTTCCTCTGATGACGAAGCAGTTGAGACTACTAATGTGGACTAGGAGGAAAAGGTTCCCACTAATGAAAGTACACAAGCATGGAATCTTGATGCCTCTGACACTTCGAAACCTCATACTCCATCATCTACTGATACTGAACCTTGGTTTCATAATCTGGATATTGAGGTAGCAACTCCCAGATCTCGGATTAACGTTTATCATCCCTTGGACAACATCATTGGGGATGTTTGATCGGGAGTACAAACACGAAATCAACTATACTCAGCTCATTATGCCTCAGTCATGGAAAAAGGATATCTTCATGATGGTGCCTAGCAATGTTTTGTGTCTCAATTTGAGCCAAAGTATGTGACCGAAGCCTTAAACGATGAGGCATGGGTTAGTGCAATGCAAGAAGAACTCCTACATTTCAAGAAGTTAGGAGTATGGACCCTTGTGGACAAACCAAAAGGTGGAAAGCTGAGTGGCACTAAATGGGTGCTAAAGTGCAAGAAAGATGACCAAGGGGTCATAATCAGGAATAATACTCAACTTGTAGTTCAAGGATTTCGACAAGTCGAAGGCATAGATTAGAATGAAGTGTTTCCAATGGTGGCAAGGATGGAAGCAATACGTATATTTCTAACCTATGCATCCTACATGAAGATTAAATTTTATCAACTAGATGTGAAGAGTGCATTCCTTCATCGTGAAATCCGTGAAACAGTCTATGTCAGTCAACCGATGGATTTGAGGATCCTTATCATCGGGATAGAGTTTACAAACTAGACAAGGCTCTTTATGGGCTCCATCAAGCCCCTAGAGCCTGGTATGAGAAACTTTCAACTCATCTTGTGAAACATGGTTTTTGCTGAGGAGTTATTGACTGTACATTGTTCATGAAAGAAAAGGATGGAGATTTACTATTGGTACAGATTTATGTGGATGACATAATCTTCAGTTCTAAAAATTAAGAATTATCTAAAGAATTCGTATCTGTAATGAAAGCAGAGTTTGAGATGAGTGCCATGGGGGAGATGTTCTTTCTCGGCTTACAGGTGGATGAGACACAAAAGGGAATATTCCTATATCAGACCAAATATGTAGGAGATATCCTCAGTCGATTCGACATGGAGAATGCTTCGGCAGTTGGAACTCCACTTGCCACGAACCATGACGTGGCACCTGACGAAAATGGTGATCTGGTTGATGCCACCATGTACAGAGGAATGACCGGATCTCTCATGTACCTCACAGCCTCACGTCCTAATATCATGTATGCCACGTGTCTTTGTTCTAGATATCAGGTGAAACCAAAAGTAAATCATCTCATCGGGGTTAAAAGGATTTTTTGTTATCTGAAGGGTACTCCAACACTCGGGTTGCGGTATCCTCATGATGATGACTTTGAGCTTACCGTGTATAGTGACTCAGACTATGGTGGTTGCAAAATGAATTACAAGTCAACATCAGCGGGATGTCAGTTCTTTGGTAGATGGTTAGTCACCTGGTAGTGTAAGAAGCAGACCTCAGTTTCTCTATCAACATGTGAAGTTGAATACGTTGCTGCTACAAGTTGTTGTTCTCAAATCATTTGGATTCAACAGCAAATACACAACTACTGTTTGCAATTTTCTAACACCCCTATTTTTGTTGATAATTCTGCTGCAACTGTTGCAACCAAAAATCTAGTCCAACATCCTTAAACAAAGAACATCGGTATTAAATATCACTTTATACGTGACTATTTTGAAAAGCAATTAATCAATGTTGTTAAAATTAATACAGATTTTCAACGCGCCGACCTCTACACAAAAGCATTTGACAAACCTATGTTTTTATATCTTTTAGAGCTTAATGGCGTGAAAAAGAAAAGTGATATGATGCAAGAAGAAGAAAGTTCATAGTCTGGCTAGTTTTTCTTAGTTTGTTACTTATTTTCTTTTCTTTTCTTTTATTTTCCTGTCTATTAAAATCCAAAAACACAAAAAGATTTCCGGTTTTAGAATTTTAGGGGAGAATAGTTTTAGGTTAGTATTTAATTCATCATAGTATTTAAATACTTAAAAAACAAGGGGGAGGGCAGGTTAGCTGTAAGAAATGAAATCAAATCTGTGAGTATGATTCAATGTTTATGGAAAATGGTAGTACACACGGAACAAATTGTTTGGGACTTCAAAACAAGTTTGTTCTAAATGCTAAATTCAAAATACAAGTCTGAGAAGTCAAAGCACAACTAAAGAAAATGATAGCTAAACAAGTCTGCTACTGAGGTAACAAGAGAAAGTAGATCTAGAGGGTGCTAGTTCATTATATGATGTGTTGGTAGATTCAACACAATACATGAGTAGACTTCATTGGTAAATTAAAATTCAAACTAACTTGTTCAACTTGCTGTGGGTTCTCAACTTATCCCTGGATAACACAATCAATGCATTTCCAATAAGGGGTGACGAGCAAAATAAACGACACAAATGTGTGCGGATGACCATAAATATGAGCAAAGCACATGGAAAACCTGCTAAAATCAATCAAGCTATTGACTAATGTTGTTGGTGCGTTATGTGCAAAAGAAAATTAAATTCTCTAGAAGAAGATAGGTTGTGTGCCTCTTTGTTGTGCGATGGCACTGACCTGAGGACAAGCATAACCTAAATATTCTAGAATTCATTGTTATTTGCACCTCTCTGTTGTGTGATGGCGCTGACCTAAGGCTTGGCATCTCTTTGAACACTCTTAGAATAGTTTCTTCTTGTCCAATACCGTAGACTGCTCAAAAATCTCCTGAGGAATGTTGATTACCATATAAGTGTGAGATCCACAAATGCTTGTTGAAATAATTTAACCTAGTTCATCACCAATGCGAGTCAAAAAACTGTGTATGGATTTAAGTGGATAAATATATTGACAATCATCGTGGCTGCAATTTTTGACAATCAATATCATTGTGTGCATCTTATAGCTCTAGTATGATTTTTTGAAAGTGATATTGACTCTCAGACAAAACAAGAATCTACATCAAAGTGCATATTAAAAGGGGTTCCTAAATGATTATGATATACCTGTATGATTCCATAATGAATCTTTCTAGAAACGATCAAATTAACTTGAAGTTGTTCTCCTCAAACCCAAAACAACTCAAATATGTCTTGTTTTTATTTTAAATTTCAAAAGTTATTTTCTATTTTCTAGTTTTTATGTTGCGTAAATGTCAAAGTACACAACTAGATGAATTCTGTGAATCACTCACTAAAAAGGGGTCATGTCTGAGGTGAACAATTGGTTTTAAATTATATAAAGTTGTTATGGTTTCGAGAACAATTCTATAAAGTTTCGAACCAATCTATAAAGTTGTTATGGTTTAGACGCTCCTTTTGGAGAATAGTCCTTAGTGATAGTGAGTGAGTAGACGGGATATCATTATTCTTATTGTTGTTGGTGGCCATCTACAAAATTTAACAAAGTTCATTTTAGGATTTTCGATATTATTCATATTTTAATTATTAAAGACCTTTTATGTGTCTTACACATTTTAAAATTCTAGAATCCAATGTTCCATTTAAATAGTGGTTAGGTGACCTTTATCCCATTATTTAAATTAATAAGGTAGTCAACGTTTTGACAATTGCAACCCTTTGCAACTTCTAGGGGTATGGGATCGACTTAAACATCATATGTATGGTCGGCACGTTTATCCCATCAACACCTTTGTAAACCACATTGTAGGTGATCCATTAAACATGGTTTGCAAATCAGGTACCTTACTTACACAATATGTGGGCTTACCAACACAAGTGGTTAGGTGGCATTTATCCCACAAATATTGTATTCCCACCTTAAATCACAAGTTCTCTCAAAATGGTTAGGTGACCTATATCCCATTAAGAGTTTCCAAGTGACTCAAGTGTTGTGCAAAAGAATGGTGTTAAACTTGTTTTCAAAAGAAAATTTTTCATAATTCTAGTTTAAATAACTCTATGTACCTTGTTTTGCATGCTTTCAAATACATGGTACCCTATGGTTCACTTTTTAATAAAACCCCTTTTTATTAAAATCAGTATTCCTTTTAATAACCTTTTATTAATCACTTAATGATAAAGAACCATAAATTTTCAGCTTGTTATGTCTGTTAATAAGTTTGTTATGCATAACTAAATATCAAACAAAAAACATAAAACAAACAACCAAACAAGCATAATCATACAATCACAAGTGCATAACCATAGCCACTAAGTTGACTACACTTGTTTGCAATCACAAGTGTTGTCATTAGGTCTTTTCTAAGGGTTAACAATGACACATCAAAATGTCCATGAACCCCCACTTAAATCCACATCCAAATGCTTCAAGTGTCCATGTCTTTTGTGTCCTTCTTTGGGTCTTCATATTGTGCATCTTCTTTTTCAAAATCATATCCTAATACAATTTTCTATTAAAAGAAATGCACCTAATCTATTTATTACATAACCAATGAATAAATAAATTACAACCCAAAATACAAACACAAAATTACAACCCTTTTAAGAACAAAACCAACATGACAAAATCACAACCAACCAAATCCAAAAACACATAAGGTTAAGGCTATGTTATGCACCAAAATATGTATCATATACAACATTCAAGAACAACCATGAACTCCCTTTTTAGCCTTAAAGTTTTGGCCAACACGAACCATAACTTTAGGGTTTTGTCCAAACAAAATTAATCAACCATTTGATGTTAATATTTTATACTAAAGCATGTAAGATAAAACTTTGAAACATAAGGGATTCATTCATCCATGACAAAACAGCCCCTAATGGGTTGAAAAAGCCCATCAAAACTAACTTTTCAAGGACTTTTGAAGCAAATATTCTACATTACCGGCTCTAGATGTCATTGTTGGCTTTTGTTACATGTTTATCAAAGCTAGTTTAACCATTTAAACTACAGAACGCAGCGGATATAAGGTGTTAAACTTGTTAATAATCTGAAAATATGAACCATTTTCAATCCAAAACAAAACCCATGAACAACGATCATATGTATGTGAAATGAAATGCTATCAAAATAAAAAGAACAACCAAAGAGTGTTCTTGAAACTACCTTTCAAGAACAAGAGATGTAGTATGGATGAGAAGAAGATGATGATGCTTCTTGAATGCCTAGCCTTCAAAAGAGAAGTTCTCAAGCTTGTATACCACAAGCTCTTGCAAACACCTAACTTGTTAGGTAATAGAACACCAAATCTCTACTCCTTGCAAACCCAAAAATTAGCCAAGATAAACTTCAAATACAGCCAACTAATTCGAATTTTCAGCAAAAAGGAAGAAGGAAGAGAGAGCCTTTTGCATGTATGTGAGAGAGTGTGTGTGGATGGAGTGCTAGAGTAGTAAAGTCTTGTATGGAAACAAGATAAAAGGAATCCCATGACATTAAACGGGCGGCCAAAAAGGATTTTAAAATGGGTTCCCCCATTTTAATTTTATAAAACTTGCACTCTTTTAACCCATAAGTTTATAAAATTAAAACCTCTTTTAATTTTATAACATTAACACACTATATTTGTTATTATTTAACTTACATAAATAATGATACAAATAATTTCTCATGAACAATTATCCATATAATTTGTTCTATTACAAAAGCAATGTTTTAGAAAACCATTTTCTAAATTGGTGTCAACATTTATTTGTATGATCTGATCAACAAATAAATATTCATTAGTGTTTGATTAGCTTGCTATTGGGTATGACCCGACTTCGATCATAACATATGAACCACATCAATCTTGTATGTGTCTTGGGCACACAAGATCCAACACAAATTTCTTCTTCCTGATGCTCTCAAAGTCTTTGCATATTTGGTCATTTGAGGAACCAAATATGTTGTCAACAACATAGACTTGTATGAGCAAAATGTCTTTCCTGGACTTCCTTATGAAAAAGGTATTGTCAATTGTACCTTTTGTTTAATCATTCTTTAGGAGAAACTGAGATAGAGTCTCATACCATAGCCATGGTTCTTGGTGTAGCCCATAGAGAGCTTTATCCAATTTGCACACATAGTTGGAGTGCTATGCGTCTTCAAATCCTAAAGGCTGGCACACGTAGACTTCCAAATCTATATTCGCATATAGAAAGGCACACTTGACATCAAGTTGGTGGATAGTAAAATTCTTGGATGCAACATAAGCAAGAAAGAACCTCACTGCCTCAAGTCCTGCAACTGGTGCAAAGACATCAGTATAATCAATTCCTTCCTCTTGAGTGTATACTTGAACTACCTATCATGCCTTGTTCTTGATGACCAAGCCTCTATCATCTAACACTCGAAATAAAATCAAAAAGAGCCAATTAATAATAATGGGCTTCGCCACGATTATTTAAAGAAAATATGCAGGAAATGGAGTATGGACCGAGTAGACCTTGCGGGTTATGTGTTTGGCAAGTTTAAGGTCTCGGGAATGCCTGGTAGATATAAACGGATCAGCTTGATTCACTCTCATTTGCAACTCAACACCCAATTTATAGAGGAAAATGTAGAGAGACAAAGTGGAAAGAAAGTGCTAATTAAAGGCTCAGTTGATCACGAAATTGAAGATCAATGTTCATAGACATACAAACAACAAGAAAAGACAAAGAATCCAGGTAAGATAGATCATTTACTCGTTTCTTTGAGGGTAAACCCGGATTCTAGGGCTTGGGGTTTTTGAAAGTGGCAAACAATCAGCCAAAACTCATGTTTTTGTGTAAGAAAACATGTAAGAAGCTTAGATATAGCTTATTGGGGGTATAAACCAAGGTTTTGGGTGTAAAAGATTAAAATTTTGCGTCAAAATGGGTGGTTTGTAATTTGAGCCCGTTCAGCGAAATTGGGTGTTCGTCCAGCGAAATTATGTAGTCATCCAGCGAAACTACAAAGACCTCCTACGAAACTATAGTTTTGCAAGTAGTTTCATAGACATAGTTGTCCAACGAAAGTTGGCCGAAACTGGCAGCGAAACTGGCAGCGAAGATGCCAACGAAACTGCTAGCGAAACTAGCAGCGAAAATGCTGATCATGCAGCGAAATTAGGCAGAAATTAACTCCTTTGAGTGTTAACTTATCTGTAGGTTGTGTAGTGTGAACCTTGCTTAAAAAGTTTGATTGAGAAGCTACTCATTGAATCAAGGTGAGTTCTACATCCCTTATGTAAAGTTTTAAACTTGTTTGGGGCTGGAAATGCATACTAAATATACGATTTAAGTAACTAAGGTTTTAAGTGGTTTTAACAGGAAGATCGATTTTTCTATAACAATATGTGCTATACAAATGTGTAAAAATAAAATTTCTTCACGCTGACCTGGCAGCCCGGCCCCAGCTAGGGGCGTTGCCCCTTGGACCCCTCTAGGGGTTCCTACCTCTAGGACCCTGGTATCAGGGGCTGCCGCCCCCGAACCCCCGCTGCCCCATGGAGGGTCAGTTACATTCTATGATGACCTGTACTTGTTGTGCATATGTGTATGTATGTGAATGAATGATGCATGATGTCTATGATGATGTGTGATGGGGTATGTGATGTTTATATGATGTTATGTATGTTCATGTTGTGTTTCCTTATGTTCTTATTATGTATTATTCTATGATTACGTGTGTTAGATTATGAAATGAACAAAAAGTATTATGTAATGTAAAGCGAAAGTTAATGATAATGAAAAGATGAACGTAATGAAAGAATGAATGCATGCATTAATGGAAGAATGAATGTAAGAAAGTCTTGCAAGCAATGGTGTGTGAGTTAGCTACCCCAGAAGGATACGCACTGGGGTCGAATCTTGTGATTGACCATATGTATGGGAGCCTTGTTGCTTGCCCTAAGTACTGGAGTCAGCTTCGTGCATAATGTTCGGGTTTGGCCCAATAACTAGCTTTGTGCATAATGTTTGGGTATAGCTCATGGGATTGGTTCGGAATGTAAGTAAGAAAGATGACGAATGTACGAAAGATAAGTAATGAAGATTTTGAATAAAAGCGAATGATACTGATGAAGTACATTGAACGAAAGATAATGAATAATGATGGAAGATAATAATAAATTATCTATTTGTACGTATGATGTATGATCACGTTTAAAAGTAAAAGACGATTTTAAACGGAAGTAAAAGTATTTTATTTTATAAAACAAGACTCATTCACCAACGCTATCTTTTATGTATTTTCCAGTTGGCATGTAATGATTGCTGAGGATAGCACGGGTCAGCTACTTGGCATTTTTGAGATGGCATCTATTGTTTAAATTATGACGTTTTTGCACTGTAATGCGAACAAACAATATTTTGTAACGATTATGAATGTTGTATTATTTTCCAAAAGCAACGAAAGAAAGGATTTTAAATTATTCTATTCTATTGTTTTAGTACACTTAAATATATGTTTTATGTTTTATGTGCAATGATTGAGCAGCTGTAAGCGTCCCGGGAATGGGGCCTTACAAGTCTGTATAAAAGCAAAGTTTAAGTGAAACGGGTAAATATTTTCAAAAGAAACTTAAACTTAAACTGAGAATGGGACAAAATGGAAGGGATGCCAGTCCGAGTAGCTACATGTTATCAAGTATTGTCTTAATGTTAACCGGTATTACGTGCGCATGTTATGTGGTTTATGTGCCTTTAGTAGATTTAGATACTGATGTAGTCAGGATAGGAAATGCTTAGGGTATGAAAAGTAAGGTAAGTTACTAATCACAATTAGCCACTGTAATTAGGGACTTACTATACTCGACATAAACTGAGCTATTTCCTTAAAATGACCGTGTTGGTGTTTGGATCTTATAGCGTGTTAGAGAATGCCCAGCGATAGATCTTCAAAGGCTTCTTGAGGTGGAGGCCATGGTGGATGTGGTGTTGGACCACAGGTCATGAGAGAAAGGCCTAGAGCTGAAGAAGTGGCTCATGAAGAGCCTGAGACCCCTCATCAGAGGGTGGTGATGAGAGTGCTAATTTGAGGGCCTCAGTGAAGAAGGTTGTGGTAGAGAAGGTTCACCAGGTGACTGTGGTGACTGAAGTAATAAAGGTTGTAAGAGAAGGAGAAAGGAAGGAGAGGAACAGGTCCTCGGGAGGGAGAGAGCAACCCGAGACTGAGACAATTGTTTCTACTAACAAGGAGGAGGAAGAAGAGCATGTGCCTGAGGAAACACGAGGCTGTAACTATGGGGCATTTTGGAGATGCAAGCCTTCGATTTTTATGGAAATGGAACTGCTACTGCTACTCACCGGTGGGTGAGGGAGATGGAGGCTGTTCTTGATATTAGTAAGTCTTGAGAAGATCAGAAGGTGAAGTTTGCCGCTTATTTATTTGTGGACCCGGCTCTATGTTGGTGGGACAATATCGTCCAAGCCGAGGGAAGTAGGGCGATTGGAAGGATGAGGTTCGAAAAGTTGAAGAAGTTGATAATTAAGGAGTTTTATCCTTATAGGGAGTTAGACAAGGTGGAAAAGGAGTTCCTGCAGCTAGAGGTGGGAACCATGACACGTCAGCAATACACCACCAAATTCAACAAGATGGCACGGCTGGTGTCGGATCAAGTGACACCCTTGTCACGGAAGATCAAGAGATACATTCAGGGCTTGTCGGCGGACATCTGCAGGCACATGATCGCCGCCCGACCGAGTACGTTTAGGTTGGTGGTTGATTTGGCAGGTATGTTGTATGATGAATAGGATGTAGTGGTGGCTGAGGTGAGTTAGAAAGGTGGTGATGACTGGAACTGGAATGGGAAGAGGTTTGGTCGGGGTGGTGCCCTGGCAAACAACAAGGTTCCAAGGGTGGATGATTGGCATGTAGCCACATCTAGTGCGGGGATAAAGAGGGGTGGAAAGTGTGGAAAGGATCACACCAGAGAGTGTAGGTGGGGACTGAATGTGTGCTTCAAGTGTGGGAATCCTGGCCACATGGCAAGAGAAGGAAAGGTGGCGAGGTGTTTTAACTGTGGCGGGGAGGGTCATATGAGTAGGGAATGTAAGAAGCTTAGGGCTAAAAGTTCTGGGGTAGCGAAGAAGGCAGGAGGTGAATGCCAGAGCCTTCACAATGACCCAGGAAGAGGCTAGGACAGACCCGGATGTGCTGTCAGGTACGTTTCTAGTAAACCAACTCTTTCCTTAGTGTTATTTGATTCTGGTGCTAGTAGGAGTTTTATTTCTGCTGTCTTTTGTGCTAGGTTTCCCATTAGGAGTAGAAGTATTGGTGAGCCCTTCAATATAGAAACTACTATAGGTAAGTCTACCAGGATTACTGAGATGATAGAAGCTTATAAGTTTCCTATTAGACCATTTGTGATGACCTTAGGTGGTTCGATGTAGTCCTGGGAATGGATTGGTTAGTGGACTATGAGGCGAATATCATTTGTCGCAAGAATATTATTAGACTGACAGTGCCTGACGAGAGTTCGGTGACGATTTACGATGATCGATTTACGACTATCTGATGGTGATTTCATTGGTGCGCATGAGGCATGGATGTAGTGCCTATTTGGCCTACGTGAAGGATGTGGATACGCCAACACCACAACAATCTGATATACCGGTTGTGTGTGACTTGCCAGACATTTTCACAAAAATATACCAGGTGTGCCACTGGACTGTGAGATCGAGTTTTTGATCGACTTGATACTTGATGCCTAGCCTGTAGCTAAGTTACCGTATTGGTTGGCTCCGACTGAGATGAAGGAACTGATGGAGCAATTGCAGGAGTTGCTTGATAAGGGGTTCATTAGACCGAGTATCTCTCCTTAGGGTGCTCCGATCTTATTCGTGAATATGAAGGACGGCAGTATGAGGATGTGTATTGACTACGGGAGTTAAACAACGTAACGGTGAAGAACCGGTATCCATTACCGAGGATTGATGACTTGTTTGATCAACTCCAAGGTGCCAGTTGGTTTCAAAGATAGACCTTTGATCTGGCTACATTAATTGAAAGTGAAGGAACAAGATATTCCTAAAACAGCTTTTCATACGTGTTATGGACACTACAAGTTCCTCGATGTCATTTGGTTTAACCAATGCGCCAAATGCTTTTATGGATTTGATGAATCGAGTGTTTCGGCCGATATTGGATAAAATCAGTGATTGTGTTCATGGATGATATCCTGATTTATTCAAAAAGTAAGGAGGAGCATACCGGTCACATTTGTGAAGTGTTAGAGATGCTAAGAAATGAGAAGTTGTATGCCAAGTTCTCCAAGTACGCATTCTGGTTGCATGATGTTCAGAACTTGGGTCACGTTGTGAATCCTGAGGGATTATGGTGGACCCAGCAAAGGTGGAAGCGGTGATGCAATCATAGTCTTCACCCTAATCACAGCTTCCCCAGTGTTATTATCATAGAACCGTTTCTCGAAATCTTGTAGCTGTTAGGGAAGGGGATGAGATAATCTCACTCTGTTAACTGTCTTTGGCGGTTTAATTCTCATAACAATTCGCCCTTTCCCGTTTCCCAGTCCTTGTCTTTCTTTGACCTTCTCCGTTCTGCCTTCATGTAACCAAATGATTCAAAGTTGTCATTAATCCCGTTCTGTATTTCTTTCATCAGAAGAGTGGCTCACTCGCTCAAATGTGCATTTAGAAGTGGTAGAGCTGCCAGACGCCTAAGGTCCCATTTAGGCAAGGACTTAAAAGCCTTCCTCTTATGCAAGTAGCTGATATGACCTCCCCTCCTCTTAATCATAAACATTTTTAGCCCGGGATTGTAGGCCCATCTAATAATTTCTTGTCGGCCTCCTCTTTACTCAACCCTCCCAAATGTTGGAATAAGGAGTGAGTTCTTCTAGTTCTTTCTCCTTTACAAACCAATCTGCTCTATCCATCTCAAACACATCTTCAGCATCCTCCCCTTTCTTTGCCACATAGATCAGAGGTCGCTCATCAACCTCATAAAACTCCGGTTCAGAATCATAGTCTAAGAGCTGTTCATCATCCTCTTCTTCATCAATCAACCCTTCCCCTTTTCAGCATCTCTTTCCATAGACTTTTCTCTTATTACTTCTTCTCCAACTAAATCTTTCTCGACATCAAGATCCATCTCAACAAATCCAGCCTCATAGATTTCTTCTTCATTCTCTCTTCTAACATCCTTAGCTCTGGTTTCACAATCTCCAGCATTAGTGGTTGCTGCACCAGATGTGCCCTCTCCTGCCTTGGATGAAGTACCCACATTTAGAAATGGATACTTTGAAGTGTCAGTCAGATCATCTAACTCAGATTGAGTTAGTTGATCAGGCAGGCCGGCTGTAGCTTTAAGATGTGTAATCTCCTCAAATAACTTCTTCAGTAATCAGTTTTGATCAACAAGCATCTTCTTCATACCCTCTATCACTTCATCCTTTTGCTTTTCTCTAATCTCTTGGTTTGTAATTTTAGTCTTGATCATGCTCAGTTCATTTCCCAAAGAAGTATTCAGATTTCGAATCATGTCTTCATCAAGGTTTCTCTTTCCTCCCTTCTTTTAGAGAATCCTTCATGTCTCTGTTCAGACCGCCTCTCAGATTCAGTAGTATGGGCTTTCTTCTTCGACCTTCTTTCTTTCTCTACTCTTATTTCTTCAGCTTGTTCAGTAATGTCTTCCTCAAAGTCATAATTTTTCTCCTTGGCATATCTTTTTCTTTTCTTTGTTGCTTGAGATTGTTGTACCCTAGATTCTTTAGCCCTTTTGTTTTCTGATTCATCCACCCATTTATATATAACTCCATCGCTCTGGAGGATACATATTTTCCCAAATATAGGTGATCTTTCCACTAAAATCGTGGCGAATGGCACAGCAGTGAGCAAAAATGCGAGGGTTCATATGTACCAGCCTCTTTACCACTCCATGTTTTGGTACATTAGGTATAAGATCATCAGAAATCATCTGAAGAAAAAAAGGATATAACAGCCATTTGTCTCTTCAAAGCCATCACGTTCTCAGCCATGCAGGCAAATATTAGTCTGGCAATGTTGGCCTTCTCTCCTTTGCAACATAACACCATTGCCTTTGCCCAATCAATGTTTAGTCCATCGGATCTATCTTTCCGGTGATCAAGAACACATAATAATACATGAGCAATAAACCTCCAATCCTTGGAAAGAAATGACTTCTTGATCTCCGTACTGGAACCAAAAGTTGGTCCCTCATATCCCATGCTTCTAAAGGCCTGGAACACCTTTGAACCTATCATAGTAACTTCATCTCCAGAATCCTCTTTTAGTCTCAAGATCCTCGAAACGGTCTCAGCAGTAATGGTCACTTCGTGATCGAGGACTTTAGCAGTAATTCGTTGTGAATTTCCTCGTGTATCGTACTTAGCAGATCTCCAAAAATCTCTGATCTGAAGATCATAAATGGTGGTCGAATGAGATATGGCATGAGCTTGAGAAGAAGATCAAAGAAAGATAAGGATTAGGAGACGGGGAAATGAAGGATTATGCTAAGGGTGAAACCCCCTAAAGACTGTAAACATGGTCAGATTGTTTCCCCTTCCCCAGCAATTACAAAACATTGAGAAGTGATTTTATGATAACAATACGAGGGAGGCTGTGATCAGGGTAAAAGGTGGTGTTGAGTTCAGATTGTTTGATCCTATGGAAGTGTTTGGATTCTGCGATGAAGACATGCTGGTAGGAGGAGCAGGAGAGGAGACAAGGAAAGAAGCCAGTCTGTTCATGATAGTGGCTAATAAGGTTAGAGGTGTGAAAAAAGAAGTGAAGGAGTTGGCAGAGAAGGTTAGAGCTCAAGATGAATTGGACATGGATGTGAGGGACTTAACAAGATAGTTTGAGCAAGCTAGTGCTCGTCCTGAGGGAGCTAATGAAGCAGGAGGTGACCAAAGTGAATCAGTTGCTAAGTTCCCAAGGAAGAAGCTGCAAGAGCAGATAAAGACACATTAGATGCAGTAGGAGAGATTGGAGCTGACCAGACAAATCAAGAGAACTGAAGGCGGTGAGATCCAACGTAGGGGAGTATTAACGATCAAGTATAAGTTGGACTCCTTTAGATTTGATTTTGTTTCTATTACTTTGTAATAGGTTTAATGTTAATTTACTTTATATGTTGTTTATTTTGCTTAGTTTTGTGGTCCAGCATAACTATGAGCGAAACTAGAGCTTCGTTCATAGTCAGTTGTTTTATTTCACCCGGCGAAACTGTTGTTTCTGTCAGGCGATATTATAGTTTCGGCAGTACAATTTTGCTGTTAGCGAAACTGTCTGCGAAACTAAGACTGTTATATATAGATTTGATCATTTTCATTGTTGTGTAATCTTGCAAAAGCCTAATTGTCTATCATTGTTGCAAGTGACCTTTGTAAGCGGTTTATTCACAAAAATATCATTGTGCTTTGTTATTATTGGATGTATTGATTCTAATTGTTCTTACTTTGATTCATTTATGATTGTTCTTAATCTTCTTCATCTTTGTTATCTATTGTTGTATTTGATATTGAACAATTCAACATCTCATTTGTACTAAAAATCAATCAAATGGACCAACAATTACCATCCGAGCAAAGCCAACATAGTGGCGGATGTCCTTAGCCGAAAGGAGAAGCCTAAACCAATTCGGGTACAGGTTTACTAATTGATTATGACCTCTGATGTGATGAAGCAGATCAAGGAGTTTCAAGATAAGGCATTGAAGGAAGATCATAACTCCAAAAGGATGAGAGGTGTAGTCGCGGAGTTAGGTGAAAACACTCTCGGTGTTAGAACCCAATTCAGACGAATGTGGATTTCTTGTTATGGGGATCTACATGGGAAGATCGTGGACGAAGCTCATAAGACACGGTACTCCATTCATTCTGGTGCCACGAAAATCTATCAAGACAAAAAGAAAGATTATTGGTGGTCAGGTATGAAGCGTCACGTAGTGGAGTACGTAAGTGCCTTGCTTGCAGGTGAAGGCAAAGTATCAGAAACCATACGGGAAGATCCAATCTTTGGATATACCTGAGTGGAAGTGGAAGCATATCACCATGGACATTTTCACAAAGTTACCGCGTACCGCGAAAGGGTATCATGTCATATGGGTGATAGTTGATCGTTTGACAAAAAGTGCTCACTTCTACCGATCCGTGAAACATATTCCTCTGGGAGACTTGCGGATCTATTTGTCAAGAATATTGTAACTCGTCATGGTGTGCGAGTGTCTATTGTTTCTGATCGTGACACCCGGTTTACATCCAACTTTTAGAAGAAATTCCATGATGCTACGGGGACGAGGTTACACATTAGCACGACTTGTAATCCTCAGACGGATGGTCAGTTGGAAAGGACTATTCAGACACTAGAAGATATGCTTCGGGCATGCGTTATTGATTTGGGAGGAAGTTGGGATGACCACTTACCGTTAACAGAGTTCTCATATAACAATAGCTACCATTCCAGCATTGGCATGCCTCCTTATGAGATGTTATACGCTAGGAGATCTAGAATGCCAGCTTGTTAGGGGGATATTGGCCACAAAGAATTAGGGAGCATCGAGGTGATCGATGCTACGACTGAGAAGCTAGAAAGGATCAAGGCCTTTATGAAGGCAGCTAAGGATAGGCAAAAGTCGTATGCTGATAGATGGCATAGACCGATTGAGTCCCAGGTGGGTGACAGGGTTATGTTGAAAGACTAACCTTGGAAGGACATCATTTGGTTTAGGAGCGGGGCAAGTTGAGCCCGAGATACATAGGGCCTTTCCGAATCATTGCTCGAGTAGAAGAGGTGGCCTATAGGTTGGAGTTGTCCAGTGAGTTAAGTTGAATTCATCTGACATTCCATGTATCTCACTAGAAGTATGCCATGCTGCTCGAGCTTCAACAAGCTCATCTTCACTGATTAGCCAAGGGATGGAACGAAAGATCAAAGAAGATGATGCAGCCCAAACCTCTTCTTCAACATCTATTGAACCCCCCTGCATACATTTTGGTTCAATAATATCCTCATCATTGGAAAAGCCCATGACCAATAAGGCTTGGGTCTCCGATAACAACTAACTTTCTTCGGCTTATGTGCAGGGACATCCAAATGACAAGAATAACAATGTGTGGATTATAGACAGTGGATGCTCCGGGCACATGATAGGGAACATATCTCTTCTTTAACAATTTCAACATTTTGATGGAGGTCCTGTTCAATTTGAAGTTGAGGGTAGAGGATACTTTTTTGGCAGAGGAAATGTATCTAATGGCAACTTAAGGGTCGACAACGTACATTTTGTCAAATAGCTTGTACACAATTTACTAAGTGTTTCTCAGTTTTATGATCAAAAGCACCAAATGGTTTTCACAAAACATGAGTGCATTATCCAAAAACCTGGGATGATAATTCCTCAGGAATTGGTGCTTCTCAGATCTCCGAAGAAAAGGGATATGTCTCTATCTACAATGGATGAGCATATAAGGTTGATCAAGTAGAAGATCAACAGAGGAGAGCTTGTTGACTTACACTCCCTATCAAGTCAAGCTCCTCCTAAAGTTGAGGTTAAGGTTGAATAATTTGAGACAACACAACTTGGACCTCAAGTAGAATCGTAGCAAGCTTCAGCTTCTAATCGACTATAGTAGTGTGAACCTTCCTCTCCTTCTGAACTTGTGAGGGAGGTAAATCAACTACGAAAGACAAAGATCCAAAAGACTATCCTGAGTGCATGCATAGAAGTGCTGAGTAGAATGCTTCAGACGTTTCACACTCTGCCTTAGAAAATATTCTAAGTGTGAAATCTTTCGAATCCAAGACCAACATCTTTCAAAGCTTAAAGTGAAGTCTTCCGAAGCTTCAAGGACAAAGTCTTTCGAAGCCAAGATGTAAAGACAGATTATCTTCTAAAGACTTTTGAAGACATGCTTTTATCTGATGTACTTACCATAAAGCTGGACCACTTTACTACTACAACTCTGTTGACTCACCAACTTTCACAAGTTGTTGAAAAGATCCTTGCTTTTGGTAACTGTACATTGAGGTTTTAAGTCCTTTACTTTCTACTTTATACACTTTTATCCTTTTTGTAATATATTAGGATATGAGTTATGGCATATCATAGTCACTAGTCAAAAGGCAATCTGCCTTTTGACTCTAAATTGATTTTGTTGTTGTCTAGATCATGTATCCAACTAGCCTTCAAAGTATGGCTGCTTGTAGGTTATAGTATAAGTATTTTAGGTCCTTGTAACTTATATTATGCTTGTACACTTGCAAAAGAACTTGAGAGAAAAATAACATCCTTGAAAACCAAAACACTCATCTTCTGATCCACAGCCGGGTCAAACTCCCTTTCCTTCTAAACCTGTGAGGGAGGAACACCCAACTGAGCAAGACAAGTCTGATCAACAAGGTGGTGCAGACCAGTCTTCTTAGTTAAAGACATCAATCTCAGTTAAAGACATCAAAGAGGAGGAAGAGGATGGCTTCTAGACCAAATTCAAATAAGAAGAAGAAGTCTAAACCATCCACCTCCATATCTCAGGATGAGTCAGATCAACCTGAGGGAATGCATGAATAGGCAACCCAAACAAATCCAATCCAAGTGACTATCTTGCTTCTAAGAGACCCATCTTATCTTGGACCTTCACAACTAATCTAGAAACATGGCATGTGATTAGAGATCAAGGTGGTGTGAATGTCTACACATGGAAAGACTTATTCAACCTACCTCTGCATGATCTTTTTTAGATGAGAAGATGCTATGAAAGTCTGAGTGATCCTGACCATCTAATGAAGAAGGGCCTGGTCACCATCATGATGAGGACTGTCAACTGATGAAAATCTTCAAATGTTTTAGTAGCATCAGCCTAGGGGGAGTTTGTAAGCATTCCAACATGTCTAATGCAGTCAAAATATTCAAAGCATCCAAAGTCTCTCTGCATGCATGCACTATAGTACTGAAGTAGAAATGCTTCAGAAGTTTTACAACTCACACTAGAAAATTCTAAGTGTAAAATCTTCTGAAGCCAAGACCAATATCTTCTGAAGCCAAATATGAAGTCTTTCGAAGCTAAAAAGACAAAGTCTTCCGAAGCTTCAAAGACAAAGTCTTCCAAAGCCAATTTTATGAAGACAAGTTTCTTCCAAAGACTTTTATGTACATGCTATTATCTTATGTACTTTTCCATAAAGTTGGAACACCTTTCCATTGCAACTCTGTTTGATTCTCACCAACTTTCATAAGTTGGTAAAAAGGTCCATGATTTTGGAATACTGTACATTGAGGTCTTGAGTCTTAATTTTCTACTTTATGTATTTTATCTATTTTGTAATATATTAGGATGTGAGCTATGGCATGTCATAGTCACTAGTAAAAAAGGCAATCTGCCTTTTAACTCTACATTTGATTTTGTTGTCTAGTCTTATGTATCCAGTTGGCTTTCAAAGTATAGGAGGCTGTAGAATGTAGTATATGTATCTCAAGTACTTGTAACTTTAGAAATATGCTTTGTAACACTTGTAATAGAACTTGAGAAGCAATATACTACAATCTTGAAAACCAAATACTTGTATTGTTATCTTGTTCTCTCTCTTTTACTTGTGTTCTCAGCATCTCTCATAATTGTTAAACTAGTTCCCTATTTGATCTGTTAAGTGTTCTAAAGAACTCTCCTCACTTGTGTTGTTGTGTTGTAAAAGTGCATCACCCCCTTCTAATGGTCCCACAGTAATCTTTTACAGCCTTCTCTATCATAGTACAGTTTCCTCCTAGTGCTACAACCTTTGATCTGTAAGGACCATTGATGATAAATTGCCACATTTTGCCATCTTGGTATCTGATGAAGCCTTTAATACGTCTGCTCCATGATATGAAGTCTTCAAGGGTGATGATAGGTGCTTTGGTCATCGTCCCCATCTCAACTTCATACTTTTGGTTGAGAGCCATATTGAGAGTGGTGAAAGAAAGAGTAAAGACAAGATTGATTTGGATGGTAAGATCTCACAATCAATAGCCTAAGAAATTGTAATGCTTGGTTATTTTAAAGACAAAGAAAGAATGAATAAAGTGAAGAAAAAGAAGGAAAAAATATAAAACTCAAGCCTAGGGGTAAAAAGTGTCCAAAAGGACAAAATGTTTGAAAAGTGGGTGTAAAAGGTGGTATGGCCGCCCATATGTCACACACCTCACCAATCTTCGGATATTTTTAGAGAGAGAAAGTGGCAAGAGCAGCAGAAAACTCTCAGTTTTGAAGGAAGAACAAGAAAGGATTCGAATTCAAGGTAAGAATTTGTGGTTTTATGATGTTCTTGACTGGTTATATCCTCGGGTTTATGATTATGTGTGTTTGTATGTGTTTGCGTATGTTTTAGTGGAGTTCTAGGCGGTTGAATTCAATTCGCAAATGAGTTTGGAAGAAGTCATACTCAAGAGCTGCAAAGGTGAGTTCTAGAACCCCTCTTTTACTTGTTTTTAACTAATTTTGGGGCAGGAAATGCAATAACTTGTGTTCTATGAAACTGGGTTTCGGACCCGTATGCTTGTTTGTGTGTATGTTGATGTTATGATGTGATGTGTGGCTATGTTCATGCTTGACTATATATAATGGTGTTTCTAAGGCTTAAAAGGTAAGAACTAAGCTTAGAACATGTTAGACGATGATTGAGAATGGAAATCTGATGTTCAGGGCACATATGTTTAAGATTAGAATCTGCCTAAGTATGCAGAAACAAATGCGGATGAGTAATGGGAAGAAATGCGGATGAACAGTTAATGCGGATGAGTATTAACTGCTAAGTAAGTCAATGCAGATGAACATTGACTAAGTAAGACAAATGTGGATGAAGGTTAATACGGATGAAAGTCAATACGGATGAACATTGACTAAGTCTGTGAAATGCGGATGGCAAAATGCGAATGAACATTGACTAAGTCTATGAAATGCGGATGGCAAATGTGGATGAGTTAGGTCAATGCGGATGAGAAAGTGAACAAATGCGGATGACAAATGCGGATGACAAATGCGGATGAAGTATGGGAAATGCGGATGAACAAACACAAATGCGGATGACAAATGCGGATGAAGTATGGGAAATGCGGATGAACAAACACAAATGCGGATGAAGTTAAAGAAATGCGGATGAACACTTAGAATATTTTCTGACTTCCTGGAAAAAGGGATAAAATGTAGGCTTTGACTTAGGAGATGCCCAGGGGCTATGTAAGTGGATTGTTTGAGGTCATAGATATTATGATAGGCATGTGATGATGTGTGATGTTGTATGCATAGGCATGATGATGATGTATGATGTTGTATGATTATGCATGATATATTTTATGTATGCATGATGCCCTGCATGTTGATGACTGAATGTTATGTTTATGTTCCTTGTGATATATGATTATTTTCCCATGGCTTTACGTCGAATGTTAACGAATGAAATGAAAGCATTATGTAACGTAAAGTGGAAGATAATGAAAAGAAAAACGTGATGAATGAATGCATGCATTAATGAACGATGGAAGGTAATGAAAGTCTTGCAAGCCTTGTATGTTGGGACACACCTCAATGTAGAGTGTTAGCCCAGCGGTGTGCGGGTTAGCTACCCCAGAAGGATGCACATCAGGGTCTTTCTTTGTGATTGACCATTGTATGGAACCATTGTTGCATGCCTTCGGTACTGTGGCCAGGCTGCTAAGCGCCATGATGGAAGGTCTATGATAGACTTCAGTCCAGTACTAGTTTTATGCATGACGGAAGGGCATATCACATGACAATGGTACACTGAATTTACCTTCGGTACTGTGGTCAGGCTGCTGTGCGCCATGATCGAAGGTCTATGATAGACTTCGGCCCAGTACCAGCTTTATGCATGACGGAGGGGTAAATTTCATGGTGATTGACGGAATGAGAAGATGGAATGATGAACGAACAAATGATAAAGATAATAATGATATTATCTATGTGTACGTATGATGTGTGATCACATGTTAAAGTAAAGAACGGTTTAATGGATGTAAAGTATGTTTTTATGTTAAATTAAAACTCACTCAGCAACGCTGACTTTTTATGCATTTTCTAGTTGGCAGGTGAGCATTGCTGAGGATGGCGCGGGGCAGCTACTTGGCATTTGAATGGCATTCTTTGGTTAATCTTTTGTATTGTAATGCGAACAAATGAAATCATGTAATGAATATTATATTATTTTGCAAAAGCATTTTTAATGAAAATGTTGTTTATAATGTTTCCGCTGCAACGTTTACTTCATGTAAATGTAATTATATGTGTTATGAGTGATGATTGGCCAGCTGTAAGCGTCCCGTGAACGGGACCTTACAAGTTGGTATCAGAGCCAAAGTTTAAGTGAAACGAGTAAATTTTCAAAATAAACCTTAACTTAAACTAAGAATGGGACGGAAAGGGAAGGGATGTCAGTCCGAATAGCTGCGTGCCATCAGGTATTTTCGTAATGTTAACCGGTATTACGTGCGCATGTTATGTGGTCTATGTGTTGGTTGTGGATTTAGATACTGATGTAGTCAGGACAAGTTATGCTTGGGTATGAAAAAGTAAAGTAAGTGGCTAATCACAACTGGCCACTGTAATTAGGGACTTACTATACTTGACATGAACTGAGTTGTTCCCTTGAATGACTGTGTTGGTGTTTAAATCTTTTAGTGTGAGTTAGAGGATGGCCGGTGGTAGATCATCAAAAGCTTCGCGTGGCGGTGGTGGACGTGGTGGTGAACCACGGGTCACGAGGGGAAGGCCTAGAGCCGAAAAGGTGGTTCATGAAGAACCAGAGACCCCTCATCCAGAGGGCGGAGATAAGAGTGCTAATCTAAGAGCCTCAGTGAAGGAGGCGGTTATGGAGGAAGTGCATCAAGTCATGCAGACGATCCTACCGTCTGTAGTGACTGAAGTGATTAAGGTTGTACGGGAAGGGGAAAGAAAGGAGAGAAACCGGTCTTCAGGAGGACGGGAGCAATCGGAGCCTGAAACGGTTCTCTCTGATGATGATGATGAAGAAGAAGAAGAGCCTACGCCGGAGACGGCACAAGGCTGTAACTATGGGGCGTTTCAGCGATACAAGTCCCCTACTTTTGATGGTAACGGCACTGCTGCTGCTGCTCACCGGTGGGTGAGAGAAATGGAAACTGTTTTAAATATCAACGAGTTCCAGGAGGATCAAAAAGTAAAGTTTGTTGTCCATTCTTTCGTGGACTCAGCTTTATGCTGGTGGGACAATATTGTCCAAGCTGAGGGTAGTCGGGCTATTAGGAGGATGAGATGGTCCGAACTGAAGAAGTTGGTGATTTAGGAGTTCTGTCCTCACAGGAAAATGGATAAAGTTGAAATGGAATTTCTACAGTTGAAATGGAAGGTCTATGTAATGATGAACGAACGAATGATGAAGATAATAATGATATTATCTATGTGTACGTATGATGTGTGATCACATGTTAAAATAAAGAACGGTTTAATGGATGTAAAGTATGTTTTTATGTTAAACTAGAACTCACTTAGCAACGCTGACTTTTTATGCATTTTCTAGTTGGCATGTGAGCATTACTGAGGATGACGCGGGACAGCTACTTGGCATTTGGATGGCATTCTTTTGTTAATGTTTTTGCATTGTAATGCGAACAAATAAATTCATGTAATGAATATTGTATTATTTTGCAAAAGCATTTTTAATGAAAATGTTGTTTTTAATATTTCCGCTGCAACGTTTACTTCATGTAAATGTAATTATATGTTTTATGAGCGATGATTGGCTAGCTGTAAGCGTCCCGGGAACGAGGCCTTACAGAAGCTCTGATACTAATTGCAAGATCGGTATTGGTCACTAGACACTTGTTTTCTCTCAAACTCACTTAATCACATTCTGTTAGATGATGCAGAATCCCTCTAAGAGTTTATAATAATATACTAAGTAACTAGGAACACAAGAAGATAATTTTCAAGGTACTTGTATATATTACTTCTTGACTCAATGTATTACAAGACTCCTGCAAGTATATTACATAAGTTACAATGAGAAACTATATATACTATCACCTATAGTCGTATACTTTGACACCAACTAGAAACCTATGACTATAGAAATTGTACCTTAGATAAAATATTATCTAAGATATGATAGTCATGACATGTTCATGACTTACTTTTTGTCACCAACTAAAGTTAGAAACTATACTAACTGATAAAGTATAAACATTGAAATAAAGTATGGTCAACTACATGGGAGTAGAAAAACACCATGCAGTATCTCAGATATTAGCAGCGGAGTGTCAAAAAGACCATACTTGTGTCCACTGGTTCAAAGTAGGTTCTTTCGAAGGTTAACAGGTTTCGGAAAAACAAGTTCTTCCGAAGCCGCTTATACTTCGGAAGAAGCTACTTCTTCCGAGGCTTGAGGCTTTCTTCATCTCTTTATACTACGGGAGTCATTGTCTTGATTTCTTCGAAGTGTTGAACTTCAAAAGAAGGAAGAGTTTGTCTTTAGAAGTTGGAGTTTTCCTTCAGAAGCTTCTTCAGACATAAGCTTCGAAAACTCAGCACTTGCCTTTGAAAGACCTCATTTGTCTTCGTAGTTCTTCATCAGGTGGACCAAAATTGTCTGAGTGTTTGGTTTTGGTTGCACCAGCCTTACTTGATCCAACATACCCTTCACGTAGAAACACAACTCAACAAGAGACTTGGCGCACACACAATCAGATATGAATAGTCGAAGCAGAAATCTAGGAATTTATGCAAGAAAACCTTAGATCTGATGCAAGAAACTAGAACCGCCTACACAACTCGAATACCAAAATCGAAATCAACAATCACAAAGGCTCTGATACCATGTCACAAATGTAAATGATAGATCAAAGTATTAGTAGAAGATCCAAAACAAAGAACACGTACAAGAGCTAATAGTTTGTCAACAATATCAAGTTCTAATGATCTTTGTCAGGACAACAATAACAAACAAGAAATCAAAAAAACATAAGGTTCATCACTATGATGAACTCTAGAACTCAAGATAATGAAGACGAAATTCTGAAAGAGGAAGCATGTAAATCACAGATATTTTGTGTGTATTAAGCAGAGTATCAAAAGCCACCACGAAATAAAATCCATCACAAGAAATAGGAAAAACAAATAAGCCTTTACTTGTGTGCTCTTTAGAGAGGAAACGGAAACAGGTAAACGTAGTCATCTAGAAGCTCCAAAAGCCCATCAGTAACAACCCACACAAATCAACTGCAATCCAACATGAAATACAAAATATAAAACAAATTAGAATGTAAGTTTTTGAGTATAAATAAACTAAAACCCTATTTTTTTAAACAAAATAATGAATCGACAGGAGTGCACCATCTAACCTTTATATGAATTGGACATCATGAAGTCACGTGAAACCATTTTCTTGACGTCTTCATCGTCTTCACACCTTTGACTCTTTGTGTCATGTTTATCTTCTTAATAATGTACCTTTAATACTCTAGGTCATATTCATCCTCTTAATCATTCTCACAAAATCTCTTACAATTAGGAAGCGGGGATTTAAAGGTTGAGCTCCTCCAAGAGAGAGAGAAGGGGAGGAAAGGAGGGAAGGAGAGAGAGAGAGAGAGAGAGAAAGAGAGAGAGAGAGAGAGAGAGAGAGAGAGAGAGAGAAAGAGAAATATAACGAAGGGAGGGAGAGAGGAGAGAGAAGGGGACAAGGAGGGGCAGGCAAGAGGGGATGGGGGTAGGAGGGAAGGGGAAGGAGAGAGGGAAAAAAAAAAGAGAGGAAGAAAAAAAAAGAATGATAAAACAATACTACTTTTCTCTCTCTACAATAATCAAAGATGTTGAAATACTTCCATGTTCATTCAACTCATACATTAAAACATAGTACACTTAGTTGTTATCTGAAGTGAACATTAAGAATCTCATACGACTTATCTACGTTAACATATGACTAAAAAAACATATTTGTGAATTTTATATAAAGTAAACTGACAAACCACATATCAACCTAATTTAGCATACAACTAAAAACAATATCAACCCATATAATTTGTAACAATTTGGCGGCATACAAGTGATTCGTACTCTTACACACGAATAATGACACATCAAACTCACAAACATGTATCAAGTAATAGCACATGTTATGAATCCTAAGAGTTCTTCGACTCCATGTTTAAGAATTTAAATTATGTAATTTAAATAATTTTGTCCACCAAGAATGAAATCCACATCGGATACTCCAGTGAAATTCAGTTATCTCATCTTGCCATTGGTTCCAAGTCAAATTCAGTGTCAAGCATGCATTTTTAGTCTTATACAGAGCGGTTTACAAAAAGAAGCCAAGATAATAATCTATGCACAATACAGGCAAACGCTTTTTGTGGAACACCAAAATATGTCTATTTTTCGCATACAGGCTTGCCATAACAATATTCTATAGTTTTCTAGTTCTGCCTTTCACCGACCATGTGTTGTTTTACCTGGTCTCATCCGTAGCTGGTATTGATAGGGCCCTTGAGTTTTCCAAAAGTAGATTCACATGATTACTAAAAGAATCTATACTTTCTGTTTCTTGATGGCTGGGTTTTCTCTACACATGTTTCTCCATTTATCTTTCAAGTCTATAGTGGTACGACTTTTATCAAATACGTCCCGCCCAAAATCTAAAATTTGCTTCCATGGAATTCTTTTGTTATCGGCACAATAATATCTCTGAAACCCTTCCTAAGAAAGTTGAAACAGAAACTGACAATTAACAAATGCTTGACAAACAAAAAAAATCTATCCTTTATACAACAATTCTGCAGGTTGTATGCATAAAAAAACACTTTGAACAACTTCTGGTCTATTCAACTCATTTGACAGGTTAACATATGACCCAGGTTAACCTATCCATGAGTCACCAGGTCATGTTACTACCTTAAAATTAGCCAATATGATATCTGCACCACATGATCTTTCTTACAAGATAATATAACTATGAGCAGGTGTGTTTATAATCAAAACAATTATTTGATTATTTACCAAGATTTTAAAAGGGGGATGTGAAGGGTACAAAAAGAGCATAAACTAAAGTGAGAATTTGACAAATGCAGAAGCTCAAGTACCTTTAGCATCTCCTCCTCTGATTTTTCCCAAAAGAGGTTCTTTCGCCGTGGTAAAGTAACTGTTGGAGATGTGCTGCATATTAAAGAATAGGTTCATCAAAATCAAGCAAAAAGTGAAAATCTCAATAAATATATTATCAGGATATGGGGACAGATATATCAAGAAAAGTACATTTTACGTGGAGAAGCCAAGAAGGATTATAAAAAAATGAGTGTTTGTGAAAGTCCTAATCTAGAATAAGTTGTTTTTTCTTGGTTGTGTTTAATCTTAAATGGGAACATGTAAAGAAAAACTATATTATACCTAGAAAAGAAACCTAAGTGGATCGAAGAAATAAGAACAGTCATAAGGCATCCAAAGTGTATTTTTATGCATAGGCCCTCTGATCAATTTTTTTACAACAAAAAAATAGTTATCACTGAGAAAAATTAAATATGTGTACACGTTTTACATATAAATTGTTTATTTAAAATTAAATATTGTGGGCAAAAAGTTTTTTGGGGCAGCTTAACAGCCTGAGTAAGCGAACCTACCAGAGGCTTTGTGCGTACCATAAGGATCCACAAGCACTACTATGCAGGATTTCCAACTTCCCCTTATGTCATATGGGCACACACCTTGACACCTGCTTAACAATACGTTTTTCAAGGTTAAGAACTTACCACTGAGGTTCTTGCTTATGGGTTCTTTGTAAGTGACTACACATAGAGCACACTGGATTTTTGTTTTCTTTTGATGGCTGTTTAGCCATGCCAGCTTGGTTTCTTGGCAGAGGTAGTGAGCCAGCTGGTGCACAATCTTCACCTCTACTCATACCATGTTCATTTTCATTTAATTTCAATTTTTCACTCAATGCTCCAGTTGTGTTGATAAATTTTCATTCAAGCAAACTCCTGTTTTAGATGATATCTTTGGTCTATGCTTCACTCCTAAGCTTAAAAACACTTGCAAGTCTTTTCTTGCTAGAGAAGCAATTTTCTTAATTTCCAAATACTTAGATATGGCACGAGAATATGAACAAAATGGGCAGAAAAAAACCCCATTTCCATCAAAGGTAGCAGTAGAGCCCAAACAGCTCTCATGTACCCTAAAGGGGCAGGCATCAGAACTACAAACTAGCAACTGACCACCTTCGCTACACTTCATACAAAGAAGTATCTCAGTGAAGTCAACCGTAGCCAAGAAATCTTGATTGTGTGCGCCTTGAGAGCTCAAAAAAACTTCTTTTTTGGCTGCAATATCAGTCATCCCATCATCATCATCATCACCACCACCACCAGCAGGAGGCTGCTGTTGATCATGGTTAATATTAGCATGAACACAACTCTGTTCAAGACTCGATGATACGATATGCTCCACATGATCTATCAATGTGTTTGCCTCTGAGTCTTCTACCAGGGGTTCTATAGTCATTTCATGTTTTTTTCTTCTGATATCCCCTGTAATTCCTCTATTTGATTCTTCAATATGATCAGCCTTCTGCAAGGGGCTCTCTAGTAATTTGCTGTTTTCGATTTCAGTCTTCAGAAATGCTAAATCAGCGTTAGCTATTGTTGTATGGGCATTATAATAAACATCAACCTCAGGGGTTGTATTTTCAGATAGTTTTTCACCTCCTAATTTACTCATCTTTTTCAATGATTCAAGAATTGGGTGACTGTCCTCAAGAAGTGCTACCTTAAGCTGTTTGATCAAACAATGAAGCAAAATGTAAATTTGGCCAAAATAATCTTTTTTTTTGCCCTTTGTAAAAAAATCAAACTATTATCTACCTTTTGCACGGGAGTTTTGGCAAAAGAAGCTCTTTTTTGTATTATGAAAGGACAAATATTCCACTTTCGTTTTTCCAGCTCCGTCATCGATTCAGATGTCTGTTACATATATAAATATAAAACGAAATAAGCAAAAAAAATTACTAGTAGACATTATTGAACTCATTGTTTTTACTTTATCACTGAATGAACACATTACCTCCTCCATAATCTTGTGCAAAATGTCTGCACAGTGCTCTGATGGAGCAAAAGAGATTTTAGCATTACAAGAAGGATCGGTATCAAGAATAGCTTCACCTCTATGTAGAAACAGACTCTCTAACATTCGCAAGGAGATTGCCTCCTTTACATCCTTTCCCAGATCAACTGAGATTGCAAGAGCTTTTTCAACCAGGCCTAAAACATGAGTATATCCATTTGTTAAAAAAAGTACCATAAAAGAAGTCTAGAGAAGAGATAAAAGGCAAAATGAAGGATGTTACCAGCTATAGTAGATGAATCTACTTGCTTAAATTTTGCAATGGATTGGATGACCCAATACCATGCCACGACTTTTGCATAGGATGATGGTGTGGCGAACATAAAGATTAGTGTTTCAATGGTTGAACGGCCACAATAATGGTTACATCAACTATTATGTGTGTTCTTGCTACATGATTCTATGACCAAGTTCAAATCATGATTGCACAAGTTGCTGAAACATATAAATATACAATAGCTGTTAGTTCACAGATCTTCTCCGTACATAAAACAGTTTATAGCTCTACAACTGTAAGATTGTAACGACTAATAAACCAAACCGACAATTGATGCTCCATGTGGAGAATGGAACGAAGTAAAGTGTACCAAAGCTATCTGATTGACTATCAATCTAGAATCATTAAAAGGCCAAAAGGTAATAACAATCAACTAAAAGTACTCTGTAATGATGGAACAATCATTATTATGAGGCCAAAAGGCCAGATAATTCATATATCAATCAACCTAAAAATGCACCTCATGACGATTTAGGAATAACATAAATGTAAATAGCAATAACATGATTCCATAACATCATAAGAAAACCCTAGGCAGAGACTATCCTGATCAGCTGAATGTATCTTATCAAAAACTATTGCAGCAAAACAATTTAATAACAGACAGCATATAAATCACATTCACAAGAAGATAATATAAGTGTAAATAGGTAGATGAATGAATAGGGTTTGAAATCTAACTTGTTAGAGAATTGCACCGGAGACAGCTGATGGGTGAATTGGAAATAAAACGAACCAGAATCAAGAATTTAACTTCCAAATATTGAAGATTTCCATCTATTTCAACAGAAGAACCTCGGGAGTTGAGGTTTTGAGATGGCGAGTGAACAATGTGTAAATAAACAGGAAAAGAAGCTTCCCAGGCAAGCCTCGCGAGTTATGTACAATCATTAACTATTGCTAGCCTGGCGACGTCATAGATCTATGGGCCTGACAAGCCTGCTTGGTTGATCCAAGTACACTTAGCTAATCGTATATACTTGTAAATGTTTGAGACTTGTAAAACATTGTCAAGGTTTGATTGTGCATTCTGTCTTACATCCCTAGTTACTTTGCTCTCTAACTTATAACATGAATTGCCATCTTTTATATACTTATGTATTGCAAACTATGGAAATCTCACCAACTTTTAAAGTTGACCTTTTATTTTTAACATGTTTCAGGTTACTACTTGTGGATTCTCTTCGTGCTCATATAAGACTTGAACCTAGTTTAACTTAACATGTTATTTCTTTATTTGATGCTTTTGTATTGTATGAACTTATTTGTCTTCTAATGTTTTAATAAATAATGATATTTAATATTATTTCAACTTAATTAGTTCCATGTGCTATGAGCAATCGTCTTCCATTCGTCTGCTCCGATGATTCTGTCATCGTTTGGGGTGTGACACAGCTTCAGTCTCCCCTGCTGCCTCTGATACGTCTTCATCAGTTCCTGCAGCACCTTCCTTGAGAGCTTCAGAAACTAATTCACTCTGGTCACCTCCTGCTTCATTACATCCCTCGGGACGAGCACTAGCTTGCTCAAACTATCTTGATAAGTCCCTCACATCCATATTTAGCTCATCCTATGCTCTCACATTCTCAGCTAGCTCCTTCACC
This sequence comes from Flaveria trinervia, assembly GCA_025506515.1. Classification (NCBI taxonomy): domain Eukaryota; kingdom Viridiplantae; phylum Streptophyta; class Magnoliopsida; order Asterales; family Asteraceae; genus Flaveria; species Flaveria trinervia. The sequence goes on along the minus strand of CM046441.1, from coordinate 18,811,606 downwards.
TCTTTCCTCACACTTCTAAACAGTCATAAACAGACTAGCTTCTTTTCTCGTCTCCTCCCCTGCCCCTAATTTAATGTGGTTTTCATAATGAAGTAGCAGGTCTTCATCACAATATCCAAATAACTCCATCGGATCAAACAGTCTAAACTCACCCCCGTTCTTCCCCCTGATCACAGCGTCCCCCGTGTTGTTATCATAGAACCACTTGTCAAAGTTGTGTAATTGTTGGGGGAGGGGATCTGACAATTAACCCTGTTCACCATCTTTGGGGGTTTCACCCACAACACAATTTTTCCTTTTCCCGTTTCACAGTCCTTATCCTTTTTGGATATTCTCCTTTTAGCCTTCATAAACCTGAATAACTCAAAATTTTCATTCACTTCATTCCTAATCTCCTTTAGCAATGTAGCTCCCTCACTCAGATGGGCATCAAGTAATGGTAGAACCGTCAACCTTCTCAAGTCCCAGTTTGCCTAGGTCTTGAATGCCTTCCTCTTATGCAGGTAAGTAATTCCTCCCCCTCTCTTCTTTATCATAAACATTTTAAGCTCGGGGTTATACTTCCAACTGATGATTCTTTTATCAGCCTCAGTTTTACTCAACCCTTCCAAGTTTTGGAATAGGGGATTTAGCTCTTTAGTCTCTTATCTCTCACAAACCAATCTTCCTTCGCCATCTCAAACACATCTCGATCATCATCACCCTTCATAGCAACATAGGTTAGGGGTCTCTCATCAAACTCATAATGTTCGGGATCAGAATCATAGTCAACCAACTTCTTATCATCTTTTTCTTCATCAATCAATCCCTTCTCAGTAGTCTTCTCAATATTTTCAATAGGATTTTCTCTTACCACCTCTTCACCGACAAATCTTTCTCAAAATCAAATTGCATGTTCACAAAAGTAGCCTCAAATATCTCTTCAACATTCTCCACATTCGTAGTTTCTTACCTTACTCCAAAACCTCTTGCTTCCTCAGCCATTGCACCAGATGTGCCCTCTACTGCCTGGGAAGAGGTACCCATATTTAGAAATAAGTACTTGGAAGTATAAGTCAAATCATCTAACTCAGGTTGAGTTAGTTGATTGGGCAGGCTGGCTGCAGCCTTCAATTTATTCACCTCCTCAAGTAATCTCTTAATCAATTTATTCTGATCCACCAACATCTTGGTTATGCCATAAATCACCTCATCTTTCTACTTTTCCCTTAACTCTTGATTGGTAAGTTTGGTTTGGATCATGCTCAACTCGTTAGCCAAAAATGTATTGAGGTTTCTAATCACATGCTTATCCATACCAGCTCTCTCCTCCCTCCTTGAGGACTCAGTGAAAGACTGATGTCTGTGTTTAGTCCTTCTCTCAGCTTCTACCTCATCAGCTTTCTTTTTGGACCTCTTCTCTTTCTCAACCCTAGCCTTCTCAGCCATCTCATGCACATCATCCTCAAAATCATAATCCTTCTCTTTCGCGTATCTTTTCCTCTTCTTTATAGCATTAGTCTGTTTCACCCTTGTCTCTTCAGCCCTTTTCTCCTTAGACTCATTGACCCTCCTGATATAGCTTCATCTCTCCTGATGGTACATGTTTTCCCAAAGATAAGTAGTCTTTCCACTGAAGTCATGACAGATAGTGCAGCAGTCTACAAAAATACAAGTATTCATCTGTACTATTCTTTTAACCTCTCCATGTCTGGGAATGTTAGGAATGAGATCATTAATAATCATTTGAAGAAATTGAGGATAAAGCAACCACTTATCCTTCTTCAAAGCCATTACATTCTCTGCCATACAATCAAAAATCAATCTCGCGATGTTTGCCTTCTACCCTTTGCAGCAAATCACCATGGCTTTTGCCCAGTCCAAGTTTAGCCCATCTGATCCACTTTTACGATAATCTATACACATAATAAAAATATGAGCTATATATCTCCATCCCTTAGAGAGAAAGGACTTTTTGATCTCCTTCCTTTTCCTAAATAGAGGTCCTTCATAACCTATCGACCGAAAAGCATCAAACACTTCCTGATCTGACAATATCACCTCCTCCCATGTGTCCTCATCGAGCCTTAGCACCCTTGATATGACCTTAGTATTAATGACCAGGTCATTTTCCAGCACCCTAGCCACAATCCTCTGGGGATTGGCTCTTGTGTCGTACTCTGTCGAACGCCAAAAATTGTTGATGTGTAAGTCATATATAGTAGTGGAATATGAGATCGCGTAGGCAATTGGAGATCTCTACAACCAACGATGCAGTCTGGTAAGGTTTCATATAAGGCTTATGCAACCCAAAACATCCAAAGTCTCTACTGCATACATGCACACGAGTACTGAAGTAGAATGCTTCGGAAGTTTCACACTCTCCCTTAAAAAACATTGTAAGTGTGAAATCTTCCGAAGCCAAGACCAATATCTTCCGAAGCCAGACATGAAGTCTTTTGAACCTTCAAAGACAAAGTCTTCCAAAGCCAACTCTTGAAGATAGATTTCTTCCAAAGACTTTTTAACACATGCTATTATCTGATGTACCCTTATCATAAAGCTAGACCACTTTTCCGCTGCTACTCTGATTAGGCACCAACTTTACATAAGTTGGTGAAAGGTCCATGATTTTGGTAACTATACATTAAGGTCTTGAGTCTATACTTTCTACTTTATGTACATTTATCATTTTTTAAATATATTAGGATGTGAGCTATGGCATGTCATAGTCACTAGTCCTGGCATAGCTTTACTTGGCTTAGCTAGACTGCTCCAAGGCAATATGCCTTTTGACTCTGAATTGATTTTGGTGTTGTCTAGATCATGTATCCAGCAAGCCTTCAAAGTATGGCCGGCTGTAGGTTGTAGTATAAGTATCTCTAGTCCTTGTATCTTATTATCATTGCTTTGTAAACACTTGTAAGGAACTAGAGAGAAATATAAATCATTCTTGAAAACCAATTACTTGTATTCTAGTTCTGCCTCTTTATTACTTTTGTTTCTTAGTTCTCATATAAACTAGTTTTTCTAGTTCCCCATTGATCTGTTAAGTGTTTTATAGGACTCTCCTCACTTGTGTTGTTGTGTTGTAAAGTGCATTGCACCCTTCCTACGGTCCTGCATTTGTATCAGAGCTTTCCAAGCTCTTGATATAAGATCTCACCATCTTAAGATTCCTCACACACACAAAATACTTAACATCTCAAATGGCAGCTATCTCTAAAGCTTACATGGAAACTGGAACCATGACAAAGTCTCCACTGATCACTCCTGAAGACTTTGATACTTGGTATTAAATGTTGGACCAAAAGAACCAATAAGCCGGATCAGAAAAACCTTTAAGTCCCACATACGTCACAACAACTACCGAAGACCACAACAGCTGAAGACAACAGTTGATTACAAAGTCTGAAGACAAGTGCTGAAGACAAAGTCTGAAGACAAGTGCTGAAGACAAAGTCTGAACACAAGTGCTGAAGACAAAGTCTGAAGACAAGTGCTGAAGACAAAGTCTGAAGACAAGTGCTGAAGACAAAGTCTGAAGACAAGTGCTGAAGACAAAGTCTGAAGACAAGTGCTGAAGACAAAGTCTGAAGACAAGTGCTGAAGACAAAGCCTGAAGACAAGTGCTGAAGAGAAAGTCTGAAGACAAGTGCTGAAGACAAAGTCTAAAGACAAGTGCTGAAGACAAAGTCTGAAGACACAAGTGCTGAAGACAAGTCTGAAGACACAAGTGCTGAAGACCAAAGTATCAGACGTTGTCACAACAGTGAAGAGGTCTTCTTCAGTAGTTGTGACGGTTTACCTTTCAGTAGTTTTTTGTTTATCTGTTCAGTAGTTTGACACAACAGCTGAAGAATACTTCTTCAGTTGTTGTGTCATCAGTAGTTTTATGTTTTTCAGTAGTTTTGTAAAACGACTGAAGAGCTTGTTCTTCAGTCGTTGTAGCTTCAGTAGTTTCTTATCAGTAGTTTCATATTTTGTACTTAACACTGATATGTTCTCAATAGTTGTGAACATTTTAGTAGTTTGTTAAGAGTTAGTTATTTTTGTAATAGATCTGCAGTTGTCACTTTCCCGTGATAACAGCAGCGATTGCACTCTATATAAAGAGTGTCAACCTATTGTAATAAGGTGAATGATTTGATCAGAAATATTCGATACTATAGAAACACCTTGTTACAGAAATATAATCTCTCGTTATAACCGTATTTGTTCTTAATGCATACGAGTATCAAATTCTTGCTACAATTTGTCTAATTCTTGTTCTTATTCCACTGCGTTACGCTCTAATACATCAAACTTGTGATCACTGATCCTGACAAATGGTATCAGAGCAGGTTAATCATTGATCGATCTAATAATTGATCATTAAAACTGCTATTCAAGATCCAAGTTTGATTGAATTAGCATTTTTTTTGCAAGAAACGGTTATAGAGATTGAATTTTCTGTGTTTCTGGTCATTCATCCTGAGATTTTCTCTGGTTTTCATTGAGTCTGTTGTGGTCTGTGTAAAAACTTTTAAAAGCTTGAATTAAATTGTATTTGGACTGAAAATGACTACTCCTCCAATGATCCTCACAATACTGGTTCCTCAACCAAGCCTCCAATGCTGGTTAGGAATGAGTATAACATATGGCAACGACGAATGCTCCATCACTGTCTGTTAACAGCGCAGGTTGTTGGACATCAATGGTACATGGTCCACACAAGCCTATGGTGAATAACCTGGAAACCAATCAAATGGTTCCGAAGAGGAGGGAGCAATACTCAGATGAGGATAAGAAATTGTTTGAGATTGATGCAAAAGCCCATGGAATTCTGGCCATGGCACTGCCCAATGAAATCTATTCTGGGCTAATGCATCATGAAACTGCCCATGACCTCTGGAATGCCTTGAAAGAACAATTTGGAGGAACAGATGAGGTCTTGGCAAATAATAGAGAAATCCTTGCCCAACAATATGAGACATTCTCTCATAGAAAGGGTGAGACACTGACTCAACAGTTTGAGCGGTTCTCTTGTTTGATCTCTGAATTAAAAATGGTCAAACATGAGTACACCAATATCCAGATGAATAACAGATTTCTCAGATCACTGCCTGAGAGATGGGACACATATACTATTGTCCTACGCTCCAGTGCAAATTTGGACAAACTATCTCTCACCCAACTCCATGGGAAATTGCTCACATTTGAGAGAGAGATAGAACAGAAAGAAACGAAAACTGTCTTCATCTGGAAAGCTCACTGAAGACTTTGTACCAGGCAACACTGCCTTGGTTGGTCATGAGTTAGAATATGCTTCATCTGAATGCCAGTATGATGAGCATATTGATTTCTCCTCAAACACTTCTGATTCTGCGTTTGTGAGTGTTGATAGTCAGTTTACTGGGTGTAATAATGACAATCTATGCTTCATCATGGATGATCTCAAGGGGATTGCTGATGATGACTTAGAAGAGATGGATATTTTGAGCCAAATGGCCTTGATAAATATCAGATCTCAGAAGTCTACAAAAGAACTGGAAGAAAGTTCCCAGGACTCTCTGGCAAAACCAAAGTTGGTTTTGACAAGAGTAAGTTGAAGTGTCACAAATGCCACAGGCTTGGACACTTTGCTAGAGAATGCAGATCATCTGGATCTAATTCCTCTGCACCTTTGTGACTTTCCCTGGCAATAGTCAACAACACAGAGGGCAACATCCTGTCAATTCTAGTCATCATTCTCAACCACAATCTCCTGCATATTTTGTTCCTCAGGGTCAAATGCCATATCCTTACCCTTGTTATTACATGCCACAGTCAAATCAAGTTCAAGTTCCTATAGTACCACAACCTCATGCACTACCAGAACCTCAACCATCTCAATCTCATCAACCTCCTCAACCTCAACAACACAGCTTCTTCACCCCTGGAGTTGTTGACTGGAGCAGTTTACCGGATGACATGTCTGGTCATGAACAACTGTTCACAGGTGCTGGTCAACATGGTGGTGACAGTCCTTTTGGGAATCTGGCTCTCATGGCCCTGGAGTCTACTGAGGGTTCCTGCTCAAATGCATCATCTTCACAGGTAACTCAAGTATCTTCAGAGGCTAAAGCCAAGTTATGTTCTGAATCATGCATTGCTGCCTTTGTCTCCATTAGAGAGGCAAATGTAGCATTAATAAATCAAAAACTTGAGTTGAGAAAACCATTTCCAAAAGAAAAGCTGAGTTTGAGTCTGCTCTTAATAGTAAAAATGATGAGATTTATAAGCTTAAATGCCAATTAAATGATGAAAAGGCCAAGCTAGAGGTTATTCTGGAAGACCAGAGAAGTCTCAAAGAAACCCTTGCAGTCACCCAGGTAGAGTGTGATCGATGGGTACAATCATGCAAAGGTTTTGAAATGCTTCTTAGTAAGCAATCTGCTTCCAATGTGAAGTTTGGTATTGGTTATAATCACACTGCTCCTCCTACAGATTTTGCTTCAAGAGCAGAAGTGAAATCTGATGGAGAAAGCAATAACCAATCCACCTCATCATGTGATTCACTTTTTGATAGAGCATCATCAAAAGTTGAAGTCAGCACTAAGCCCTCTCAGAACCCATCAGCTGATGTTGATGGTTCCACTGCTGACACTCACATGATCAAAGAGATGATCAACTCAGGAGCTATTTCTGGAAGTCCTGAAAGGACTGGAGAGCAAGATCTAACACCTGAAGTTCAAACTCCAACTACTGTCAGCACTGAAGAGAAGAAAACTGTCAGTAGAAAGAGTTTGAAGACTACTAAAGAGGAAGTCAAGAAAGCAAATAATGCTTCCAAAGTACTGAAGAGCAAGTCTTCAGTAGTTTTATTCTCTTTAGTTGATGATCAACATAAGATGAAGAAGAAACCATGTGAAGTATGTGGTTTGTTCAATCATCTTACAGATGATTGTTGGTACAAAAGGGGATCCAACTCAAACATAAAGAGGAAATTAAAGAGAAATGGTTAAAATGAAAACTGAGTTTGAAGCCACATTTGTACCAGCAACATCAAATCCTGTAACCCTTAAGTCCACAAAGAAATCCAAAAAGGAAGGGGTTAAACAGGTAACAGCTGAGATTGCTCAAAAGAAGAAGGTGCAACATAGGAACTTATCAAACTCCAATGCCAATGTGTCTGAAGAGCTGATGAAGCCTTATCACAAAATCAGACACAGCTGGTTATGATGGTTCAACATCTATTGGGAAGAGTTAACCAATTAGATGTTCCTATGTTGAAACCACAGAAAAGGAGGTCCAAGCCAAAGGATTCCTTTTCTTCACCAGTTTCTTCCTCTCAGGCTGTTGTTTCCAACAAACATGTTAGTTTACCATCTGTTGATGAGAACAGGCCCAAAACCAAAAAGGTTTGGGTCTCAAAATCTAACTAATTTTTGTATTTTGCAGGGTTCTTCAACATACCTCAGAGGCATCTGGTATGTAGACAGTGGAGGATCCATGCATATGACAGGAAACAGATCACTTCTTAATGACTACTCTCAAGGAAGGAAGGGGGTTGTGTCATTTGGCAATGATGCAAAGGGTTACATCATCGGCAAAGGCTTTGTTTCCAATGGGAAATAAAGTTTGATGATGTTAACCATGTGGAAAATCTCAAGTACAACCTCTTGAGTGTCAGTCAAATGTGTGACAAAGGCCATGTTGCTCTTTTCACCAGTCAGAACTGTCGGATTCTGTCATCCAAAGTTCTAAGTTTGATTGAAAGGTGTTGGATGAACACACTCTCCTAAAGGCCAACAGGACAGGAAGAGTGTATGCCTTAGATCTTTCCAAGAAAATAGATCTCAAAGGCCATCCTTGCCTATTTTCCAAGGCTTCCCTCAAGAATCTATTCTATGGCATAGAAGGCTGGGTCATGTTAATCTCAAAAACATAATCAGCTGATAAACCATGGTTTAGTAAGGGGACTGCCTATGAAGGAGTTCAAGTGTGAAGATAACTGCACTGCTTGTTTAAAAGGAAAACAGCACAAAGCTTCATTTCCCTCCATAGAAGAACCTAAGTCCACTGCCTGCTTACAGCTTCTTCACATGGATCTCTTTGGTCCTGTGAGAGTGATGAGTATGGCTAAGAAGAAATACTGTCTGGTAATTGTGGATGATTACTCCAGATTTGTATGGACTTTCTTCTTGCATTCAAAGGATGAGGCTGCGCAGTCCATTATGAACTTTGTGTTACACGTTGAGAAGCAGTATTCCCTACCAGTTAAGTGTGTGAGGAGTGACAATGGTACTGAATTCAGAAACCACACACTTGATGAGTTTTACTTATCAAAGGGAATCAAGAGGCAGTATAGCATCCCAAGAACTCTGAGCAATGGAGATGAAATGTAGTGGAGAGAAAGAACAGGACCCTTATTGAAGCTGCAAGGTCCATGTTGGCTGATTCTGGACTGCCAATGACTTTTTGGGCTGAAGCTGTCAATACAGCTTGCTATGTACAGAATAGAGTTCTAGTAAATCAGAGGTTGATGAAGACTCCATATGAAGTTCTTCATCATTTGGCCCCTCTAATTTCATTCTTCAGAGCATTTGGGTGTCCTTGTTTCATTCTCAACACACACGGATCAACTCCAAAAATTTGATCCTAAGGTGGATGCAGGGTACTTTGTTGGTTATTCATCAACTTGCAAAGCATACAGAGTCTTCAACTGTAGAAACAAGATGGTTGAAGAGACTCTACATGTTAAGTTTAATGAATCTCCAAAGGACAAGATTCCACAAAGCCCTGTGGAGATATTTGATTTGGACATACTGCAATATGTTCCTTATCAAACTCCTGTTGTTGCTCCTGTCAACAGTTCACCACCTGGTGGTACTGCTGGGTGATGATGATGATAGCAGTACTCACCTCTTCAGGTTTAGTGATCAACTGCCTGATTCAGCTAGACCTGATGTTCCTGTAGCTCCAGTAGCACCATCCACAACAAATGCTGATGAGATTTCTTCAAATTCAACTTCCTTTGAATTACCATCCACTGATTGGTTTCAAGGAAATGATTCACCATCACCATCTGTTGCTGCTGAGCCTGCTACAAACACTTGCACAGATCTCATTGTGTATCAAGATCTGAAGAATCACCCTATGTCTCAAATCATTGGTGATATCACTGCTGGCGTATCAACAAGAAGTCAATTGTCAAATTTTGCTTCTATGCTCTCTTCATCAGTCAGCAAGAGCCAAAGAATTATCACATTGCTTTAAAGGACAATGGATGGGTTGATGCCATGCAGCTTGAGCTTCTTCAGTTCAAGAAACAGCAAGTGTGGGAACTGGTTCCTACCTCCAGGTAAGTGTGCAATAGGCACTAAATGGGTGTTTAGGAACAAAACTGATGAAAATGGGCTTATTGTTAAGAACAAGGCCAGACTGGTTGTTCAGGGGTTTGCACAAGAAGAAGGTATTGATTATGATGAAACCTTTGCCCCTGTAGCCAGACTGGAAGCAATTCGATTGTTTTTAGCTTATGCTGCTTATCAAAACCTTAAAGTTTTTCAAATGGATGTCAAAAGTGCATTTTTGTATGGGAAAATTAAAGAAGAGGTTTATGTATGTCAACCACCAGGCTTTGAGGACAATAAACATCCTAATTGGGTGTATAAGCTTGATAAGGCTCTTTATGGGTTGAAACAAGCTCCTAGAGCCTGGTATGAGACATTATCAAACTTTCTTCTGGAAAATAATTTCACTAGAGGCTCCATAGATAAGACTTTATTCATTAAGAAAGCTGGGCAGCATAATCTACTTGTTCAAATTTATGTAGATGATATTATTTTTGCATCCTCTGATCCACAGTTGTGTGATGCTTTACAAAGTTGATGCAACAGAAGTTTGAAATGAGTGCCATGGGAGAATTACAGTCTTTCTGGGTTTGCAAATCAAACAAAAGGCTGATGGAATTTTCATTCATCAGTCCAAATACACAAAAGATCTTTTGGAAAAGTTTGATTTACAAAACTGTAAGCCCTGTTCTACCCCCATGTGCAGCACCACACACTGGATACAGATCAGAAAGGTAAAGTGGTTGATGAAACACTTTACAGATGTATGATTGGGTCCTTGATGTATTAACAGCTTCTAGACCAGATATTATGTTTGCTACATGTGTTTGTGCTAGATTTCAGGCTGCACCTAAGGAGTCTCATTTGATTGCAGTCAAGAGGTCTTTAGATATCTGCAAGGCACTCCATTCCTAGGTTTATGGTATTCTACTAGACATTCTGGTAAATTAGTTGCTTTTTCGACAGTGACTATGCAGGGTGTAAGTTGACCAGGAAATCAACTTCTGGTGGATGTCAATTCCTAGGCAACTGCTTGATTTCTTGGCAGAGCAAGAAACAAACCTCAGTTGCTACATCAACTGCTGAAGCAGAGTACATTGCCGCTGCAAGCTGTACATCTCAGGTACTCTGGCTTCAAAACCAATATTGGATTATGGCATAACAGAGACTAAGACCCCATTGTTAATGGACAGCTCTTCAGCTCTTGTATTGTCAAGAATCCTGTCCAGCACTCTAGGACTAAACATATTGAAATCAGACACCATTTTATTAGAGATTGTTTTGAAAAAGGTCTGATTGATCCCAAATTTGTTCCTAGTGCTGATGAGCTTGCAGACATTTTACTAAGCCTTTGGATAGTTCAACTTTCCACAACCTGGTGTTAAGGCTTGGTATGCTACAGCTAGAATAAGTGACAACTACTGATGATCTCAGCTCACAAGTACCGATGATCATTAGTTCATTATGTCACATATAAGTACTGATGAGTTCTTTACCCTCAGTAGTTTTTATAACTACTGAAGGCTACATACCTCACCAGTACTGAAGTACTTTATCTGTTAAAAAACTGATGTAGCTACAACAGCTGATGTAGTCACAACAGCTGATGCAACTACAACTACTGATGTCAGAAATACAGATTACTAATGTCCTATGAAACACCTGAAAAGCAGATGAAAAGTCTGATGAGTAAGTGTGAGGACAGTGTGAAACAGCTGAAAAGCTATGAATTGACGAAGAACAGCTGATGAGTAATTACTCTTCAGTTGTTTCTACAACTGCTGTTTCATTAAAACAACTGAAGCCAAAACTATGTCTTTAGTAGTTTACAACTACTGAAGACTAACACCAAGTCTTCAGCTGTTTACAACAACTGCTGACAAAACCACTGTCTTCAGTAGTTTCACAACTACTGATGACTAATACCAAGTCTTAGTTGTTTCATCACCTGAAGTCAAAACTGTCTTCAGTAGTTTTATAACTACTGATGACTAAATCAGAGACTTCAGCTGTTTCAACGTCTGACGGTTAAAACCAAGTCTTTAGTTGTTTTATAACAACTGCTGATCACACCAATACGGTCAGTCTTTTCAAACCTCTGAAAGTTAATACCACGTCATCAGTAGTTTCAACAACTGATGACTCACACCAAAACCTTCAGTCATTTTCTAACCTGACCTTTTAAATACCTTATCCTACCTTCAGAGTTTTTATCTTCTCTTCTCAAACCTACGTTCAAAAACTCTCTACCCTCTCTTCATCAATGGCGATCATGCAACTAAAACCACGAAACAACTGTGTCGCACATCTCACCAAATCGCCATACTGGACCAAGTTTCACAACGCCATTGATTTAATGGTTCAGTCACCCTACAAAACGGCTTTTGGTAAATCCCACCATATATGCCGAATCCCTTAACCATTCTGGACAAACGTTACTCTGGTCTCTAAGGAGAATGACACAGAGTCTCTTCAATCATTTGTCCATGGCCAAAAAGTGGTCATTACTCCAGACACTCTTCGCCAAATCCTTAATCTGGATGATGCCACTTTCCCAACTGGTTATCCAAAGGGCACAACAGATCAATCATTTGCCCCCATGGATACCAGGTAACCTGAGTGCATCTACCATACTGAAGAAACATTTCCCGGATGCCGAACGTCTCATATTTCATATGTAAATGTATGCCTTGCCTCCAAGACTTCATCATGGGATCAAATGTCCACAAGGTGGCAACAGGTAATGTACTCCATCCTTGAGCAACAACCTTTAAATTTTTCTGAAATATACTATTTTTTGAGCTCAAGGATATGGCCCAAAAAACAACTGCTAACCGTTGGATATTATATCCTCGGTTCATAATGGCCATAATTGAAAACCAACTTCAAGCTGACGGACTTGTTGGCCTGGGAGTCCCTGCTATGGCTATACTGCCGGAAGTATACTCCTGGCACAACTCTGACCATCACTGAAATGGCTGCCAAGCTGCGAAACCCACGCAGCTGGAACCACAGCCACCACCTCAAAATCCAGAGTCCCACCAAACCAAAAACAAAACGCCCCAAAACAGCTATTCAGGGAGATGAGTCCCCTGAAGATGCTCCTGTACCACCAAGGCAGGATATACTTGCTGGCTCAAACCCCCCAGCAGTATTAGAGACTCTCCCAGCCACAGCCGCTCAGGATTCCTCTCAAAAGAAGCCTGCAGCAACTACAGAAGGGTACCCACAAATCTGGGATCTTCCTCTTTGAGGAGATTGCCATTGAAGAGCACCATTCTCCCCAGGTGCACACTGCTTTTACCCTATCTCCCCATGCGACCGCCCCCAAAAAGTCCAACCATTATCATTGCAAACGTGCTGACTCAGCTGCATGCTCTCCTCCTCCCCAACAACCACCAACAAAAGGAGAACCACAACTATTGAGGAGAGGATCACGTTCTATCTCCTGACAACCCACAGCATCGGGGTTTGCCACGTTCTATCTCCTGGTGTGGATATGGAGATTAGAACATCTAGTGAGGCTGCCACCTCTTCTGAATCAGCACATGATCAGAATGAGGCTGGTACATAGCTAAGACCTCACTAGAGGCAACACTGATGAAGGACATAGTCCTGAGGCTGGAAGTCCCCAGTTCCAAGAAAAAGGGGCACATGCTAAAACTGGTCTACACCCAGTGCATGTACATCCTGCTACAAGCAGGAGGTCAGGTGATTCAGCATCTGCTGTGATGACCTGGGCTTCTTTTATGATGTTCTGGCCCAGAACACAATTCTTGAGGAAGAAGTCAGTAGACTACAAAGACTACTTGACCAATTCTCTCAGAGGCAAGTCCATCTGCCACCAACATAACCCACAGATGGCACCTTCACCTGAAGGTCTCCCACACACTCAACCACTCAAAACTTCCAAGCCACCAGCTTCTGTTTCTGGCACTGCTTCTCAGGGACAGAACCCCTCTGAGCAAATAGTTGCTATCTTTCAGCAAACCCTACTCTCATCACCCCAATGATCACAGACATTGTGAGCAAAACCTTGGATGAGAGGCTTCCCTCAATCATACAACCCCTGGTGGAGGAGATTGTGAGCACAAGGCTTTCTGCTACTCAAACCCTTGCAACCAATGCAACCAAAAAGGGGGAGAGTCAGTCAGTGAAAGCAAAGAGGAAGAGCTAACTGAAAGAAAAGGAAACTGAGAAAGGAAGAGGAGTCTGTGAAGGGAACCGAAAATGATCAAGTGGGTGAAAGTCACAAAGACTTTCATGTCACATATAAGAAGAGGAGGGTGAAGGAAAAGAGAAAAGAACTCCAACTCGATGAGATAATCAAAATGGCAGATGCTACACATAGTAAATCAATGGATGCCATTATTGATCAACTGTATAGACAAGTTCGATACTACACAGCTGACTCAGAGATCAGGAGACTTGAAGTTGAAGAAATTAACTCAAGATGGGCAAGTTATGATGCATTAGAAAGAGAGAGACTAGAGATCATGATCAGATTCATTGCAAAATATCTTGGGAGATCATTGATCGAGATTAAATCATGGACCAAGGACAGTATCTTGGCCATAACCTCCAAGATCTGTTCGTTTGAAGCATACACTAAGGGTTTAGTAGTCAAAGCTTTGAATGAAGCAGGAGCAGGGAGCAGGACTGAGCTAGCCAAACACTCAAAAACACACTCACCTCTAAAATGCTAACTCAGCCTGTCAACATTCCCTCTCCAAAACAACCACAACCACAACCACAAAACCAACTCCCTTACCCTCTAAACCAACAGCCGATGATGCACCCAGAAGAAGAAGAGAAGGGTGTTGAGGCTAGAAGAAGAAGAAGAAGAGGATGATGTGAAGAAGATAGGCTGCCTCTGTCTGCAGTCCTAACATTGCCTAAAGCCAAACCCATGCCCATCACTCCCACCTCACAGATGGAGACTGTGAGAGTAAAGATTGAAGAAGAGCAGCAGCAAAGGCTTCATGACGATGAGATGTTGAAAAGCATTGATAAAACTTATGCTGCTTCTTCATCAATAATTAGTATGAAGAAAGAAGCTCTGAGGTTGTACACCCTTGCCAACACATTTCAATATGAGAAGGAAAAGGTGGAGTATGGCCTGATCCTAGGGTGGCTCACAGGATTGTAAAGAAAGACATTCCTTCGAGATACAAGGGCCAAGTAAAAAGGATCGTAGATGAAGAGATCACATTGGTCCTTGTAGTATCACCCTGGGAGATTGTAGAAGATTTCAAGAAGGCCTATGAGACTAAACAGCCACCCCAAAAGATGTTAGAGAACAAGTTATTAAAAAGGGGGTAGTCTACAAGAGGCTTGAGAACTTCAAACAAAATAAGCTCAGTCTGTTACTTGAAGGGACTCATCCTGATGAGTTTGCATACAGACAGATTACAACAGTTGAGCTCAAAAATGGCAAACAGGCCAAGTACATCTCAGAGCTGTATGGGCGTGAAGGATTGTTTGATGGTGAAGCTGAGAACCTGACCATGGAAGAACAAATTATGTTTACATGGGAAGTGAGTCTTATGGATGGGGACACAACTCAGTGTCCAATTCCCCAATACAGAGCTCCCATCCATACATTGCCAACCAAATCATCAGAGACTCATTCCCAGGCCAGTGCTTATATGGGTCATCTTCTCAACTGATCAAGAAGGAAAAAGACCAACCATTCTTCCAACAATAAGTGGGACCTCAATAAAGTTAAAGGTTTTGGCTGTATTGGTTCAGGGGGAGTTTGTTGGACCAAAAGAACCAATGAGCCGGATCAGAAAAACCTTTAAGTCCCACAGATGTCACAACAACTACTGAAGACCACAACAGCTGAAGACAACAGCTGATTACAAAGTCTGAAGACAAGTGCTGAAGACAAAGTCTGAAGACAAGTGCTGAAGACAAAGTCTGAAGACAAGTGCTGAAGACAAAGTCTGAAGACAAGTGCTGAAGACAAAGTCTGAAGACAAGTGCTGAAGACAAAGTCTGAAGACAAGTGCTGAAGACAAAGTCTGAAGACAAGTGCTGAAGACAAAGTCTGAAGACAAGTGCTGAAGACAAAGTCTGAAGACAAGTGCTGAAGACAAAGTCTGAAGACAAGTGCTGAAGACAAAGTCTGAACACAAGTGCTGAAGACAAAAGTATCAGACGTTGTCACAACAGCTGAAGAGGTCTTCTTCAGTAGTTGTGACGGTTTACCTTTCAGTAGTTTTATGTTTTATCTGTTCAGTAGTTTGACACAACAGCTGAAGAATACTTCTTCAGTTGTTGTGCTCATCAGTAGTTTTATGTTTTTCAGTAGTTTTGTAAAACGACTGAAGAGCTTGTTCTTCAGTCGTTGTAGCTTCAATAGTTTCTTATCAGTAGTTTCATATTTTGTACTTAACACTCTGATATGTTCTCAGTAGTTGTGAACATTTCAGTAGTTTGTTAAGAGTTAGTTATTTTTGTAATAGATCTGCCAGTTGTCACTTTCCCGTGATAACAGCAGCGATTGCACTCTATATAAAGAGTGTCAACCTATTGTAATAAGGTGAATGATTTGATCAGAAATATTCGATATTATAGAAACACTCCTTGTTACAGAAATATATTCTCTCGTTATAACCGTATTTGTTCTTAATGCATACGAGTATCAAATTATTGCTACAATTTGTCTAATTCTTGTTCTTATTCCGCTGCGTTACGCTCTAATACATCAAACTTGTGATCACTGATCCTGACATTAAAGAATGGAAGGCTTTATGGAGTCTCAACACTCGAGGATGTGGGACTTTGTTGTTGAAGGACCTTACATACCAAGCACCCTATCTGATACAGGTGGTGGTATGATTTCTAAAGCTATGGGTGACTTCTCTGATGAAGACATGAAGAGAATAGAGATTGATCAAAAGGCCATGACAACCCTTTAAACTGCTCTTCCAAACTCAATCTATAGAGGCTTCAAGAAGTGCAAGACTACAAAGCAACTATGGGAAGCACTAAAGCTTATGTACGAGGGCTCAACTGAAGCCAAGGAGAACAAGAAAGATCTCCTCAAGCAATAGTTTGAAAACTTCACCTTCAAAATAGGTGAGACCATGATTCAACAGGTACGTTAAGCTTGTGGATACTCTAATGGATGTTGGAGTAACTCTTGAAAACAGGGACATTGTAAGGAAGTTTATGTCCATTCTTCCTAGATAATGGACACATTACTGTGTTGTTATCAAGAGGACTGAGAACCTTAAGACTCTTACTCTGACAGAGTTATAAGGTATTCTTAGTGGATTCTAGATGGAGATGAACATGCAAAATTCATCTGGTAACTCTAGCAATCAAATGGGTCCAGCCCTTCATGTGACTAAAAAGGATAGCATAGAACCTCAACATCATCTTATATGCTACCCTGACAACTTACAAAAGGGTTCATTATCACCTTCCCAGATACTCCAAGAGAAAACTACACTCTTGAAGAAGAGACCTTCAAGAGAAAACTACACTCCTGAATGTATTTCTAAAGTTAATAGATGTAGGTCCTTGAACTTAGAGATGAGATATGATCTTAAGTCCATGAACATCTTAAAATCTGATTTCAAAATGGCTGAAAATGATTATAAGTTAAAGATAGAGGACTTAGAGAAAACCATTTTAGTTCTTAACATGAGCACACTAATTATAGGACTCAAATCAAGGATCTTATAACTAAGCTGACTGAATGCCATGCTGAACTTGTGATTAGCAAAGCCAGGTCAAAAAAAGGTGTTCTTGAAGAAGAGACCTTAAAGAACATGATATCCTCATCCTTTCATGCAAAAGTGTGTTATGAGAACAAGCAGGGATTGGGATCTTATTAGATAGCTCCTCCACACACAATCTTGTCTTTAAGATCTCCTAGGTGTGGAACTTGTGAAGATGAGCTTCCTCTCATAGACCCCTTGACTGAAGAGGATGAAGAAGAGATGATGAAGTATGGCTCTAAGAGGAGTGAAGAAGAGCATTCGAAGAAGGGTCATCATCCCTCTAAGGAGAGTAAAGCTATTCTGATGACCAAGTCCAAGAGAAAAAAATTGATGAGATAGAGCAAAAGAAAAGAAATGAAGCCTTAGGAGATCAAGGCCACCTTCAGGTCTACACAAAAACAAGTCTTTGTTTTTGCAGGATTTGAAGTGGTTACAACTGAGGACTCGAAGTTGAACTCCAACAACAGTTCTAGTTCATGTCCAAGTCATCCCATCATAATGAAGAAGGCTGATAAGTTATGCACCATTGCTATACAACATGAACCATCAAGCTCCAAAGGTAGTTCTAACCCTACAAGAATTGCCACATCATGTGAATAGATGAAGATGGAGATTGAAAGAGATCAGGTTCATCCTTGTTCTCAGAAGAAGACTCCTAAAAGGAAGAAAATGGACTGTGTTATCTATGGGAGTACCTCTCATCTTGCTTAATATCATTTCTACAATCCAAAAAGTACTCTCCACATCACAAAGAAAGAAACTTCTAAGAGTCTAGAGAAGAAGAAGAAAGATTCAGAAGGAAAATATGTTTCCTTCGAAAGCTCCAAAATGAAGAAGAAGGCAAATGGAAAATTACCATCGGAAGAAAATTTGGTCTCGGAAGAAAGGAATACTTCCGAAGCACTGACGTCTACTACAGTGCAAGTAGGATCTTCTGAAGGTCCAGTCATAAAAACTTCCGAAGCCATAAAAGCTTCCGAAGTTTTGAAGGTCAAGTCCAAATTTCCAAAGGTGGTGTGGAAGACAAAGAAAGGCTAAATGACTGAGAGTTCTCCATGAACAATAGGAAGAGATCCTCCAAGCATAACTATGGCATCAATAAGGCTTGGGATTCTAAATGTAACTAATCATTTTCTTTATGCAGGAACAACTCAAGACAAACAAAAATGTCTGGATCATTGATATTGTTTGTTCCAGGCACATGACAGGCAATAGGTTACTACAAAATTATGAAAGAATTGATGGATGGCCAGTTCTTTTAGATGAGATAAAGGTTGTTACATTTCTGGAAGGGGCAAGGTCACAAATGGTAAGCTCATTTGACAATGTAAACTTCTTTAAGGAGCTTGGATACAATCTTCTGAGTGCATCTTAATTTTGTATTCAGAGTCATAAAATGCTCTTTACAGTCATAGCATGAGTGCATTGTTCTTAAGCCCGGGATGGTCATTCCTCATGAGCATATCCTGCTCAGATCCCCAGGAGAGGGAACATGTACAAGATGGATTTGCAAGAAACATCTCCCTTAGGAGAAGTTTCATGCTTTCTATCTAAAGCAAATAGTGACGAGTCTTTCCTTTGGCATAAAAGAATGTGCCATGTAAACTTTAAAAACATGAATAAACTTATTAAGAATGATTTGGTAACTAGAATGCCAAAGAAAGAGTTTACAAGTGATGACCATTGTCTGGCATGCTTGAAAGGGAAACAACACAAGGTATCTCACAAACCAAAGGAAAGAAACTCTATCACTACTCCCCTATACTTGTTACATATGGATCTCTTTGGCCCCACCAGTGTAATGAGTCTAGGAAGGACCTCTTATTGTTTAGTGATCACAGATGACTTTACAAGATTCACTTGGGTCTTCTTCCTTTGAACTAAGGATGAGACTCCTGAGATACTAAAGAATTTCATCTTAAAGATTGAGAATCAATATGATCACAAGGTCAAAACTGTTGGATCAAGAAGAAGGCTAATGCAACCAAAACTAGATCACTTAAGTTATTTTGATGTTGCATGCAAAGGATTCTAAAGCTTTTCATGGACTTCCGAAGGTTGTAGAGTTCTTCCGAAGACAAAGGAAAAGTCCAGCTTCCAAAGACAGAACTCTACTTCCGAAGACAAATGCATACTTCCGAAGTTCAAGACTTAGAAGAATAAAGTGAAGACCACTTCCGAAGTATGATGAAGAAGTCTCCAAGTCTTGGAAGAAGCAGCCTCTTCCGAAGTATAAAGTGGCTTCGGAAGTACTTACTCTTCCGAAGCCATTTAACCTTCGGAAGACACTGCTATAACCAGTTGACACAAGTATGGTCTCTGACACTCCGCTGCAAACTTCTGATACAGCATGTCTTCTTCTTAAAGAACCATGTTGCTGACCATACTTTATTCCACTGTTTACCTTTTCATGATAGTACAGTTGCCATCTTTAGTTGGTGACAAAAGGTAAGTCAGGGACATGTCCTAACTACCAAATCTCAGATAAGACTTTATCCGAGATACCTTAATCTTTAGTCTTGTAGTATAGACTTTAGCTATAGGATCCCAGCTGGTATCAAAGTATATCTGGCTGTAGATAGTATTATATATAGGTTCTCCTTGTAATTCATAAAGACAGATAATCTGCTTGTAAGAGTCTTTGTATCTTGAGTTGAGAATCAATATATAAAAGTATCTTGAAAATGATCTTTCTGTGTTCTTAATTACTTTTCATATTATGATCAACTCTTATTGATTCTTACCCGAGTGTGATTCTAGGAGAGTTTAAAAGAAAACATTTGTGTTAAGTGACAAACACCGATCCTGCAATTGGTGTCAGAGCTTCTCAGGCTCTTGATTGCGTGATCTAACCATCCAAATCAACCTGTTTTCACTCCTCCCTACCACCCACTCCTTCAAATATCCCTAAACAAATCTGAAGTAGAAATGGGGACGATGACCAAAGCGCCAATCATCACCCCTGAAAACTTCAGGTCTTGGAGTAGAAGAATGGAAGGCTTCATTAGATACCAAGACAACAAAATGTGGAACTCGATTATCAATGGACCGTACAAGCCAAAGGTGGCTTCACCTGGTGGAAACGGTGCCATGATAGAAAAGGCTGTCGAGGACTATTCTGATGAAGACAGAAAGAAGATGGACAATGATAGCAATGCTATGACTATTCTCATGACTGCAATACCGAACTCTATTATGGTGGGGTTCGAGCATTGCAAGACTGCCAAAGAATTGTTTGATGCACTTGCTCAGATGTATTCTTGCTCCAACGACTCAAAGAAGGACTCACTGAAGCAGCAGTTCGAGAACTTCACTCATATTGCTGGAGAGACCCTCAGCCAGCAGTACTTCAGGTACATGGATCTTATCTCTTCCCTTCAATCTGTAAAGATCACTCCTGAACTTAGAGATCTCACGAGAAAGTTCATGAGTGCTCTTCCAAATGAGTGGACATTCTACTGTGTCTCTATCAAGAGAACAGAAAACTTGAACACTCTTTCCATGACTGAGCTCTATGACATCCTTGATGGATACCATCTAGAGATGGAGAGTAAGAAGGGCCACCAAACAAGCAAATCTATGAGTCTTCCTGCTAGCAACGCTTTAATGGTTGCTGAAGGCTCATTAACCCCTCAACCTCAGCACTTCCTGACTTATCAGCAACCATCCTGCTCACCTGGTCCCTACATCACTTATCCTGAGACTCCAAGGTCTCAACAGGCTCAACACCACTCCTTCCAGGAAAGTTGTGCCTTTGTCTCAAGAGGTGGACACTCAGGAGATTTTCAATACTGCTTTGATGATCTTGAGTGCTTCAGCCCAGATGACGTAGAGTACGTGGACATTGTCCAACAAATGGCTCTTTTAACTTACAGAGCAAAGAAGTTCTTTAAGAGAACTGGAAGGCACTTCCCTCAGAACCCAACTACCAGCAAGTTCGGGTTTGACAAGACCAGGGCAAAGTGTTACAACTGTAACCAACTGGGTCATTTTGCAAAGGAATGCAAGGCTCCCAAGACCAATCCGAGAACCCCACAGGCCTCCACACATCCCTCAACCTCAAAGCCCACTGAGAAGTCAACTGAGACGGCCGCAATGGATCAAGAAGTTGACTGGAGCTTCATGTTACAGGATGTGACTCCTGCTCAAGCTCTTATGGCCGGAACAGATGATGCCCAGGTATATGAACATCTCTGCACTCCAGCCTGTATAACTAAAGTTAAACTCTATCAGGATTACAATATGGAAATCAGATCTGACATTGAGTCTTTAAATATTCTAAAATCTGATTTTAAAAGAGCTGAATCTGACTATCAAAAGAAAATTGATGAGTTGGAGAAAACTATATCTCTTTTGAAACATGAACACACCAACTACAAGACTCAAATCAAGGATCTGATATCCGAATTGTCTGAGGCTCAAGCCCAGCTTGTCACTGCTGAGGCTCAGGCCAGGAAGCATGTTATCTCTGAGCAAAACTTCCAAGCTATTCTTGTATCATCCTCCCATTCCAAACTCTGTTATCAGAACAAAGAAGGGTTGGGAACTAATGAAATTTCTCCACCACACTCCTATGAGTCTATCAGACAGCCTAGATGTGGTACTGAAGAGCAAGAGGTTCCAACTGCTGACCCTTTCTTTCCAGAGTTAAAGGATGAGGCACCAATAGTGGCCACCACAGGGAAGGAACAAGTAGAAAAACCTATCGCCTCCTGTGATGATCAAATCCTAACCACTAAAGCTAGAAGAAGCAGAGCTAAAGCTGCTAGGAGAACTGCTAAGAAAGTGGCTAAATCCAAACTGAAAATTGACCCCAAACAGAAGGGTGTCTTTGTTTCAGCTGGTTTCCAAGTGTTGGGTACTTCTGATTCAGGAAAGGAATGTAATACCAGCATTCCTGTCCTACCAAAGGATCAGAAGTTAAAAGGAAAAGTTGCTGACGAAGAAAAGAAAACCAAGAATCAGCAACCCTCACTTCCCCAAAAGACTAACATTGCATGCATCATGTGTGGCCTGCAAAATCATATGGCAAAAGATTGTTACTACAATCCCGTAAGCACACATTATGCAAATAATGTTAGGAAAGAAGGAGTTAGGGAAGGTTTCATATTTGGACCTTTCCATACGGTTCAAGAGTTGAAGAAGGGAAAGCTAGTTTCCAAAGCCAAGTTGCTTTCGGAAGAAACTCCTTCTTCCGAAGGGAAAATGGCTTCGGAAGCAAAAGCTACTAAGGTTCAGAAGAACAAGAAAGCTCCCTTGAAACCATCCCAGAAGAAGACTGCTTCGAAAGAAAACGTGGTGAGGACTTCTTCCGAAAAGAAAGAAGCTTCGGAAGAAGACCATGCTGCAAAAGCTTCAACAAGCTCATCCTCCAAGATCGGCCAAAGGGTGGACTGGAAGATCAAGGAAGATGCTGCAGCCCAAACCTCTTCCTCAAAGACCTTTGTTGAACCCCCATGCATATCATTTGGTTCACTCATGTTATTATCTTTGGAAGAACCCAAGACAAATAAAGCTTGGGTTTCCAAACAAAACTGAATTCTCATCTTATGTGTAGGAACATCCATTTGACAAGAACAACAATGTATGGATTGTAGATAGTGGATGCTCCAGGCACATGATAGGAAACAGACATCTCCTTCAACAATTTCAACATTATGATGGAGGTCCTGTCTAGTTTGGAAGTGAGGCCGGAGGATATATTTCTGGCAGAGGGAGTATATCCAATGGTATGTTAACTGTTGACAAAGTTAACTTTGTCAAACAGCTTGAACACAATCTGTTAAGTGTTTCTCAATTCTGTGATCAAAAGCACCAAATGCTTTTCACAGAACATGAGTGCATTATTCTCAAACCAGGGATGACAATTCCTCCGGAATTGGTGCTTCTTAGATCTCCCAGGAAAGGGGATATGTACAAGCTTGATATGAACAATGCTTTCCCAATGGGTGAAGTATCATGCTTTCTTTCCAAAGCTGATAGTGATGAGTCAACACTGTGGCATAAACGTATGTGTCATGTAAATTTTAAGACAATGAATAAATTGGCTAAAAATAACTTGGTACACGGTTTTCCTAAAAAGGAGTTTTTCTGTAAAGACAACTGTGTTGCATGCCTGAAAGGGAAACAACACAAGACATCTCATAAATCCAAATGTCTTAACTCTATCACTACTCCATTACATTTATTGCACATGGATCTTTTTGGTCCCACAAGTATAATGAGCATTGGAAGGAAATCATATTGCCTTGTGATAGTTGATGACTTACAAGATTCACATGGGTATTCTTTTAAGAACTAAAGATGAAACTGCTGAAACATTAAAATCTTTTATTCTTAAAATAGAAAATCAATTTGAACACAAGGTTAAAATAATTAGATGTGATCAAGGGACTGAGTTTAAGAACTTCGTTCTTGACTCATTCTGTAACTCAAAAGGGATTGCCAGACAATATAGTGCTCCCAGAACTCCTCAACAAAACGGTGTTGCTGAGAGGAGGAATAGGACACTTATTGAGGCTTCTCGAACTATGTTAGCTGATTCAAAGCTACCTCTAACATTCTAGGCAGAGGCAGTCAGCACTGCATGCTATGTGCAGAACAGAGTTCTTGTAGTTAAGCCCCATGGAAAAACCCCTTATGAGCTATGGAACAAGAGGCCACCGTTCATTGGCTTTCTAAGGTCTTTTGGCAGCAGGTGTACCATACTTAACACAAAGGACAATTTAGCAAAATTTGCTAAAAAGTTGGATGATGCTATCTTTGTTGGATACTCTTCTAGTTCAAAGCTTACAGAGTATACAACATTAAGAATCAACAATTAAGGATTCATCCAATAGAGTTGTTAATGAGCACACTCCTTGTGTTTGGGGGAATGGGCCTGATCACATCTTTGATTTAGAATTGTTTCCAAACTATTCTAAACCCTCTTGTGAGAATGTTTCAGTTGGAATAGGTGCTCAAACTAATGCTGATGCTGCTGCTAATGATCAACTGTTTGAGCTTCCCAGGCCTAGACCAAATCTCCAAGTGCTGCAATACATCAAACTTCCACTATTCATAGATCCGACAGTTATCTATATCAAGGAATAGTGAAGCTTCAACAAGTGAGTCACCTACTGAGCCTCTAAGCTCATCAGGTGATCCACCACAACACCAGGCAGAAGGAGGTAGTATTTTGAAGGAACAGGCAACTGTTAATACTACCTCACAGCCAACTATCGATGATGTTTCTCATTCATTCAATCATTCCTCATTGAATGACTTTGAAACAACAGCTGGACAGAGTGTTCTAGTTCCTGAGCATAATATGTCCAACCTGGATCTATCTCTGCAACTGGAAGTGATTCCTCATCTTCGGATTCACAACACTCATCCAACTGAGAACATCATAGGGAATGTCTCTAAGGGTGTGAGAACAAGAGGACAGACTCATGAAGGGATATTTGCTTGTACTCATGCTTTCTATCTCAGATGGAACCCAAGAAGGTAGAAGATGCCTTAAAAGATAGTAGCTGGATTGAATCGATGCAAGAGGAGCTGCTTCAATTCAAGAGACAGAAGGTATGGAACCTATGTCCGCTACCATCTGGTCAAGTACCTATAGGCACCAAATGGGTTTTCCGAAACAAGAGAGATGATAGAGGCTTGATCATCCAGAATAAGGCAAGACTTGTGGTTCAAGGATACACTAAAGAGGAAGGAATTGATTATACTGATGTCTTCGCACCAGTTGCAAGACTTGAAGCAGTTAGGATCTTCCTTGCTTATGCTGCATCAAAGGACTTCACAATATACCAACTTGATGTCAAGTGTGCTTTTCTATACGAGGATATAGACAGGGAAGTGTAGGTATGCCAACCTCCAGGATTTGAAGATCCACAACACCCTAACTATGTGTGTAAATTGGATAAAGCTCTATATGGGCTACACCAAGCACCTAGGCTGTGGTATGAGACTCTGTCTCAGTTTCTTCTGAAGAATGGCTATACTAGAGGTACCATTGACAAGACTCTCTTCATTAGAAAGTCTGGAAAGGACATTTTGCTTGTACAAGTCTATGTCGATGACATCATATTTGGTTCCTCAAATGACCAAATGTGCAAGGACTTTGAGAGCATTATGAAGAAGAAGTTTGAGATGAGCTCCATGGGAAAAATGGACTTTTTCCTTGGAATTCAGGTAAAGCAACTGAAGGAAGGGTTCTTCATTAATCAATCTAAATATGTCTTTGACATCTTAGAAAGATTTGAGATGAAGGATTGCAAGCCTGCCAAGACACTCATACGTAGAAACCATAATCTTTGTCCTGAACTTGAGGGGGAGGATACTGATCAACATCAGTATAGGACAATTATTGGTTCTCTGATGTATCTTACAACAAGTAGACCTGATATCATGTTTGCTACCTGCATTTGTGCAAGATATCAGGCTGCTCCTAAGGTGTCTCACCTAGCTGCTGTTAAGAGAATCCTCAGATTCCTCAAAGGAGCACCTAAACTAGGTCTCTGGTATCCCAGAAACAAGGATTTCAATCTTTATGGAGACTCTGATAGTGACTACGGCGGCTGCAATATTGACAAGAAATCGACATCGGGAGGGTGTCAATTTCTTGGTGGAAGGATCATCTCATGGCAATGCAAGAAACAATCCTGTGTCTCTACATCAACTGCTGACGCTGAATACATTGCTGCTGCTAACTGCTGTGCTCAACTGCTATGGATTCAAAATCAGATGTTAGACTATGGATTCAACTTTATGAGTACTCCTATCCATATTGACAACAACAGTGCTATCTTCATTACTGAAAATCCGGTGAAGCACTCCAAGACTAAGCACATTGACATCAGGTATCATTTCATTAGAGACATTCATGAGAAAAATCTAATCAGGTTAATCAAAGTTGATTCAAATGAACAATATGCTGATCTGTTTACCAAAGCTTTTGATGAACAAAGGTTTAAGTATCTCATAACAACTATTGGGATGATAAACATTGATTAATCTGATCTCTTTTGAAAACCTTTTAATATGTAAGTCTTGTGTCAATACAATTTAAGCCTATTGGACCAAAAGAACCAATGAGCCAAGATCAGAAAACCTCTAAGTCCCACATGATATCACAACAACTGCTGAAGGCTTCATCAGCAGTTTCGACAAGTGCTGAAGACTTCAACAGCTGAAGAGCAAGTACTGAAGACTTCAACAGCTGAAGACTAAAGTGCTGAAGCTCAACAGCTGAAGAACACAAGTGCTGAAGCTGAGCAGCTGAAGAACACAAGTGCTGAAGCTGAACAGCTGAAGAACACAAGTGCTGAAGCTGAACAGCTGAAGAAAACAAGTGCTGAAGCTGAACAGCTGAAGAAAACAAGTGCTGAAGCTGAAGACCAAAGTACTGAAGTACAACAGCTGAAGAGTCTACAAGTGCTGAAGATCAACAATTGGTGTACAAAGTCTGAAGACAAAGACTGAAGACATCAGCTGATGATATCTACTGAAGTAATCAGCTGATGAAACGTCTGACGTTCAAGTCTGAAGACCAAGTACTGAAGTTTTAGTAGTTTGTCACAACAGCTGAAGAGTACTTCTTCAGTAGTTGTGATATCAGTAGTTTTATCCTTTCACCTTCAGTAGTTTTTATAACTACTGACGGCTAAATGCCTCACAAGTACTGAAGTACTTTATCTGTTCTAAACTACCATCAACAATTTCAGTAGTTATGATATCAGTAGTTTTATCCTTTCACCTTCAGTAGTTTTTATAACTACTGACGGCTAAATGCCTCACAAGTACTGAAGTACTTTATCTGTTCTAAATACCATCAACAAAGGTTAGAATATCTAGTGAGGCTGCCACCTCTTCTGAATCAGCACATGATCAGAATGAGGCTGGTAACATTGCTAAGACCTCACTAGAGGCAACAGCTGATGAAGGACATAGTCATGAGGCTGGAAGTCCCCAGTTCCAAGAAAAAGGGGCACATGCTAAAACTGGTCTACACCCAGTGCATGTAAATCCTGCTACAAGCAGGAGGTCAGGTGATTCAGCTTCTGCTGATGATGACCTGGGCTTTTTCTATGATGTTCTAGCCCACAACACCATCCTGGAGGCTGAGGTAAGCAGACTACAAGAACTGCTTGCCAAGAAGTCTTAGGATGTAAGTCCATCTGCCCCCACCAACCCACAGATGGCACCTTCCTTTGAAGGACCCCCAAACACTTTACCCTCTCACTTCACTAAGCCTCCAGCTTCTGCTTTTGGCACTATCTCTCCGGGACAGAACCCCCCAGAGCAGATGGTTGCTGTATTCCAACAATCCCTCCCTCTCATCACTCCCATCATCAATGACATTGTTTATAAAGCCATTGATGAGAGGATTTCCTCAAGCCTACAACCACTCATTTATGATGCTGTGCAAAAGAAACTTTCTGCGGTACAAACCCCTGCCACCAATGCATCCAAAAAGGGGGACAGTACTGCAGTGAAAGAAAAGAAGAGAAAAAGAACTGAGGATGAGAAGGCACAAGAGAAAACCCAGGAGTTGGAAAAAGAAAAGCAACAACAACTGATCACATACAAAAGAACGAAAAGTGCTGGTGATCAAACTAATGCTGAAGAAAAATCCTTGGAAGAGCTGGTAAAAGATGCAAATGACACACACAACCGATCCATGGACAAAATCATTGAGCAACTCTTCAAGCAACGCTTTGATACAGCCACATTAGACAGTGAGATCAGGAAGTTGGAAGTAGAGGAAATTCAAACCAGATGGGCTGGGTATGATGTGCTGGAGAAAGAGAGATTGGAGATCATGATTCGATTCATTGCCAAATACTTAGGAAGATCACTGATGGAGATTCGTTCATGGACCAGAGACAGCATTCTGGCTATAGCCACCAGAATCTGTTTGCCTGAGCAATTTCATAAGGGGATTATCATTGAAGCACTTGATGAGGCTGGGGCTGGAAAAAGGTTTGAAATGGCAAGACTCACACAAGCCAAACTCACAACCAAAATGCTTGAACAACCTTCCCAATCACTCACTCAAAAACAGCCTACCCCTCAAATCTCCAAACCAATCTCAAAACCCAAATCCAAACATCCTCAATCTTCAAAACCAATTCCTTTACCAACCCAACCATCATCCAGTGATGCACCTAGAAGGAGGAGAAGGGTGCTGAGGATAGAAGAAGATGAAGAAGAAGAGGATGAAGATGATAGTCTGCCACTCTCTGCTGTTCTAAGGCTACCAGAACCCAGGAGTCAACCCATGATCACACCTGACTCTCAAAGGGAAACGGTTAGAGTCAAAATAGAAGATGAAGAATAGCAGAAGCAACACGATGAGCAACTACTGAAGATGGTTGACAAGGAATTTCCTCAGTCATCATCTATACAAGCCATGAAAGGGCATGCTCAGAGGCTGTACACTCTCAGACACACATTTCAGTATCAGAAGGAGAGAGTGAGAGTATGGCCAGACCCCAAGGTGAGTTCTAGAATCCACAAAAGATCCATTCCACATAGATACAATGGCCAGGTTAGAAAAACAATAGACTCTACAATCATGCTGGCCATTGTAGTCTCATCATGGGAAATAATCGATGAATTCAAGAAGGCTCATCAATCAAAAATGACCCCTCAAGCTTTACTGGAAAACAAGATGATCAAAAAGGGGTTATTATATAAAAAGCTTGAAGACATTAAGAAGAATGAGCTCCAGTTACTCCTTGAGGGTACTCATCCTGATGAATTTGTCTACAGGTTGGTAACTACTGTGGAGTTGAAAAATGGCAGGACTGTGAAGTACTTATCTGAGTACTATGGTCCAGAGTTCTTCTTTGAAGGAGGAGTAGAAGAACTCTCCAAGGAGGAACAAGTTGTTCTCCTTGAGGCCTATGTTCGAGAGTCGTACAGACTCATAATGGGGAAGTAAATCTCATGAATGGGATAACAACTCTGTGTCCAGTTCCCCAAAACAGAGTTCCCATTCATACCTTGCCAAACAGATCTCTGAGATTTCTTCCCAGGCCAGTGCTAATATGGGTCGTCTTCTCTACTGATCAAGAAGGAAAAAGACCAACCATTTTACCAACAATAAGTGGGAAAATAAATCAATTAGAGGTTTTGGCTGCATTGGTTCAGGGGGAGTTTGTTGGACCAAAAGAACCAATGAGCCAAGATTAGAAAACCTCTAAGTCCCACATGATATCACAACAACTGCTGAAGGCTTCATCAGCAGTTTCGAAAAGTGCTGAAGACTTCAACAGCTGAAGATCAAGTACTGAAGACTTCAACAGCTGAAGACTAAAGTGCTGAAGCTCAACAGCTGAAGAACACAAGTGCTGAAGCTGAACAGCTGAAGAACACAAGTGCTGAAGCTGAATAGCTGAAGAACACAAGTGCTGAAGCTGAATAGCTGAAGAACACAAGTGCTGATGCTGAACAGCTGAAGAACACAAGTGCTGAAGCTGAAGACCAAGTACTGAAGTACAACAGCTGAAGAATCTACAAGTGCTGAAGATCAACAACTGGTGTACAAAGTCTAAAGACAAAGACTGAAGACATCAGCTGATGATATCTACTGAAGTCATCAGCTGATGAAACGTCTGAAGTTCAAGTCTGAAGACCAAGTACTGAAGTTTTAGTAGTTTGTCACAACAGCTGAAGAGTACTTCTTCAGTAGTTGTGATATCAGTAGTTTTATGTTTTTACTTTCAGTAGTTTTGTAAAACGACTGAAGAGCTTGTTCTTCAGTCGTTGTAGTATCAGTAGTTTTATGTTTTTCAGTAGTTATAGTAACTGATAACACTTAGTATTTTTGTAAGAAGATGTCAGCTGTTTTGACATCTTCAGTAGTTGTGTTTCAGTTGGAATAATTCTGTTAGATGTCACTATCAAGTGACATCAGCAGACGTCACATCTCTTATATAAGAGGTGTCGACCTAATTGTAAGTGTGACATTCCGTTACCACGAAAGCGAATATTGAATGAAATTTATTTGCAGAATTCTCTCTATCTATAACCGTTTTTGTTCTTCATTGAATATCTTTTCGTTCTTGTGAATTTGCTAATTCATTGTTAGAATTCCGCTGCTATACTCTCTAATCAATCAAACGTAGATCACTGATCCTAACAAAGCCCTGTTACAAGGAATTCTCTTTGAAATTTTCTAAGTGTAAATTCCTTTCGAAGAGAAATTAACCTTCAGAAGACATTATTATATCTTCCGAAGCATAATTTCTCAAAGGATAACTTTCTTCTCGGAAGCATTTTTGGTCTCGAAAGAAGCGATTGATTGCATATCAGATCTACTTCCGAAACTTACAAATTCTCTATTCGGAAGCAACTCTAACCTTCGAAAGCATTTAATTGGCTTCGGAAGTAAGAATTTCCTTCGGAAGACAAGTTACCTTTGGAAATGTTTTACACTCGGAAGAGAGATCTCACCGTGTAACGTAAATTTCTTAGGCCCCACACTGTAAAAAGCAAAGATTTTGTTAATGATGTCGGATTATTTAACTGATTTTTAACCTTACCGCCACTGTCATTTCATCCACTAAACCATCACATCACCTTATCCTAACCCCCATTACCACCTCTCCACAATCTTTCAAATAATCTCGACTATTCACTTTCACTCTCTTACTTGCAAACCTTACAGACCTAGAAATTTCTCCTACTCATCTTTACCCAGCTCAAATCATTCCCATTCACCTTTCCAAATGGCCTTTAACCCTCAGCACAACCAAGTCACACTTCTTGATTCATCAAGAGATGCTCACTTCTCAGATATCATCTCCTTCCTAACACAATCTTCCTACTACACCGCTCTGACTGTTAACCCCACAATTTACTCAAACCATATGTCTGAATTTTGGGCAAACGGTCAGATTGAAACCCTAAATGGGGTCCATGTCATTCGATCGAGCATCTGTGGCCAGGAGTTGGTCATTTCTGAATAGCTCATCAGGGAGCATTTAGAGCTTCATGATGAGGGCGCTCTAACGGAATTCCACAAAGCAGACTTGGACCATTCTTATCTCCAAATGGGATATGGAGGAGACGTTAGCAGGTCAACTGTCTACAAATTTAACTTCTCGTACAAATGGAAGTTCCTGCTACACGTGGTCCTTCACTGCTTGTCGAATAAATCCGGAGGATGGGATCAAATCCCATTTGAACTTGGGTGCCTTGTTCATGAGTTGGTAAAACGCCTCCACTTCAACTATTCAAGATTTGTGCTAACTAACCTCATGGGAAATCTTCAGAAGGACACATTCTTCATGTATCCCAGGTTTCTCCAGCATATAATCAACTATGAGCTAGACCAGAGCACGCTTGTCTGTGCAGCTACTCTGACTGCTCCCCAGATGAGGCTGACCATCTTCAAGACTTTGAAGAGAGTGTCCACTAACTTCACAGGAAGAGATACTGCACTTCTTCCAGGTATGACTGAGCCAACGGCTCTTGGTGACATCCCTGTTAACCCCATAGGTGATGAACCCACACCAGCAACTACCCCCACTATGCCAACACTACCTTCTCCATCCATCACCATCACTTATCAGAGACGTCCCAAACAAACCCTTGTTCAATCTACTCTGATTGCACAAGCTCCTCCTGTTCAATCCAAAAAGGCTAGAGTGGAACAAAGGGGTCCCACTCAGCCTGAGGTCCAACCATCCTTCACAATTGGCCTCAATATGGGTCATGAGTCTCCTTAGTCTCAAACCCATGAGCCCACAACCCAAGCTGAAAGCCCTCAGGGTGAGCCTCTATACTCCCCTGAGCAGCCAACAAGGGACAACCCCACTAGAGGCTCAATGCCTGTAGACATTGACCAAAGTCCCGGGTCAGTAGGTTTAACCATCCTATCTTTCACTGACCTTTTATTTAAAACTGATAAAAAGATAACATCTCTCCATGGCAATGAAGTTGATCTACAACACCCTCTCCAAGATCAACAGAGCCCGGAGAAATCTCTTATCTCTAGACCCTATCAGCAACCAACTGAGGTGAGTCCCACGGATGTGGAGGGGACTCATGTAGATTCAGCTGCCACTACAGAAGGTGCCTCAATGGATCTTCTGGGCAGTGGTAACATTTCTCAGACTGAATCTACGGCAACCGAGCCCTTTGATGACTCTGAAAGAGACATCATTGAGCATGGGAAACCAGGGTGCCAAGAACCCACATCTGGTGGTGAGGCTGAACATACTAGGTATGTTACCTCATCTCTCCATGATTCTTCGAAAGAAGATGAGGGAAGCATGCAACTGCTCATTCAAGATCTTCTTTCCAAAGTCTCAAACCTAGAATCTCAGGTTAGGACTTTAGAGGCAAGATCTGCCACTCAGCAACTTGAGATTGACAATCTCAAGGCTCACCTAGCCGAGAAACAGAGAGAGAGGTCTGTTAGGCATGTACCTATTCAGGTCTCCCTAACTTCCTCCTTCAGCTCATCTAGCTCTCAAGATGATGCTACCAAAAAAAGGGAGAATGTTCAAAGACAAACACACAAGGAACCACAGAGTCGGCCTTCCACTTCAACATCTTCCTCTCCCATCATCTCTACGCCTGAAACATCTCAGGTCACTCTTCATATTGATCCAAGGATGCTCAATGATCTCTACAGACTCTTCACTAAGTTTCTGTTAAGATCCTCCTTTGAGCAGCCAAGTCATGATGCTGCAATGATATACTTTGGAGCCGAAGAACTTCAAAGGCTGACCGCACCTTCTACCACTGTGGAAGAAGTTGGTCAACCTAAGGTCCTCATGGAACCTAAGATTCAATTCGAAGGGGAAATGGGAACTGATGGCCCAGCAACTGAAACAGTTGGGACAAAATCTGCATCTCATTTAACTTCCGAAGCTGAAGTTAAAGCCTCGGAAGAACAAGCTGAATCTTCCGAAGCTGAAATGGAAGCTGCGGAAGGACTGTTTAAAATGTCCGAGGAACTGATCATCACAGATGCTATCCTGGAAATGGCATCTGAAATGAGCAGCAAGGACTTTCCAATTGCACCTCCATCTCAGACACCATCTCTGACTCTCTCACAATCAGAATCCTCTCTCCAAGAACCACCACAATCAGGATCTTCAAAGGATAAAGGTAAAAGGAAGATGACTGCGGAAGAGATTCAGGAAGAGGAGAAGATTGAGAAACTTAAGAAGAAAGGAAGACTTCAGACTGAGAAGTTGCTAGCTGCTAGCACAAAAGCAGTTGCTTCCAATCAGGAAGTTGTCATCAATAAAAGAAGAGAGCAGATCATTGACCAGCTCATTGAAATGGGAGCTACCAATGAAGAAACACTCCTGCTACCATTAGAGGAGTTGATGGATCTGGAGAAGGCAACCAGGCTGAAACTTGAAGAAGAAGCCAGGTTGGCCTTAGAGGAAAAGGAAAAGAAACAGAAGGAGGATGAATTGCAGCTGAGGAGAGACAGGATAAACTTCCTACTCTCCAGAGGCTTTGATCTTTCAAGAACTCTCTCCACATAACGATGACACGATCCTCTGGCTCTTCAACAAAGAGCAGGATCTAATGGAGAAAGAAAGGAAGAAGGCTGCAAAAGAAAAGGCTAGAGAGAAGAAGAAGAAAGAAGAAGAGGATAGGGTCATTGCCTCCAAGAAGCTTACTAAGAAAGCCTGGATGAAGGACTATCTTCGGGCTCATGGCTTCTCCGGTAGGCAGGTGGGTCCTATGTCTGAAAGGACACTCCAAGGGATGACCTTCACTGCTTCCACCCAACCACAACTTGAACCCTCATCCTCACCATTCACCATTAAACCTGAACCCTTCACCCCTGAACCCACATCACTACCCATTACTACTCCCTCACCTCAACCTCCTAAACTTCCCATCATCCAACCCAAAACACTAGCCAGAACCTTTGAACCTAAACCTACCCAATTACCATCCAAACCATCCCTTCAGCCTTCTCAACATCTCTCCTTTGAGGAGTTTAAGGCAATCAAGACGAAGCTCAGTAATTGCACCACTTTGAGCGAAGTTTCCTGTGTAGAAGACTCCGTTAACATTACCTATGTAGACGGATCTTCAAGTTCCCTCACAAGAGACAGATTCCTTGATTTTCCTAGAGGAACTTTGGACCAGGTTGCAAGACTTTTGGGCCTCAATTCAGACTCTTTAAATGAGGAAGAAAAGAAGCTCAGAAGGAAACTAGTGACTCTGCTGGATA
This sequence comes from Flaveria trinervia, assembly GCA_025506515.1. Lineage (NCBI taxonomy): Eukaryota > Viridiplantae > Streptophyta > Magnoliopsida > Asterales > Asteraceae > Flaveria > Flaveria trinervia. The sequence continues at coordinate 18,777,368 of CM046441.1, read as the reverse complement.
CAAGAAAAGAGGACAAGATTCCTAGTCAGCCTTTTGTGCCTAGAAGGAAGATAATCCAGTGGAGGTTCGATGAACCTTCTCACAACTTTGTTGTGGAAAGAGAGAATGGTGAAGTTAACAGACTCAATGCAACCTCTCTGTTACACTCCAACAGATTTGACATTGCTGAGTTAGTAGAGAAACCATTCTCCAACCCCTCCAACTCTGAAACTGCTGCACTCGTCAAAAATCATCTCAGCAGTCTTCATTTGGCTGAGCTAACTGCAAAAGCAAAGATTGAAGTTGAGAAGAAAGGAAGACAAGGAAAGATCTCCCACCAAAGATGCTGCCTTTCTACAGATGGTGGAAGGTCCTGAATTGGAACCTCTAGTTTGATGGGAATATGATTACAGTTCCCATCAACTAACTCTTTTCAGAGGGCAACAACAAAGGGTTCATGTTATCCAAGGTGATAGACTGGATTTCCTGTCTACCAAGGATCTGTACAAGCTTCTCAGCACCAAATCAGGGAAGAACAAGGAGACAGACAAATATTTGCTCTCCTTGGTGCTGAAAGTTTTGAGAAGTCGAGGTAAGTGAAGTTTTGGTAGCATCAACCTAGGGGGAGTTTGTTGGTTCAAGAAGAAGGCTAATGCAACCAAAACTAGATCACTTAAGTTATTTTGATGCTGCATGCAAAGGCTTCCGAAGCTTTTCATGGAACTTTCGAAGGTTGTAGAGTTCTTCCGAAGACAAAGGAAAAGTCCAGCTTCCAAAGACATAACTCTACTTCCGAAGACAAATGCATACTTCCGAAGTTCAAGACTTAGAAGAATAAAGTGAAGACCACTTCCGAAGTATGATAAAGAAGTCTCCAAGTCTTGGAAGAAGCAGCCTCTTCCGAAGTATAAAGTGGCTTCGGAAGTACTTACTCTTCCGAAGCCATTTAACCTTCGGAAGACACTGCTATAACCAGTGGACACAAGTATGGTCTCTGACACTTCGCTGCAGACTTCTGATACAACATGGTTTCTTCTTAAAGAACCATGTTGTTGACCATACTTTATTCCACTGTTTACCTTTTCATGATAGTATAGTTGCCATCTTTAGTTGGTGACAAAAGGTAAGTCAAGGACATGTCCTGACTACCAACTCTTAGATAAGACTTTATCCGAGATACCTTAATCTTTAGTCTTGTAGTATAGACTTTAGCTATAGTATCCCAGCTGGTATCAAAGTATATCCGGCTGTAGATAGTATTATATATAGGTTCTCCTTGTAATTCATAAAGACAGATAATCTGCTTGTAAGAGTATTTGTATCTTGAGTTGAGAATCAATATATAATAGTATCTTTAAAATTATCTTTCTGTGCTCTTAATTACTTTTCATATTGTGATCAACTCTTACTGATTCTTACCCGAGTGTGATTCTAGGCGAGTTTGAGAGAAAACATTTGTGTTTAAGTGACAAACACCGATCCTGCAAAAACCATAAGATGTGATCAAGGAACAGAATTTAAGAACCAAATCCTTGATACATGTTGTGATGAATGTTGCACCCTGAAAGGATCATACATGCCAACTCAATGTGTGAATTGATGATTGCTTAGCTGGAATCCCACAAGTCCAAGAAGAAATGCGGATGAAAATCTGCTAAGGAAAAATAACATGTGTTATCTTCAGCATTAGTTAATGCGGAAGACATAACTCTGATGCTGATAAGTGTTTACTCTTCCGCATTGACTAATGCGGAAGACATAATACTAATGCTGAACAAGTTACTCTTCCGCATTGACTAATGCGGAAGAACAAAAGAAGATGCGGACAAGAATTTGCTCATCTGCATTGACAAATGCGGATGACCAACCAAATACGCATAAGTATTTGTTCATCCGTATTAACCAATGCGGATGACCAACTTACTAATGCGGATGATCAAGTGGAGATGCTGATCAAGATTATCTCATCCGCATTTGTCAATGCGGATGAACAAGCAGAGATGCGGATCAAGACTTAGACTAATTTCTAATGCAATAGATCAGGGGTAGTTTAGTCATTTTGTAAAGGCATCTTGTCTGCCGATAAACAGAATAGTTTACCTCGTACTGAGGTGACGGCCGATAGATAGATAATTTTTGTTGTAATCATTCTCTGTAATTTATCAACTTTCATATATCAATACAAATACCATTTATGAGTATTTTTTTTGCATTGAATGTTCTTTGATTGTTTGTTTCCGCCAATCAATCATTGACTTGATTATCATATTCGATTCACAGTAAGAATATCACTCTTACTTAACCCCAATCAATTGGTATTAGAGCTTTGGCTATCGATTCTCTTTCAGATCTGTGCACAGACTGAATAGAATTCGATTGATCTGATAATCAAGTTGCTAGTAGTGGATATCATCATCTCTACTTAGTAAACAACAAGAATACTCCTGTCAAACAGCAAGAAAATCATTACAAGAAATCATTCTGAACCTCGAAAGGACTACTTGAACAAGTCGGACTCATCAAACATAATCAATCTTAAAATCAACTAAATCTATACTTACACAAATCAACATAGATTCTAACAGTTACTCTGAACTTGGTCATACACCTAAACCTCCCATGCTTAAACACAAATCTAAGTTTAAACAGTGGAGAATAAGGTTTAGAAATTATATCACAGGTGTAGATCCTGATTTTTGGATCTCAATATGTAAGGATCCACATATCCCTGTTACTCTATCAACAGCTCAAGTTGCACTTTACAAGACTACTAGAATACCTATTGAAGACTTAACTCTGGATGAAGATGACTATAAGAAAATCAAGATTGACCTCAAAGAATACTCAATTTTGACTCAAGCACTCAAGATGGATATGCTGAAAAGATTAGAAAAGTATGGAACTGCTAAAGCTGTTTGGGATGCACTGAAGATTATGTGTGAAGGAAGCAGTGAGGTGGCTGAAATTAACAAAGACAAGCTGGTCAATCAGTATGAAACCTTCCACCACACCAAAGGAGAATCCATATCAAAACAACTGCACATATTTGTATAGTTGGTAAATGACTTGGAAATCATGGGAGTTTCTTACAATATTAAAGAACTTAACAAGAAAATGCTTCACAGTCTCCCTGAAAGCTGGAAGCAGAATGTCACCATGCTGAAAAATACTCTTGATCTTGAGAGTACCACTTTAGACATTATTATAGCCAAGATTGAAGCTTTGGAACTTGATGAATGAAGCAGAAACCTAAGTGGACCAAGAGTGATTGAGGCTTACAAATTTCCTTCAGAATCTCATTCTCTTGAAAATGCTTTCATCACTGAGGAAGATGATTTCATCTCATCAAGAGATCAGATGAACAATACTGGGTTCATTGCAACTCCACCATTCAATCATCCATCAACTTTATCACAAACACATAAAGTCTCCATTGCTCCTCAAACCTCTCCTGAAGACTTAAGATCAGAGGAGGAAAAGGCAACTTACAATGCCTTTGTTGTAAGCTTTGAAGCCTACCTGGGAGGAAGACTCACATCTGCTCACCTAATTCAGGAAGATTTAGAAGAAATGGATCCTGATAATGTTGAGGAAATGCATCTACAGTGGCAAATGGCAATGATTGCCATGAGAGCCAAGAAATTCTTCAGAAAAGGAAGAAAGCTGAGTCTAAATGAGAACACAAAACTTGGATATGACAAATCCTAGGTGAAATGCTTCAACTGTAGCATGACTGGCCATTTCTCAAGAGAGTGCAATGCCCCCAAAAGAACAACTATCAAAGGAACTCTCCAGGCCAGTCATCATCACAGCCCAACTCAAGCTATCACTCCAACAATCAACAATAGCAGTATCTTCATTCTCATCATCAACAAACTTACTAGAATCAACCATAGCTGACAAATCAAGCTCATGCAAGCAGTCAACCTTCTACCAGTGCCCTTGTGATAAAACAAGATGGCATATGTGACTGGAGTGTGTATGCTGAGAAAGTCAAGCCTCAATTCCAAAACCATGCTCTTATGGCTCACATCAACGATGGACCATCTTCAATGCCTACTGAGGTAAAAACTAACATTTTGTAGTGAAAAATGCATAAATGAATTACAAGAGTATAGGGAACACAACCATAAACTAGCAGATAAAATCAAAGAAGAAAAAGTGAAGCTAGAAATGATGAAGAGAGAACTAAAAAGTTTTGAAATTAAAATCAAATCTCTCATTTCTGACATAGAAAAACTACATGGTGAGAAATACACTCTTGCAGCTGAAAATGAGCTACTTATTGAAAAGTTAGCTCAAGCTAAAGCTCAACAATCTATGACTGAAGTGAAACTTGAAAAGTTTCAAATGTCTTTAGTCAAGCTGCAAGAGATGCTGGATTCCCAAAAGGATCCAAAGGACATGTTAGGGATTGGTTATAATTCATGTCCTCCACCATACAATGACAATTACATTGTCATGCCTGACTCTGTCTCACTCTCTGAGTCCATTAAACCTAAAACTATGGAACCTAAATCAGTAGTGAAACAAGTGACAAATCCTTAAAACAAACCTGATGTTTATTTTGAAACCAATAAGGATAAAATCAAGTTAGGTCACCCAATCAAAATCAAAGAGTGTTTAGACAAGACAATGAGTGTCATGAAACCATCAAGCCCTGTAAAAGCAATTGTACCTTTTATAAAATTCATACCATCTGTTTTACAAGGCAAAAAGAAATATCTCAAGACAGTGAAACCCACTACTGAGAGTAGTTCTGATAATGAGATGATATCTCCACAAAATTCAAGCAAATCAGAAAAGGTTTCACTGAAAAAGAAACAAACTGTAAAACTGAGTTCAACACATAAAACTTCATCAGACCCTCTGTCATCAAGGTTAAGGCAGGGAGTTGGGTTTGATATCTGTAACAAGGAACATGTTGACTAGTTTGAGAAAGAAGTGAGAAAAAGGTTGAAGAAACAGAAACAACCCAGACAACTGAACAAAAGTAGTGTTGTGAAGCAAACTACTAAAAGGGCTGATTCTGATTTATCGCCTAAAGAAAAGAAAGTAACTCATCAAAAGAAAGTATCAGTTGTGTCACACAAGGAAAAATCTGATTCAAGAAACAAACAAATGTATTGTGATATATGTGACATGTTCAATCACAAGACAAATAAATGCTTCTCTAATCAATATTGTTCTATCTGTGATATGAATAATCACTCCACCAAAAATTGCTATTTCAACAAGTATTTTTTAATCTGTGACATGATCAATCACAATACATCTGATTGTTACTTTAATCAGAAGGGGTTGAGAATTCCCCAACACAAGCCCATCTCAAAAACATCTACTGTGATGCACACTGTTAGACCTCATCTTCATAATACTCAATCTAGGACACCTAGATCAACAAATGATAGAAATAATTTGAAGGATTCAAGGAAGGGTCAAAGAAATCATCTCATAATGAAACACAAACTTGACCTTCCTAAGCAAAAACCAACTTTTGATAATTAAACTAGGGCTAAATTTTTACAAAGAATTAGAGACCAATGATTTCATTATTCATCTGAATCCTTAGTAGATGTTGATGAGATGACTCGACCAATTCATCATCAAAAATCTCCCAGAACACCTCCATCCAAATCACAATTCAGAGGGAAATACCAGGAGGTGACTATCATGAATAGGAACGGGAAACCAAGACCATCATGGCTTGGGTTCCTTATTCTAATTAGTTCTTTTTGCTTGTAGGTTCATTCACACAGGTCTAATAGCCTATGGTACGTAGATAGTGGATGCTCCCGACACATGACTGGAGATCGTTCCCTCCTTCATGATTTCAAGTACATACAAGGAACTACTGTGGCATTCGGTGGAGATTCAGAAGGTGGTAGAATTACAGGAGAAGGATCTGTGACAAATGGGATGCTGAGCTTTGACAGAGTGAATTTCTGTGAACAACTGAATTTCAATCTGCTAAGCGTGTCTCAGATCTGCGACAAAAAATATTCCACTCACTTTACAGACACTCACTGCTACATTCTGAAACCTGGATTTCAGATCCCTGAAGAATGGGTTGTCTTAAAGACTCTGAGAAAGAATAATACATATGTCTTAAACCTGTGTTTTGCATCACCTAAGGACGAAACATGTCTTTTGTCTAAAGCATCATTGATGAGTCACAGCTTTGGCATAGACGTTTGGGGCACACTAACTTTAAAAATATGAACAAGTTAGTCAAAGGAAACCATGTCATTGGTCTTCCTAAAAAAGAATCCAATCTTATTGATCAATGTTCAGCGTGCCTCAAAGGAAAACAACACAAATCGTCTCACAAAACCAAGCTGGTGAACACTAACAATACTCCATTGAAGTTACTTCACATGGATCTTTTTGGACAAACTCATGTAATGAGTATGGGAAAGAAACATTATTGTTTTGTGATCATTGATGACTTTTCTCGATTCACATGGGTGTTCTTCCTACTTCATAAAAATAAAGCATCCCAAATCATTCAAGAATTTATCACTAAAATTGAAAATCAACTTGATCTTAAGGTTAAAATAATAAGAAGGGATAATGGTACAGAGTTAAAAAATGAAAACATGAGTTCCTTTTGTGCAACCAAAGGCATTGCTCATCAATTCAGTGTAGCTAGAACTCCTCAACAAAATGGGGTAGTTGAAAGGTGAAATAGAACACTGATTGAAGCAGCAAGAATGATGCTAGCCGATGCTAAACTGCCAATCACCTTTTGAGCAGAAGTAGTTAACACATCGTGCTTTATGCAAAATCAAACTCTGATTGTTAAAGAAAGTAACATGACACCTTATGAACTGATCTTTCATAGGAAACCATTTATTGGATTCCTTAAATCATTTGGTTGTCCAGTCTCAATACTAAACACCCATGATCATTTGGGAAAATTTTCATCCAAGTCTAATGACTTTGTAGGTTATTCTTCTGTCTCAAAGGCTTATAGAGTGTTCAATCCTAGACAGAACATTATTGATGAATCTATAAATGTTCAATTCAAAGAACATTCGTTTCCTAAATCTACAAATGGTCCTGACTGATTGTTTGATATTGACACATTTACAAAATCATTTGACCAATTTCACTTGTCTGATGCAGGAAATATACATTCAGGTGATACTTCATCAACTGTAGAAAGAAGAGATAATTATCCATTGATTCCTCCTACATTTGATGAACATATGAATGAAGATGTTCCTCTTCAAGCCGATCCCATCAGACAACTGTCACAAAACCTTAGTGTTTCTTCTGAAGAAGGTCCCAGCCTGGTACCATCTCACTTAGATGACTTGTCAAATGAGATCAGAAATCAAAAACAAGCTTCTCATTCAGTAGAAACACAAGGTACATCAAATGATGCAAGCAACCTCATTGCTGCTAAAGATGTAGCAGTTACTGAAATAGAAGTTGACAATTTTCATAATTCAACAACAATACAAGATGAATGTGCCTCTGACCATAATGAACTGAATGTCTCCAATCGTGATGTAACTATTATTGGTGACACCATTCCAACCACAAGAATACACAAGAATCATCTAGTAGAAACCATTATTGGTGATCTTAATGAGAGGGTGACTAGAAGCAAGTCCAGTATTGCAAACATCTGTTTGTTCTCATGCTTTCTATGTCAAACAGTACCTAAAAACATCAAAGAGGCACTTCAAGACAATAGTTGGATTGAAGCAATGCAGGAAGAATTGCTCCAATTCAAGAAGCAAGAAGTATGGTAGCTGGTAGATCTTCCCGAAGGACAATACCCTATCGGTACCAGATGGTTGTACAGGAACAAGACTGATGATAGATGGATAGTCATCAGAAATAAAGCAAGACTAGTGGCACAGGGTGTTGGACCAAAAGAACCAATGAGCCAGGTCAGAAAAACCTTTAAGTCCCACAGACATCTAAACAACCGAAGTGGTCTACAACAGCTGAAGACAAAGTCTGAAGACAAAGTATGAAGACAAAGTCTGAAGACAACAGCTGAAGACAAAGTCTGAAGACAACAACTGAAGACAAAGTCTGAAGACAACAGCTAAAGACAAAGACTGAAGACAACAGCTGAAGACAAAGTCTGAAGACAAAGTTTGAAGACAAAGTTTGAAGACAAAGTCTGAAGACAAAGTGAAGACAAAGTCTGAAGACAACAGCTGAAGACAAAGTCTGAAGACTAAGTTCTCAGAAGTTGTCATAACAGCTGAAGTAGTTCTTTTCAGTAGTTGTGATGGTTTACTTTTCAGTAGTTTGTAATCAGTAGTTTTATATTATGTAAAACATCTGAAGTTCTTACACTTCAGATGTTATAACTTCAATAGTTGTAATGTTAGCTTGTACTTAGCTTTTTGTGAAGGTGTCCTAAGTTGTTGTGGACATCTTCAGTAGTTTAGTTTACTTTCAGTTGTTTGTATAAATCAGTTAGTTGTCACTATCAAGTGACGTCAGCTGATGTCACATTCCTTTATAAAAGGAATGTTGACCTAATTTCTTTTAAACGAAAGCGTGTGCGTGAATGAAAAAATTCTCTTTGCAGAAAACTTTCTCTCTCTATAACCGTTACTGTTTGATTGAATATTCATACTATTCTTGCTAAAATTTCGTCTAATTCTTGTGCTATTCTGTTGCAAATCTTAATCTAATTGATCAAACTAGATCCTAATCCTTTCAAATGGTATCAGAGCAGGTTAATCACTGATTGATTTAACAATTGATCATTGTAACTGCTCTTTTGATATCTAAGTTTGATCGAATTAGCAAATTTGCAAGAATTGGTTATAGAGTTTGATTTTCTATTGCTTCCGGTGAATTAATTTGAGATTCGTCTTGTTTCAAACTGTGTTGTTGAGTTTTTGAGCTAGATCTGTTAAAATCTCATTGAACCTGTTTGAATTGGTGAAAATGGCTACATCAATCAATGATCCTCACAATACTGGCTCCTCAACAAAGCCTCCGATGGTTGTTAGGAGTGAGTATAACATATGGCAACGCTGAATGCTCCATCACCTGTCTATCAACAGTTTAGGTTGTTGGAAATCTGTGGTTCATGGACCATATAAGCCTATGGTGAGTAATCCGGAAACCAATGAGATGGTTCCGAAGAAGAAAGAGCAATACTTAGATGAAGATCTGAAACTATTTGAAATTGATGCTAAAGCCCATGGAATTCTGGCCATGGCACTGGCTAATGAAATCTACTCTAGACTTATGCATCATGAAACTGCTCATGACCTCTAGGTTGCTCTGAAAGAACAATTTGGAGGAACTGATGAGGTCTTGGCAAACAATAGAGAGATCCTTGCCTAGCAATATGAGACATTCTCTCATAGAAAGGGTGAGTCATTGACTCAACAGTTTGAGCGATTCTCCTGTTTGATATCTGAGCTGAAAATGGTTAAACATGAATATACAAATAGTCAGATGAACAAAAGATTCCTCAGATCCCTGCCTGAGAGATGGGACACATATACTACTGTCCTACGCTCCAGTGCAAATCTAGACAATCTATCTCTCACCCAACTTCATGGGAAACTATTAACATTTGAAAGAGAGATAGAACAGAAAAGGAAACTGGCTTCATCTGGGAAGCTCACTGATGATTTTGTACCAGGGAATACTGCTCTGGTTAGTCATGAGTCAGAATATGCTGCATCAGAAAGTTCTTATGATGAGCATATAGATTTCTCTTCAAATAGTGGAGATCCTGCTTTTGTTCATATTAATAGTAATTCAGGGTGTAGTAGTGATAATTTTTGCTTTTTGATGGATGATGTGAAAGGAATTGATGATGATGATTTGGAAGAGATGGATATTTTGAGCCAAATGGCATTAATCAATATCAGATCTCAAAAATTTTACAAAAGGACAGGTAGAAAATTTCCTGGTTTCTCTGGAAAAACCAAAGTTGGTTTTGACAAGAGCAAGTTGAGGTGTCACAAGTGCCATAGACTTGGACATTTTGCAAGAGAGTGTAGATCATCTGGATCTAACTCTTCTGCACCCTTTGTGACTTTTCCATGCAATAGCTCATAAAACAAAGGCCAATATTCTACCAGTTCTGGTCATCATTCACAAATTCAATTATCTCCTGCATATTTTGTCCCTTAAGGTCAAATGCCATATCCTTATCCCTGTTTTTACATGTCTCAGTCCAATCAGGTTCCGGTACGCATAGCTCAACAACCACATGCCCTACCTGAGCCTCAACCATCTCAATCAAATCAACAATCTCAATCTCAATCACATCAAAGCTTTTTCACTCCTGGAGTTGTTGACTGGAGTAGCTTACCAGATGATCTTTCTGGTTATTCTGAACAAGTGTTTTCTGGTGCTGGTCAACATAGTGGTGAAAATCCTTTTGGAAATCTTGCTCTTATGGCCTTGGAGTCTTCTGATGGTTCATACTCAAATGCTTCATCATCACAGGTACAAAGGTATCTTCTGAGGCTAAGGCCAAGTTGTGTTTTGAGTCATGCAAAGCTGCTTTTGTCTCAATTAGAGAAGCAAATGTAGCTTTAATTAATCAAAATCTTGACCTAGAGAAAGTGATTTCCAAAAGAAAAGCTGAGTTTGAGTCTGTCTTAAAGGAAAAAGATGATGAGATTTACAAATTAAAATGCCAAATCACTGATGAAAAGGCAAAGGTAGAGGTCATTTTAGAGAATCAAGTAGAGTGTGAACGCTAGGCAACATCATTTTAGATTTACAAATTAAAATCTCAAAGAAACACTACAGCTACTCAAGTAGAGTGTGAACGCTAGGCAACATCCTGCAAGGGGTTTGAAATGCTTCTCAGTAAGCAAACAGCTTCAAATGTGAAGTATGGGATTGGGTATAATCACACTATACCTCCCACAGATTTTACTCCCAAGACAAAAGTAAAATCTGAAGGTGAAAGCAATTCCCAAACCACATCATCATGTGTCTCATCCTCAAGTGATAATGCAAAATCAGAGGATGAAGTCAGTATTAGTACCTCAGCTAATCAATTTGTTGATGGTCTCACTGCTGATAAAAACATGATCAAAGAAAAGCTGAGCACTTCAGGTGCTGTCTCACAAAGTATTCAAAGTACTGAGGAGCACATAACAACACCTGAAGAACATTTCAAACCAAATGAAAACAAACATGGTTTGACAACTGCTGAAGAGTCTATCAGGAAATCCAAAAATACTGATAGAAAACTTTTGAAGAACAAGTCTTCAGTTGTTACAAATCCTTCAGTACCTAACATAAGTGCTGAGAGGAAGAAAGTACTAAAGAACACACCTTTAGTAGTTTCATCTTCTTCAGTAGTTGAACAACAGAAGATGAAGAAAAAGCCATGTGAAATATGTGGTCTATTCAATCATCTCACTGATGAATGTTGGTACAGAATAGGTTCCAATTCAACGAAGATAAAATCATTAAAAAGAAAATTAATAAAATGAAAGATGAATTTGAAACCAAGTTTGTGCCATAAACATCTCAAACTGATAACCCAAAGTTTTCACAAAAATCTAAAAAGAAGGAAGGGGTTTATCATAAAACAACTGAAAATATTCCTCATGGAGTATCAAAACACCAGACTAAGTCTGTGTCTTTCAAAAAGGAGGACATGGTGAGTCACAGGAACCAATCAAAAACAAGTACTGATGTGTCTGCTGAACTGAAGGCTTTAACAACCAATCAGACACAACTTGTTACGATGGTTCAACATTTGTTGGGGAGAGTTAACCAAATAGATGTACCTGTGATTAAACCACTGAAAAGGAAAACTAAGCCAAAATCAAAGGAATCCTTTTTTGCACCATCTCCACCTTCAAAGGCTGTTAATCATGACAAATCAGTTAGTATAAAATCTGTTGATGAGAACAGACCCAAAACCAAAATGATTTGGGTCTCAAAAGCTAACTAATTTGTTGTGGCAAATGCAGGGTTGTTTAGCATGCCATAGAAGCATCTGGTATGTGGACAGTGGAGGATCTATGCATATGAAAGGGAGCAGTTCTCTTCTTCATGACTACTCTCAAGGAAATAAGGGATTTGTATCTTTTGGTAATGAGTGTCAGTCAAATGTGTGATAAAGGGCATGTTGCACTTTTCACCAGTCAAAACTATCGGATTCTGTCTTCCAATGTTTTGAGAATGATTGACAAGATATTGGATGAACATACTCTCCTGAAGGCCAACAGGATTGGAAGAGTATATGCCTTAGACTTATCAAAGAAAATGATCTAAAAGGCCATCCATGTCTGTTCTCCAAGGCCTCTCCTCAGGAATCTGAACTATGGGACAGAAGGCTTGGTCATGTGAATCTTAAAAACATGAACCAGCTTATCCATCATGGTTTAGTGAGAGGTCTGCCACTAAAAGAGTTCAAATGTGATGACAACTGCTCTGCTTGTTTAAAAGGAAAGCAACACAAAGTATCATTTCCTCTAATAGAAGAACCAAAGTCCACTGCCTGCTTGCAATTACTGCATATGGATCTTTTTGGTCCAGTAAGAGTGATGAGCATGGCAAAGAAAAAATACTGTCTGGTAATTGTGGATGATTATTCCAGATTTGTATGGACCTTCTTCTTACATTCAAAAGATAAGGCTAGTCAAATCATCATCTACTTTGTGTTGCATGTGGAAAAGCAGTACTCCCTTTCTGTCAAGTGTGTGAGGAGTGATAATGGCACAGAATTTAGAAACCACACACTTGATGAATTCTATTTCTCTAAGGGAATCAAGAGGCAATATAGCATTCCAAGAACTCTTGAACAAAATGGAGTGGTGGAGAGAAAGAACATAACCCTTATTGAAGCCGCAAGGTCAATGTTGGCTGATTCTGGTTGGCCACTAACCTTTTGGGCTGAAGCTATCAACACAGCTTGCTATGTGCAAAATAGAGTGTTAGTAAATCAGAGGTTGATGAAGACTCCTTATGAAGTGTTACATCATTTGGCTCCTCTGATTTCCTTCTTTAGAGCATTTGGGTGTCCCTGTTATATTCTTAACACAAGGATCCACTTCAGAAGTTTGAATCAAAGGTGGATGCAGGGTACTTTGTTGGGTATTCATCTACTTGCAAGGCATACAGAGTTTTTAATTGCAGAACAAAGATAGTTGAAGAAACCTTGCATGTAAAGTTTAATGAATCTCCAAAGGAGAAAATTCCACAAAACCCTGTGGAGCTATTTCATTTGGACATACTACAATATGTTCCTTATCAGCCTCCAGCTATTGCAGATTCTACAAATCCATCATCTCCTGCAACTAGTCATTCATCTAGTGATACAAATGCAAGGTTTAGTGATCACCTGCCTGAGTCTACTAACCTTGATGTTCCTGTAGCATCAGAAGTTCCATCCACAACAAATGCTGATGAGATCTCTGATTCCTTTACTTCATTTGAATTGCCATCTCATTCTAGGTTTCAAGAGTCTGGATCAACATCTGTTGCTGCTGAATCACCCATAAACACTTGCACAGATCTTATTGAGTATCAAGAACTGAAGAATCACCCCATGTCTCAAATCATTGGTGACATCAATGCTGGTATTTCAACTAGAAGTCAATTGTCCAATTTCTGCTTTTATGCTCTCTTCATCAATCAGCAAGAGCCAAAGAACTATCATATTGCATTAAGAGACAATGGATGGGTTGAAGCCATGAAACTTGAGCTTCTTCAGTTTCAAAAGTAGTAAGTGTGGGAACTGGTTCCTCTACCCCAAGGTAAGTGTGCAATAGGCACTAAATGGGTGTTTAGGAATAAAATTGATGAAAAAGGTCAAATTGTCAAGAACAAGGCCAGACTGGTTATACAGGGGTTCTCACAAGAAGAAGGTATTGATTATGATGAAACCTTTGCCCCTATAGCCAGATTGGAGGCAATCAGATTGTTCTTAGCTTATGCTGCTTTCCATAATCTTAAAGTTTTTCAAATGGATGTCAAAAGTGCATTCTTATATGGTAAAATAAAAGAAGAAGTTTATGTTTTAGGATCAGTGATCTGAGTTTGATTAATTAGAGAGTATTGCAGCGGAAATTCAAACAACGAATTAAACAATTCACAAGAACACATTTGATATTCAATATAACAGTAAATGGTTATAAAAAAAAGAATTCTGCAAGAGAGATATTTCATTCATATGCTTTCGTGGTGGCTCAATGTCACACTTTACAACTAGGTCAACATTCCTTATATAGGATATGTGACGTCTGCTGATGTCACTTGATAGTGACATCTAACAGAATTATTCAAACTACTGAAACTATGCAAACTACTGAGAATGTTCTCAACTACTGATTACATCTCAGAGAATGCTTAAGTACAAAAACATAAAACTACTGAAACTAAACTACTGAAACTATAACTACTGAAAAGTAAATTTTAAGTACTGAAGGAAACCATCACAATTACTGAGGTTGATAACTTCAGCTGTTGTGACAACTACTGATCACTTTGGCCTTCAGTCTTTGTCTTCAGTCTTTGTTCTTCAGACTTTGTTTTTCAGACTTTGTCTTCAGCTGATAGCTTCAGACTTTGTCTTCAGTACTTTACTTTTAGACTTTGTCTTCAGCTGATAGCTTCAGACTTTGTCTTCAGTACTTTACTTTCAGACTTTGTCTTCAGCTGATAGCTTCAGACTTTGTCTTCAGTTCTTTACTTTCAGACTTTGTCTTCAGTAGTAGTCTTCAGTTCTTGTCTTCAGACTTTGTCTTCAGACCTTGTAATTAGCTGATGTCTTCAGCTGTTGTGATCTTCTTTAGCAGTTGTAATGTCTGTGGGACTTAGAGGTTTTTCTGATTAGGTTCATTGGTTCTTTTGGTCCAACAAACTCCCCCTAAACCAATGCAGCCAAAACCTCTAAACTTATTGATGATCCCACTTATTCTTGGCAGAAACACCCTCTTGATCAGCTATAGAGGTAATCAGTTAAGCATAGGCCGGGAAAAGGTTTCTAATTTTTTGATTGGCTAAGTATGGAAGAGAACTCTATCTTGGGAAACTGGACATAGAGTCTTGTCCCAACCATGAAACCTAATTCCCATTAATGAGTCTATAAGACTCACTAGCATAGGCCTCAAGGAGAACAACTTGTTCCTCCTTGGTGAGTTCTTCTACTTCTCCCTCGAAGAAGAACTCTAGGCCATAATACTCAGAAAGGTATCTCACTGTCTTTCCATTTTTCAACTCCATAGCTGTTATCTCTCTGTAAGCAAATTCATCAGGGTGAGAGCCTTCAAGCAACGATTGGAGTTCACTCTTCTAAAGATCTTCAAGTCTTTTCTATAACAACCCCTTCTTGATCATTTTGTTCTCAAGAATAGATTGAGGGGTTGTCTTGGAGTTGTAAGCTCTATTGAATTCTTCAATGATTTCCCAGGGTGAGACTACCATGGCCAATGTAATTGCAGCATTCAAGGTCTTCTTCATTTGGCCATGATATCTACTTGGTATATTCTTCTTCTGAATTCTAGAACTTACCCTGGGGTCTGGCCAGATCCGCACTCTTTCTTTTTGATGTTGAAAGGTATGTCTAAGAGTGTACAGCCTCAAAGCCTGTTTCTTCATTTCTTGAATGGATGAGGACTAAGGAAATCCTTATCAACCATCTTGAGAAACTTCTCATCGTGCTGTTTCTGCTGTTCTGCTTCTTTAATCTTTACCTTCACCATCTGCATTTGCAAGTCAGAAGTAATCACTTGTTGAGTTCTGTGCTCAGGTGATTTGAATTGGAGAACAACAGAGATTGGTAGACTATCATCATGATCATCCTCTTCTTCATCTTCTTCTACCCTCAACACCCTTCTCCTCCTTCTGGGTGTATCACTGGGTAAGGTTTGAGGTGGTTTTTGGGGTAAAGGAATTGGTTTTGTGGGTTGAGTTGTGTTAGGATCAGTGATCATGAGTTTGATGTATTAGAGCGTAACACAGCGGAATAAGAACAAGAATTAGACAAATTGTAGCAAGAATTTGATACTCGTATGCATTAAGAACAAATACGGTTATGACGAGAGAATATATTTCTATAACAAGGAATGTTTCTATAATATCGAATATTTCTGATCAAATCATTCACCTATTACAATAGGTTGACACTCCTTATATAGAGTGCAATCGCTGCTGTTATCACGGGAAAGTGACAACTGGCAGATCTATTACAAAAATAACTAACTCTTAACAAACTACTGAAATGTTCACAACTACTGAGAACATATCAGAGTGTTAAGTACAAAATATGAAACTACTGATAAGAAACTACTGAAACTACAACGACTGAAGAACAAGCTCTTCATTCGTTTTACAAAACTACTGAAAAACATAAAACTACTGATGAGCACAACAACTGAAGAAGTATTCTTCAGCTGTTGTGTCAAACTACTGAACAGATGAAACATAAAACTACTGAAAGGTAAACCGTCACAACTACTGAAGAAGACCTCTTCAGTTGTTGTGACAATGTCTGATACTTTTGTCTTCAGCACTTGTGTTCAGACTTGTCTTCAGCACTTGCTTCAGACTTTGTCTTCAGCACTGTCTTCAGACTTTGTCTTCAGCACTGTCTTCAGACTTTGTCTTCAGCACTTGTCTTCAGACTTGTCTTCAGCACTGTCTTCAGCACTTGTCTTCAGACTTTGTCTTCAGCACTTGTCTTCAGACTTTGTCTTCAGCACTTGTCTTCAGACTTTGTCTTCAGCACTTGTCTTCAGACTTTGTCTTCAGCACTTGTCTTCAGACTTTGTCTTCAGCACTTGTCTTCAGACTTTGTCTTCAGCACTTGTCTTCAGACTTTGTCTTCAGCACTTGTGTTCAGACTTTGTCTTCAGCACTTATGTTCAGACTTTGTAATCAGCTGTTGTCTTCAGCTGTTGTGGTCTTCAGTAGTTGTTGTGACGTTTGTGGGACTTAAAGGTTTTTCTGATCTGGCTCATTGGTTCTTTTGGTCCAACAAACTCCCCCTGAACCAATGCAGCCAAAACCTTTAACTTTATTGAGGTTCCACTTATTGTTGGCAGAATGGTTGGTCTTTTTCCTTCTTGATCAGTGGAGAAGATGACCCATATAAGCACTGGCCTGGGAATGAGTCTCTAATGATTTGGTTGGCAATATATGGATGGGAGCTCTGTATTGGGGAATTGGACACTGAGCTGTTCCCCCATCCATGAGACTCACTTCCCATGTATGAGCTGTAGGATTCTCTGGTGTACGCTCTGAGAAACATAATTTGTTCTTCCATGGTCAGGTTCTCAGCTTCACCATCAAACAATCCTTCACGCCCATACAGCTCTGAGATGTACTTGGCCTGTTTGCCATTTTTGAGCTCAACTGTTGTAATCTGTCTGTATGCAAACTCATCAGGATGAGTCCCTTCAAGTAACAGACTGAGCTCATTTTGTTTGAAGTTCTCAAGCCTCTTGTAGACTAACCCCTTTTTAATAACTCTGTTCTCTAACATCTTTTGGGGTGGCTGTTTAGTCTCATAGGCCTTCTTGAAATCTTCTACAATCTCCTAGGGTGATACTACAAGGACCACTGTGATCTCTTCATCTACGATCCTTTTTACTTGGCCCTTGTATCTCGAAGGAATGTCTTTCTTTACAATCTTGTGAGCCACCCTAGGATCAGGCCATACTCTCACCTTTTCCTTTTGATATTGAAATGTGTTGGCAAGGGTGTACAACCTCAGAGCTTCTTTCTTCATACTAATTATTGATGAAGAAGCAGCATAAGTTTTGTCGATGCTTTTCAACATCTCATCGTCATGAAGCCTTTGCTGCTGCTCTTCTTCAATCTTTACTCTCACAGTTTCCATCTGTGAGGTGGGAGTGATGGGCATGGGTTTGGCTTTAGGCAATGTTAGGACTGCAGACAGAGGCAACCTATCTTCTTCCACATCATCCTCTTCATCTTCTTCTTCTAGCCTCAACACCCTTCTCTTCTTCTTCTTGGGTGCATCATCGGCTGTTGGTTTAGAGGGTAAGGGAGTTGGTTTTGTAGGTTGTGGTTGTGGTTGTTTTGGAGAGGGAATGTTGACAGGCCGAGTTAGTATTTTAGAGGTGAGTGTGGCTTTTGAGTGTTTGGCTAGCTCAGTCCTGCTCCTTGCTCCTGCTTCATTCAAAGCTTCGACTACTAAACCCTTAGTGTATGCTTCAGACGAACAGATCTTGGAGGTTATGGCCAAGATACTGTCCCTGGTCCATGATTTAATCTCGATCAATGATCTCCCAAGATATTTTGCAATGAATCTGATCATGATCTCTAGTCTCTCTCTTTCTAATGCATCATAACTTGCCCATCTTGAGTTAATTTCTTCAACTTCAAGTCTCCTGATCTCTGAGTCAAGCTGTGTAGTATCGAACCCTTGTCTATTCAGTTGATCAATAATGGCATCCATTGATTTACTATGTGTAGCATCTGCCATTTTGATCATCTCATCGAGTTGGAGTTCTTTCTCTTTTCCTTCACCCTTCCTCTTCTTATATGTGACATGAAAGTCTTTGTGACTTTCACCCACTTGATCATTTCGGTTCCCTTCACAGACTCCTCTTCCTACTCAGTTTCCTTTTCTTTCAGTTTGCCTCTTTGCTTTCACTGACTGACTCTCCCCCTTTTTGGTTGCATTGATTGCAAGGTTTTGAGTAGCAGAAAGCCTTGTGCTCACAATCTCCTCCACCAGGGGTTGTATGATTGAGGGAAGCCTCTCATCCATGGTTTTGATCACAATGTCTGTGATCATTGGGGTGATAAGAGGTAGGGATTGCTGAAAGATAGCAGCTGTTTGCTCAGAGGGGTTCTGTCCCTGAGAGGCAGTGCCAGAAATAGAGGCTGGTGGCTCGGAAGTTTTGAGTGGCTGAGTGTGTGGGAGACCTTCAGGTGAAGGTGCCATCTGTGGGTTTATGTTGGTGGCAGATGGACTTGCTTCTTGAGAGAATTGGTCAAGTAGTCTTTGTAGTCTACTGACTTCTTCCTCAAGAATTGTGTTTTGGGCCAAAACATCATAAAAGAAGCCCAGGTCATCATCAGCAGATGCTGAATCACCTGACCTCCTACTTGTAGCAGGATGTACATGCATTGGGTGTAGACCAGTTTTAGCATGTGCCCCTTTTTCTTGGAACTGGAGACTTCCAACCTCAGGACTATGTCCTTTATCAGCTGTTGCCTCTAGTGAGGTCTTAGCTATGTTACCAGCCTCATTCTGATCATGTGCTGATTCAGAAGAGGTGGCAGCCTCACTAGATGTTCTAATCTCCATATCCACACCAAGAGATAGAACGTGTAAACCCTGGTGCTGTGGGTTGTCAGAAGCATGGTGATCCTTGTCCTCAATAGCTGTGGTTCTCTCCTTTGTTAGTGGTTGTCGGGGAGGAGGAGAGGAATGCAGCTGAGTCAGCATGTTTGCAATGATAATGGTTGGACTTTGGGGGGCGGTTGCATGGGGAGATAGGGTAAAAGCAGTGTGCACCTGGGGAGAATGGTGCTCTTCAATGGCAATCTCCTCAAATGAGGAAGATCCCAGATTTGTGGGTACCCCTTCTGTGGTTGCTGCAGGCTCCTTTTGAGAGGAATCCTGAGCGGCTGTGGCTGGGAGAGTCTCTGATACTGCTGGGGGTTTGAGCCAGCAAGTATATCCTGCCTTGGTGGTACAGGAGCATCTTCAGGGGACTCATCTCCCTGAATAGCTGTTTTGGGGCGTTTTGTTTTTGGTTTGGTGGGGACTCTGGATTTTGAGGTGGTGGCTGTGGGTTCCAGCTGCGTGGGTTTTCGCAGTTTGGCAGCCATTTTCAGTGATTGGTCAGAGTTGTGCCGGGAGTATACTTCCGGCAGTACAGCCATAGCAGGGACTCCCAGGCCAACAAGTCCGTCAGCTTGAAGCTGGTTTTCAATTATGGCCATTATGAACCGAGGATATAATATCCAACGGTTAGCAGTTTGTTTTTGGGCCATATCCTTGAGCTCAAAAAATAGTATTTCAGAAAAATTTAAAGGTTGTTGCTCAAGGATGGAGTACATTACCTATTGCCACCTTGTGGACATTTGATCCCATGATGAAGTCTTGGAGGCAAGGCATACATTTACCATATGAAATATGAGACGTTCGGCATCCGGGAAATGTTTCTTCAGTATGGTAGATGCACTCAGGTTACCCTGGTATCCATGGTGGGCAAATGATTGATCTGTTGTGCCCTTTGGATAACCAATTGGGAAAGTGGCATCATCCAGATTAAGGATTTGGCGAAGAGTGTCTGGAGTAATGGCCACTTTTTGGCCATGGACAAACGGTTGAAGAGACTCTGTGTCATTCTGCTCAGAGACAAGAGTGACGTTTGTCCAGAATTGGTTAAGGGATTCGGCATATATGGTGGGATTTACCAGAAAAGCCGTTTTGTAGGGTGACTGAACCATTAAATCAATGACGTTGTGAAACTTGGTCCAGTATGGCGATTTGGTGAGATGTGCGACATAGTTGTGTCGTGGTTTTAGTTGCATGGTTGCCATTGATGAAGAGAGGGTAGAGAGTTTTTGAACGTTAGGTTTGAGAAGAGAAGATAAAAACTCTAAAGGTGGGATAAGGTATTTAAAGGGTCGGGTTAGAAAACGACTGAAGGTTTTGGTGTGAGTCATCAGTTGTTGAAACTACTGATGACGTGGTGTTAACTTTCAGAGGTTTGAAAAGGCTGACCGTATTGGTGTGATCAGCAGTTGTTATAAAACAACTGAAGACTTGGTTTTAACCGTCAGACGTTGAAACAGCTGAAGTCTCTGATTTAGTCATCAGTAGTTATAAAACTACTGAAGACAGTTTTCACTTCAGGTGATGAAACAACTGAAGACTTGGTATTAGTCATCAGTAGTTGTGAAACTACTGAAGACAGTGGTTTTGTCAACAGTTGTTGTAAACAGCTGAACACTTGGTGTTAGTCTTCAGTAGTTGTAAACTACTGAAGACATAGTTTTGGCTTCAGTTGTTTTAATGAAACAGCAGTTGTAGAAACAACTAAAGAGTAATTACTCATCAGCTGTTTTTGTCAATTCATAGCTTTTCAGCTGTTTCACACTGTCCTCAACACTTACTCATCAGACTTTTCATCTGCTTTCAGGTGTTTCATAGAACATCAGTAACCTGCATTTCTGACATCAGTAGTTGTAGCTGCATCAACTGTTGTGACTACATCAGCTGTTGTAGCTACATCATCTGTTTTAACAGATAAAGTACTTCAGTACTGGTGAGGTATGTAGCCTTCAGTAGTTATAAAAACTACAAAAAAACTCATCAGTACTTATATGTGACAATAATGAACTAATGATCATCGATACTTGTGAGTTGAGATCATCAGTAGTTGTCACTTATTCTAGCTGCAGCATACCAAGCCTTAACACCAGGTTGTGGAAAGTTGAACTATCCAAAGGCTTAGTAAAAATGTCTGCAAGCTCATCAGCACTAGGAACAAATTTTGGATCAATCAGACCTTTTTCAAAACAATCTCTAATAAAATGGTGTCTGATTTCAATATGTTTAGTCCTAGAGTGCTGGATAGGATTCTTGACAATACAAAGAGCTGAAGAGCTGTCCATTAACAATGGGGTCTTAGTCTCTGTTATGCCATAATCCAATAATTGGTTTTGAAGCCAGAGTACCTGAGATGTACAGCTTGCAGCGGCAATGTACTCTGCTTCAGCAGTTGATGTAGCAACTGAGGTCTGTTTCTTGCTCTGCCAAGAAATCAAGCAGTTGCCTAGGAATTGACATCCACCAGAAGTTGATTTCTTGGTCAACTTACACCCTGCATAGTCACTGTTAGAAAAAGCAACTAATTTACCAGAATGTCTAGTAGAATACCATAAACCTAGAAATGGAGTGCCTTGCAGATTTCAAAAGACCCTCTTGACTGCAATCAAATGAGACTCCTTAGGTGCAGCCTGAAATCTAGCACAAACACATGTAGCAAACATAATATCTGGTCTAGAAGCTGTTAAATACATCAAGGACCCAATCATACATCTGTAAAGTGTTTCATCAACCACTTTACCTTTCTGATCTGTATCCAGTTGTGTGATGCTGCACATGGGGGTAGAACAAGGCTTACAGTTTTGTAAATCAAACTTTTCCAAAAGATCTTTTGTGTATTTGGACTGATGAATGAAAATTCCATCAGCCTTTTGTTTGATTTGCAAACCCAGAAAGAACTATAATTCTCCCATGGCACTCATTTCAAACTTCTGTTGCATCAACTTTGTAAAGGCATCACACAACTGTGGATCAGAGGATGCAAAAATAATATCATCTACATAAATTTGAACAAGTAGATTATGGTGCCCAGCTTTCTTAATGAATAAAGTCTTATCTATGGAGCCTCTAGTGAAATTATTTTCCAGAAGAAAGTTTGATAATGTCTCATACCAGGCTCTAGGAGCTTGTTTCAACCCATAAAGAGCCTTATCAAGCTTATACACCCAATTAGGATGTTTATTGTCCTCAAAGCCTGGTGGTTGACATACATAAACCTCTTCTTTAATTTTCCCATACAAAAATGCACTTTTGACATCCATTTGAAAAACTTTAAGGTTTTGATAAGCAGCATAAGCTAAAAACAATCGAATTGCTTCCAGTCTGGCTATAGGGGCAAAGGTTCATCATAATCAATACCTTCTTCTTGTGCAAACCCCTGAACAACCAGTCTGGCCTTGTTCTTAACAATAAGCCCATTTTCATTAGTTTTGTTCCTAAACACCCATTAGTGCCTATTGCACACTTACCTGGAGGTAGAGGAACCAGTTCCCACACTTGCTGTTTCTTGAACTGAAGAAGCTCAAGCTGCATGGCATCAACCCATCCATTGTCCTTTAAAGCAATGTGATAATTCTTTGGCTCTTGCTGACTGATGAAGAGAGCATAGAAGCAGAAATTTGACAATTGACTTCTTGTTGATACGCCAGCGGTGATATCACTAATGATTTGAGACATAGGGTGACTCTTCAGATCTTGATACACAATGAGATCTGTGCAAGTGTTTGTAGCAGGCTCAGCAGCAACAGATGGTGATGGTGAATCATTTCCTTGAAACCAATCAGTGGATGGTAATTCAAAGGAAGTTGAATTTGAAGAAATCTCATCAGCATTTGTTGTGGATGGTGCTACTGGAGCTACAGGACCATCAGGTCTAGCTGAATCAGGCAGTTGATCACTAAACCTGAAGAGGTGAGTACTGCTATCATCATCATCATCAGCACCAGCAGAACCACCAGGTGTTGAACTGTTGACAGGAGCAACAACAGGAGTTTGATAAGGAACATATTGCAGTATGTCCAAATCAAATATGTCCACAGGGCTTTGTGGAATCTTGTCCTTTGGAGATTCATTAAACTTAACATGTAGAGTCTCTTCAACCATCTTGTTTCTACAGTTGAAGACTCTGTATGCTTTGCAAGTTGATGAATAACCAACAAAGTACCCTGCATCCACCTTAGGATCAAATTTTTGGAGTTGATCCGTGTGTTGAGAATGAAACAAGGACACCCAAATGCTCTGAAGAATGAAATTAGAGGGGCCAAATGATGAAGAACTTCATATGGAGTCTTCATCAACCTCTGATTTACTAGAACTCTATTCTGTACATAGCAAGCTGTATTGACAGCTTCAGCCCAAAAAGTCATTGGCAGTCCAGAATCAGCCAACATGGACCTTGCAGCTTCAATAAGGGTCCTGTTCTTTCTCTCCACTACTCCATTTTGCTCAGGAGTTCTTGGGATGCTATACTGCCTCTTGATTCCCTTTGATAAGTAAAACTCATCAAGTGTGTGGTTTCTGAATTCAGTACCATTGTCACTCCTCACACACTTAACTGGTAGGGAATACTGCTTCTCAACGTGTAACACAAAGTTCATAATGGACTGCGCAGCCTCATCCTTGGAATGCAAGAAGAAAGTCCATACAAATCTGGTGTAATCATCCACAATTACCGGACAGTATTTCTTCTTAGACATACTCATCACTCTCACAGGACCAAAGAGATCCATGTGAAGAAGCTGTAAGCAGGCAATGGACTTAGGTTCTTCTATGGAGGGAAATGAAGCTTTGTGCTGTTTTCCTTTTAAACAAGCAGTGCAGTGATCTTCACACTTGAACTCCTTCATAGGCAGTCCCCTTACTAAACCATGGTTTATCAGCTGATTTATGTTTTTGAGATTAACATGACCCAGCCTTCTATGCCATAGAATAGATTCTTGAGGGGAAGCCTTGGAAAATAGGCAAGGATGGCCTTTGAGATCTATTTTCTTGGAAAGATCTAAGGCATACACTATTCCTGTCCTGTTGGCCTTTAGGAGAGTGTGTTCATCCAACACCTTATCAATCAAACTTAGAACTTTGGATGACAGAATCCGACAGTTCTGACTGGTGAAAAGAGCAACATGGCCTTTGTCACACATTTGACTGACACTCAAGAGGTTGTACTTGAGATTTTCCACATGGTTAACATCATCAAACTTTATTTCTCCATTGGATACAAAGCCTTTGCCGATGATCTAACCCTTTGCATCATTGCCAAATGACACAAACCCCTTCCTTCCTTGAGAGTAGTCATTAAGAAGTGATCTGTTTCCTGTCATATGCATGGATCCTCCACTGTCTACATACCAGATGCCTCTGAGGTATGTTGAAGAACCCTGCAAAATACAACAAATTAGTTAGATTTTGAGACCCAAACCTTTTTGGTTTTGGGCCTGTTCTCATCAACAGATGGTAAACTAACATGTTTGTTGGAAACAACAGCCTGAGAGGAAGAAACTGATGAAGAAAAGGAATCCTTTGGCTTGGACCTCCTTTTCTGTGGTTTCAACATAGGGACATCTAATTGGTTAACTCTTCCCAATAGATGTTGCACCTTCTTCTTTTGAGCAATCTCAGCTGTTACCTGTTTAACCCCTTCCTTTTTGGATTTCTTTTTGGACTTAAGGGTTATAGGATTTGATGTTGCTGGTACAAATGTGGCTTCAAACTCAGTTTTCATTTTAACCATTTTCTCTTTAATTTCCTCTTTATGTTTGAGTTTGGATCCCCTTTTGTACCAACAGTCATCCGTAAGATGATTGAACAAACCACATACTTCACATGGTTTCTTCTTCATCTTATGTTGATCATCAACTAAAGAGAATGAAACTACTGAAGACTTGCTCTTCAGTACTTTGGAAGCATTATTTGCTTTCTTGACTTCCTCTTTAGTAGTTTTCAAACTCTTTCTACTGACAGTTTTCTTCTCTTCAGTGCTGACAGTAGTTGGAGTTTGAACTTCAGGTGTTAAATCTTGCTCTCCATTCCTTTCAGGACTTCCAGAAATAGCTCCTGCTCTGATACCATTTGTCAGGATCAGTGATCACCAGTTTGATGTATTAGAGTGTAACGCAGCGAAATAAGAACAAGAATTAGACAAATTGTAGCAAGAATTTGATACTCGTATGCATTAAGAACAAATACGGTTATAACGAGAGAATATATTTCTGTAACAAGGAATGTTTCTATAATATCGAATATTTCTGATCAATCATTCACCTATTACAATAGGTTGACACTCCTTATATAGAGTGCAATCGCTACTGTTATCACGGGAAAGTGACAACTGGCAGATCTATTACAAAAATAACTAACTCTTAACAAACTACTGAAATGTTCACAACTACTGAGAACATATCAGAGTGTTAAGTACAAAATATGAAACTACTGATAAGAAACTACTGAAACTACAACGACTGAAGAACAAGCTCTTCAGTCGTTTTACAAAACTATTGAAAAACATAAAACTACTGATGAGCACAACAACTGAAGAAGTATTCTTCAGCTGTTGTGTCAAACTATTGAACATATAAAACATAAAACTACTGAAAGGTAAACCGTCACAACTACTGAAGAAGACCTCTTCAGCTATTGTGACAACGTCTGATACTTTGGTCTTCAGCACTTGTGTCTTCAGACTTTGTCTTCAGCACTTATCTTCAGACTTTGTCTTCAGCACTTGTCTTCAGACTTTGTCTTCAGCACTTGTCTTCAGACTTTGTCTTCAGCACTTGTCTTCAGACTTTGTCTTCAGCACTTGTCTTCAGACTTTGTCTTCAGCACTTGTCTTCAGACTTTGTCTTCAGCACTTGTCTTCAGACTTTGTCTTCAGCACTTGTCTTCAGACTTTGTCTTCAGCACTTGTCTTCAGACTTTGTCTTCAGCACTTGTCTTCAGACTTTGTCTTCAGCACTTGTCTTCAGACTTTGTCTTCAGCACTTGTCTTCAGACTTTGTCTTCAGCACTTGTCTTTAAACTTTGTCTTCAGCACTTGTGTTCAGACTTTGTCTTCAGCACTTGTCTTCAGACTTTGTCTTCAGCTGTTGTCTTCAGCTGTTGTGGTCTTCAGTAGTTATTGTGACGTCTGTGGGACTTAAAGGTTTTTATGATCCGGCTCATTGGTTCTTTTGGTCCAACAAGTTGTGGGTGGCTTTGGTTTAGGGATAGATTCGGGAGATTTTAGAGATAAGGGTTGTGTTTGAGTGGGAGTGTGAGAAGACCGACTTAGCATTTTGGTGGTGAGTTTGGCTTTGGAGAGCTTTGCCATTTCAGTTCTCTTCCCTGCACCTGTTTCATCCAGTGCTTCGATGATCAACCCTTTATTATAGCCTCCAGCAGAGCAGATTTTCTTGGTTATCTCCAAGATACTGTCTCTGGACCAGGCCTTTATCTCTATCAATGATCTTCCAAGGTATTTGGCAATGAATCTGATCATTATCTCCAATCTTTCCCTTTCAACACACTATAACCGGCCCATCTAGCTTGAATCTCTTCTATTTCCAGCCTTCTGATCTCAGTGTCTAGTGTGGCTGTGTCATGACCTTGTCAAAAGAGCTGATCTATAATTGTATCCATGGATCTGCTGTGAGCTTCATCAGCATCTTTGACAAGATCTTCTAAGGATTTATCTTCATCAGCTTTGGACTCAGCACTTTTCTTTCTTTTATATGTGATCAGCTGTTCTGAGATCAGTTCTTTCTCCACCTCCTTCTCTTTTGCAGGTTCTTTCTCATCATCAACTCTTTTTCTTTTCTTTTCTTTCACTGCCTTAGAATTGGAAGTCTCCCCCTTTTTGGTTGTATTGGGAGCAGGGGCTTGAAAGGCAGAAAGA
Source organism: Flaveria trinervia (assembly GCA_025506515.1). Lineage (NCBI taxonomy): Eukaryota > Viridiplantae > Streptophyta > Magnoliopsida > Asterales > Asteraceae > Flaveria > Flaveria trinervia. Next base: position 18,750,231 of record CM046441.1, on the reverse strand, counting down.
GATTTATGAACAACATCATCAATGAGGTTTGTAGATTTGAGGATATCCTCTCATCAATGGCTTTATGCACTATGTCAGTGATGATGGGAATGATGAGAGGTAAGGAGTTTTTAAAGATAACAACCATCTGCTCAGAGGGGTTCTGTCCTTGAGAGGTGGTGCCAAAAGTAGTGGTTGGTGGCTCAGTTAAGTGTGCAGGTTCAGTGTTTGGGGAACCTTCAATGGAAGGTGCCATCTGTGGGGTTTGTGAGGTAGATGGACTTTGATCCTGAGACATGTTGGCTAGCAACTCTTTGAGTCTGCTCACCTCAGTCTCTAGGATGGTATTATGGGCTAATACATCATAGAAAAAGCCCAGGTCATCATCAGTCTGTGCTGAATCACCTGACCTCCTGATTGAATCAGGATGTACATGCTCTGAGTGTAGATCAGTAGAAGCATGTGCCCCTTGTTCTTGTTACTGGGGACTTCCTGCCTCAGGACTGTGTTCTTCATTGGCAGTTGCCTCTGGTAAGGTCTTATGGATGATACCAACTTCATCCTGATCATTTGCTGAATCAGTAGAAGTGGCAGCCTTACCAGATGTTCTATTCTCCGTTTCTACACTTGGAGAGTGAACATTGTAACCCCTGTGCTGTGGGTTATCAGAAGCATTTTGGTCCTCCCCCTTAATGGTTGAGGTATTCCCAGTGGTAAGTGGTTTCTGGGGAGGGGGTGAGGAATGCAACTTACTCAACACTTTAGCAATTATCAGTGTTGGGCTTTGAGGGGCGGTTGCATGTGAAGATTGGTCTGAAGCAGAATGCACCTGGGGTGAGAGGTGCTCTTCAATGGTAACCCTCTCAATTGAGATAGGTTCCAGAAATGTGGGATCCCCAATTGTGGTTGCAACAGGATCCTGTTGAGAGGATACCTGTGCAGCTTCAGCAGGTTGAGTCTTAGACATAACTGGGGGTTTATAACCAGTATGTAGTTCCTGTGTTTGTGGTAAAGGGGCATCCTCAGGGAACTCATCTCCCTGAGTAGCCTTTTTGGGCTTTTTGGATTTGGGTTTGGTGGGGACTTTGGATCTGGAAGTGGAGGCTGTGGGTTCCCTCTGCTTGGGTTTTAGCATCCGAGCAGCCCCTTTAAGAGTAGGGTCTGAGTTATGTCGGGAGTATACCTCAGCTAAAACAGCTGGAGCAGGGACTCCAAGACCAACAAGGCCATCAGATTGTAATTGATTCAAAATTATGGCCATGAGAAACCTAGGATAAAGTATCCATTTGTTTGCCACAGGTTTCTGAGCCAGATCCTTTAGTTCCATGAACACTATCTCAGAAAAATTTAGATTTTGGCGTTCAAGGAGAGTACAATACCTGTTGCCATCGGGAAGACATCTGATCCCAAGAAGATGTCTTTGATGCAAGGCAGACATTCACCATATGAAATATAAGTCGTTCAACATCATGGAAGTGCTTTTTAAGTATGGTTGTAGCACTTAAGTCGCCTTCATACCGTTATGGATAAAAGACATATCAGTGGTGCCTTTCGGGTATTCTTTAGGATAGGTGCCATCATGCAAATTTAGGGTTTTGCGAATGTTGTCGGGGGTGATGAGCACCTGTTTCTGGTTCACCAACGACTGGAGAGTGATTTGTCTATCATTCTCAGCAGTTATTACAGAGACGTTGGTCCAGAACTGGGATAAGGAGTCAGGATATATGGTAGGATTCAGAAGAAAGGCTGTTCTGTATGGGGAATCCGCCATAAGATCGATGGCAGTGTCAAACTTGTTCCAGAAGGCCGATTTCGAAAGGTAGGCAACACAGTTGTGTCGGGGTTTGAGTTTCATGGTTGCCATTGTTGAAAGAGAAAGGTCTGAAAATGGCTAATGAAATGTTTGGCTATAAGTGCAGGTATTATAGGTTAAGAAAAGGCTGAAAAGAAAACGACTAAAAGTGTTGGTGTTGGCATCAGTTGTTATGAAAACAACTGAAGACTTGGTTTTAACTATCAGACGTTTGAAAACAACTGAAGACTTGTTTTAGTCATCAGTAGTTGTGAAACTACTGAAAACATGGTTTTGTCATCAGCTGTTTTGAGTGAAACAGTAGTTTGTGGAAACGACTGAAGTGATAATTCTCATCAGTAGTTTTCGTCAATTCTTAGCTTTTCAGCTGTTTCATACTGTCCTCAACACTTACTCATCAGATTTTTTAGCTGATTTCAGTTGTTTCATAGGACATCAGTACTTATTTGTTTTTACCGACATGAGGAGTTATAACTACATCAGTAGTTGTAACTGCATCAGTTTCTTTTAACAGAATTAGTACATATTTGGGACATGTTTACTAATGATCATCAGTACTTGTTTACTGAGATCATCAGTAGTTATCACTTATTCTAGCTGCAGCATACCAAGCCTTAACACAAGGTTTTGGAAAGTTGAACTATCCAAAGGCTTAGTAAATATATTTGCAAGCTCATCAGCACTAGGCACAAACTTTGGATCAATCAGACCTTTTTCAAAACAATCCCTAATAAAATGGTGTCTGATATCTATATGTTTGGTCCTAGAGTGCTGGACTAGATTCTTGACAATGCACAGAGCTGAAGCACTATCCATTAATAATGGAGTCTTAGTCTCTGTAATGCCATAATTCAATAATTGGTTCTGAAGCCAGAGTACCTGAGATGTACAACTTGCAGCAGCAATGTACTCTGCTTCAGCAGTGGATGTAGCAACAGATGTTTGTTTCTTACTCTGCCAAGAAATCAAATAATTGCCTAGGAATTGACATCCACCAGAAGTTGATTTTTTGGTTAACTTACACCCTGCATAGTCACTATCAGAAAAAGCAACTAATTTGCAAGAGTGTCCAGTGGAATACCATAGACCTAGAGATTGAGTACCTTGCAGATATCTAAAAATTCTCTTGACTACAATCAAATGAGATTTTTTAGGAGCAGCCTGAAATCTAGCACAAACACAAGTTGCAAACGATATCTGGTCTAGAAGTTGTTAAGTACATCAAGGACCCAATCATACATCTGTAAAGTGTTTCATCAATAGCTTTACCTTTCTGATCTGCATCCAGTTGTGTGGTGGCACATGGGAGTAGAATAGGGCTTACAATTTTGTAAATCAAACTTATTCAAAGATCTTTTGTATATTTTCACTGATGAATGAAGGTTCCATCAGCCTTTTGTTTGATTTGCAAGCCTAGAAAGAACTGTAATTCTCCCATTGCACTCATTTCCAACTTTTGTTTCATTAAACTTGTAAAATCATCACACAACTAGGGATCAGAGGATGCAAAAATAATATCATCAACATAAATTTGAACAAGTAGCTTATGCTGATCCACTTTCTTAATAAACAAAGTTTTATCTATGGAGCCTCTAGTGAAATTATTTTTAAGATGAAAATTTGAAAGTGTTTCATACCATGGCTCTAGGAGCTTGCTTCAACCCATAAAGAGCCTTATCAAGTTGATACACCCAATCAGGATGTTTATTGTCCTCAAAACCTGGTGGTTGACACACATAAACCTCTTCTTTTATTTTACCATATAAAAATGCACTTTTGACATCTATTTGAAAAACTTTAAGATTGTGGAATGTAGCATAGGCTAAGAACAATCTAATTGCCTCTAGTCTGGCTACAAGGGCAAAGGTTTCATCATAATCAATACCTTATTCTGTGAAAACCCTTGTACAACCAGTCTAGCCTTGTTCTTGACAATAAGCCCATTTTCATCAGTTTATTCCTAAACATCCATTTAGTGCCTATTGCACACTTACCTGGGGGTAGAGGAACCAGTTCCCACACTTGCTGCTTTTTGAACTGAAGTAGCTCAAGCTGCATGGCTTCAACCCATCCATTGTCTCTCAAAGCAACATGATAGTTCTTTGGCTCTAGCTGACTGATGAAGAGAGCATAGAAGCAGAAGTTAGACAATTGACTTCTGTTGAGACACCAACATTGATATCACCAATGATTTGAGACATGGGGTGATTCTTCAGCTCTTGGTATACTATAAGATCAGTGTAAGTGTTTGTAGCTGGTTCAGCAGCAGCAGATGGTGATCTAGATTCTTGAAACCAAGTATTATGGCAAGTCAAATGATGTAGAGGAGTAAGAAATCTCATCAGCATTTGTTGTGGATGGAGCTACAGAAGCTACAGGAACATCAATTTCAGCAGACACAGGCAGTGGTCACGAAACTTGAAAAGGTGAGTACTGATATCATCATCATCTTCAGTACCACCAGGTGGAAGACTTGCTGCAGAAGATGATTTATCCACATGGTCTGCAACAGCTGGAGATTGATAAGGAACATATTGCAGTATGTCAAGATCTAACAACTCCACAGGGTTTTGTCGAATTTTATCCTTAGGAGATTCATTGAATTTCACATGCAAGGTTTCTTCAACTAACTTTGTTCTGTAGTTGAAGACTCTGTAAGCCTTGCATGTGGATGAATAACCTACAAAATACCCTGCATCCACCTTAGGATCAAATTTGTGGAGTTGATCCTTTGTGTTTAGAATGAAACAAGGACACCCAAAGGTTTTGAAGAAAGAAATTAGAGGAGCCAAATGATGTAGAACTTCATATGGAGTCTTTATCAACCCCTGATTTACTAATACTCTATTCTGCACATAGCAAGCTGTGTTACAGCTTCAGCCCAAAAGGTCAATGGCAAACCAGAGTCAGCCAACATAGACCTTGCAGCTTCAATTAGGGTCCTGTTCTTTCTCTCCACTACTCCATTTTGTTCTAGAGTCCTTGGGATGCTAACTGCCTCTTGATTCCTTTTGATAGATAAAGATTATCAAGTGTAGGTTTCTGATTCAGTTCCATTACACTCCTTATACACTTGACTGATAGGGAATACTGCTTCTCAACATACAACATAAGTTTATAATCGTCTGAGCAACCTCATCCTTTGAATGCAAGAAGAAAGTCCATACAAATCTGGAGTAATCATCCACAATTACCAGACAGTATTTCTTCTTTGCCATGCTCATCACTCTCACAGGACCAAATAGATCCATATGCAGTAACTGCAAGCAGGCAGTGGACTTAGGTTCTTCAATAGGAGGGAATGAGACTTTGTGCTGTTTTCCTTTCAAACAAGCAGTGCAGGTTTCATCACAGTGGAACTCCTTTATTGGTAGACCTCTCACTAAACTATTGTGGATCAGCCGATTCATGTTTTTGAGATTAACATGACCCAGCCTTCTATGCCACAGTTTAGATTCCTGAGGAGAGGCTTTGGAGAACAGGCAAGGATGACCCTTCAAATCATATTCTTTGACAAATACAAGGCATACACTCTTCCAATCCTGTTGGCCTTCAGGATTATGTTCATCCAATACCTTGTCAATCAGCCTCAGAACTTGGGAAGACAGAATCCTGCAGTTCTGGCTTGTGAAAAGTGCAACATGCCCTATATCACCATCTGACTGACACTCAGAGATTATACTTGAGATTCTCCACATGGTTAACATCATCAAACCTGATTTCCATTAGACACATATCCTTTCCCGATGATGTAACCCTTGGCATCATTTCCAATGAAACAAATCCCTTCTTTCCTTGAGAGTAGTCATTAAGAAGAGAACTGCTCCCATTCATACACATAGATCCTCTACTGTCAACATACCAGATGCTCTTTGGGCATGCTTAAGAACCTTGCATTCATCATAAAGAACTAGTTAGGTTTTGAGACCCAAACCTTTTTGCTTTTGGGTCTGTTTTCATCAACAGATTTAACCGTAACTTGTTTCTTATGATTAACAGCTGATGAACAAGGAGATGGTGCTGAAATGGATTCCTTGGATTTGGGCTTGGAATGCCTTTTCAATGGTTTGATCATAGGTGCATCTAGTTGGTTAACTCTCCCCAACAATGCTGAACCATCATAACAAGTTGAGTCTGATTTGTAGCTAAAGCTTTCAGCTCTTGTGACATATCAGTACTTGTGTTTGATGAGATCCTATGACCCACCATTTCCTCCTTAATATTCACAGACTTAGTCTGATGTTTTATTATGGAGCACTATCAACTGTTTTATGATAAACCCTATCCTTTTTTTGGATTTGGTTGAAGGCTTAGGTTTATCACATTGAGATGACTGTGGAACAAACTTAGTCTCAAACTCAATTTTCATTTCATCCATCTGGATTTTAATGAGCTTATCTCTGTTGAGTTTGGAACCCTTTCTGTACCAACATTCATCCGAAAGATGATTGAATTTACCACATATTTCACATGGCTTATTCTTCATCTTGGATTGATCAACTGCTGATGTGGAAACTACTGAAGGTGTGCTGTTCAGTACTTTCCTCCTTTCGGTACTTTTGTTTAGTACTAAAGGATCTGTAACAACTGAAGACTTGTTCTTTAGCTATTCTCTATCAGCAGTTGTTAATCCTTTTGTTTTAGCTGATTTGAAATGCTTTTCAGATGTTGTGACTTGCCCTTCAGTACTTGAGGTACTTTGAGGGACAACATCTAAGTACTCAGCTTCATGTGCTTATCAGTAGTTAACCCATCAGCCAATTGATTTGCTGAGGTATCAACACTCATTTCATCTTGTGATTTTGGGTGATCACTTGAGGATGATACACATGATGATGTTGTTTGGAAATTACTTTCTTTCACCTTCAGATTTTACTATTGGTTTTGGAGTAAAATCTGTAGGTGGTGCAATGTGGTTGTAACCTATTCCAAACTTCACATTTGAAGCAGATTGCTTGCTGAGCAGCATTTCAAATCCCTTGCAGGATGATACCCAGCGCTCACACTCAACTTGGGTAACTGCAAGTTTTTCTTTGAGATCTCTATGGTTCTCAAGAATGACCTCTATAGCTTAGCCTTTTCATCATTAATTGGCATTTAAGCTTATAAATCTCATCATCTTTATCCTTAAGGACAGACTCATATCAGCTTTTCTTTTGGAAAAGGTTTGCTCAAGCTCTATATTTGATTTATTAAAGCTACATGTGCCTCTCTAATAGAGATAAATGCATCTATGCAAGATTCAGAACATAGCTTGGCCTTAGCCTCAGAGGATACCTGGGTTACCTGTGATGAGATGCATTGGAGCACGAACAATCAGTAGATTCCAGGGCCATGAGAACTAGATTCCCAAAAGGATGTTCACCACCATGTTGACCATCACCAGCATAAATGGTCATTACCAGAGAGATCATCTGGTAAACTACTCCAGTCAACATACAAGGGGTGAAGAAGCTGTGATGAGGTTGTGATTGAGATGATGGAGATGGTAGAGGCTCAGGTAGAGCTTGAGGTTGTTGTGTAATAGGAACTTGAACCGGATTTGAGTGTGGCATGTAATAGCAGGGATATGGATATGACATTGGACCCTGAGGGACAAAATATGTAGGAGATATAGTTGTGAATGATGACTAGAACTAGCATAATGTTGCCCTCTGTTTTTGGACTATTGCTTGGCAAAGTCACAAAGGGTGCAGAGGTGTTAGATCCAGATGATCTACACTCTCTTGCAAAGTGTCCAAGCCTGTGGCATTTATGACACCTCAACTTACTCTTGTCAAAACCAACTTTGGTTTTGCCAGAGAGTCCTAGAAATTTCCTACCCGTTCTCTTGTAGAACTTTTGAGATCTGATATTAATCAAGGCCATTTGGCTCAGAATATCCATCTCTTCTAAGTCATCATCAGCAATACCCTTTAAATCATCCATAATGAAACACAAATTGTCACTATTACAGCCTAACTGACTGTCAACACTAGCAAATGCATGATCTGAACCATTTGAGGAGAAATCTATATGCTCATCATAATTGCTTTCTGATGCAGCATATTCTGACTCATGACCAACCAAGGCAGTGTTCCCTGGTACAAAGTCATCAGTGAGCTTTCCTGATGATGCCAGTTTCCTTTTCTACTCTATCTCTCTTTCAAATGTAAGCAGTTTCCCATGGAGTTGGGTGAGAGATAGGCTATCCAGATTTGCAGTGGAGCGTAGGACAATGGTATATGTGTATCCCATCTCTCAGGCATTGATCTGAGGAATCTGTTGTTCATTTGACTATTAGTGTATTCATGTTTGACCATTTTTTGCTCAGAGATCAAACAGGAAAAACGCTCAAACTGTTGAGTCAGTGACTCACCCTTCCTATGAGAGAATGTCTCATATTGTTGGGCAAGGATTTCTCTGTTGTTTGCTAAGACCTCATCTGTTCCACCAAATTGTTCCTTTAATGCATTCCATAGGTCATTAGCAGTTTCATGATGCATAAGCCCAGAATAGATTTCATTCGGCTGTGCCATGGCCAGAATTCCATGCGCTTTAGCATCAATCTCAAATAGTTTTCGATCCTCATCTGAGTATTGTTCCTTCTTCTTCGGAACCATTTGGTTGGTTTCTGGATTGTTCACCATAGGATTGTGTGGACCATGTACCACAGATGTCCAACAACCTAAATTGTTAACAGACAGGTGATGAAGCATTCTTCGTTGCCATATGTTATACTCAGTCCTAACCAGCATCGGAGGCTTGGTTGAGGAACCGGTATTGTGAGGGTCATTAGAAGGATTAGTCATTCTCAGATTCAACCAAATTCAATTAAGTTTTAACTGATTTAGTGCAAAACACAACAACTCAATATGAACCAAGAGAAACTCAAAGCAGATAAACGAAAGCAACAAAAATCAATGATCTATAACCAATTCTTGCAAATATGCTAATTCAATCAAACTTAGATATCAAATAGCAGTTTCAATGATCAATTGTTAGATCGATCAATGATTAACCTCTGCTCTGATACCATTTGTTAGGATCAGTGATCGGAGTTTGATTAATTAGAGAGTATTGTAGCAGAAATTCAAACAACGAATTAAACAATTCGCAAGAACACAATTGATATTCAATGTAACAGTAAATGGTTATAAAAAAGAGAATTCTGCAAGAGAGATATTTCATTCATATGCTTTCGTGGTGGCTCAATGTCACACTTTACAACTAGGTCAACATTCCTTATATAGGATATGTGACGTCTGCTGATGTCACTTGATAGTGACATCTAACAGAATTATTCAAACTACTGTAACTATGCAAACTACTGAGAATGTTCTCAACTACTGATTACATCTCAGAGAATGCTTAAGTACAAAAACATAAAACTACTGAAACTAAACTACTAAACTATAACTACTGAAAAGTAAATTACAAGTACTGAAAGGAAACTATCACAACTACTGAGGTTGATAACTTCAGCTGTTGTGACAACTACTGATCACTTTGGTCTTCAGTCTTTGTCTTCAGTCTTTGTTCTTTAGACTTTGTTCTTCTGACTTTTACTTTCAGACTTTGTCTTCAGCTGATAGCTTCAGACTTTGTCTTCAGTGCTTTACTTTCAGACTTTGTCTTCAGCTGATAGCTTCAGACTTTGTCTTCAGTACTTTACTTTCAGACTTTGTCTTCAGCTGATAGCTTCAGACTTTGTGTTCAGTTCTTTACTTTCATACTTTGTCTGCAGTAGTAGTCTTCAGTTCTTGTCTTCAGACCTTGTAATCAGCTGATGTCTTCAGCTGTTGTGATCTTCTTCAGCAGTTGTAATGTCTGTGGGACTTAGAGGTTTTTCTGATCAGGCTCATTGGTTATTTTGGTCCAACATTATGTGTGTCAACGACTAGGTTTTGAAGATCATAAACATCCAGATTGGGTGTATAAGCTTGATAAGGCTCTTTATGGGTTAAAACAAGCTCCTAGAGCCTGGTATGAAACACTGTCTAACTTTCTTCTTCAAAATAATTTCACTAGAGGCTCCATAGATAAAACTTTGTTCATTAAGAAAGTAGGCATGCATAAGCTCCTTGTTCAAATTTAAGTAGGTGATATTATTTTTGCATCCTCTGATCCACAGTTGTGTGATGCCTTTACTAAGTTGATGCAACAAAAGTTTGAAATAAGTGCCATGGGAGAATTACAGTTCTTTTGGGTTTGAAAATCAAACAAATGGCTGATGGGACTTTCATTCATGAGTCAAAATATACAAAGGATTTGTTGAAAAAGTTTGATTTACAAAACTATAAGCCATGTTCTACTCCCATGTGCAGCACCACATAATTGGATGCTGATCAGAAAGGTAAAGCAGTTGATGAAACTCTTTATAGATGTATGATTGATTCCTTGATGTACCTTACAGCTTCTAGACCAGACATTATGTTTGCAACTTGTGTCTGTGCTAGATTTCAGGCTGCACCTAAAGTATCCCATATGATTGCAGTCAAAAGGATCTTTAGATATATGCAAGGAACTCAAACTCTAGGACTTTGGTATTCCACTGGGCCTCTTGCAAATTAGTTGCTTTCTCTGATAGTGACTATGCATGGTGTAAATTAACCAGAAAAACAACTTCTGGTGGATGCCAATTTCTAGGTAATTGTTTAGTTTCTTGGCAGAGTAAGAAACAAACTTCAGTTGCTACGTCCACTGCTGAAGCAGAGTACATTGCTGCTGCAAGTTGTACATCTCAGGTACTCTGGCTTCAGAATCAATGATTATGACATTATAGAGACTAAGACTCCTTTACTGATGGATAGTGCTTCAGCTCTTTGTATTGTTAAGAATCCTGTCTAGCATTCTAGGACCAAACATATTGAGATCAGACATCATTTTATCAGGGATTGTTATGAAAAAGGTCTGATTGATCCAAAGTTTGTTCCTAGTGCTGATGAGCTTGCAGATATATTTACTAAGCCTTTGGACAGTGCAACTTTCCAAGTCTTGTGTTAAGGCTTGGTATGCTGCAGCTTGAATGATTTGACAACCACTGATGATCTCAGTTCACAAGTACTGATGAGCATTAGTATACAGCTATCAAAAATAAGTACTGATAAGTTATTTTATCTTCAGCAGTTTTCATAACTACTGAAGACTAAATTACTTAAAAGTACTGAAGTACTTTATTTGTTGCAAAGTACTGATGTAGTTACAACTAATGTTGTGGTTACAACTATTGAAGTTTGTTCTAACAGATAAGTACTGATGACCAATGAAACATCTAAAAATCAGATAATCTGTTGAGTAAGTGTTAAGGTCAAATGAAACAACTGAGATATGTGAATTGACGACAACAACTGAGGAGCAATTTTAATTTTCAATTGTTTCAAACAACTGTTGTTTCATTTCAAAACAACTAAAGCCAAAACCAAGTCTTCAGTAGTTTCAAACTACTGATGACTAACACCAAGTCTTCAGTTGTTTACAACATCTAAAAGTTAAAACCATGTCTTCAGTAGTTTTCTAACAACTGATGACTAACACCAAAACTTTCAGTTGTTTTCTTTTCAGCCATTTCATAACCTATAAATACCTAACCCTAATTTCAAACTTTTCATAAGTCGTTTTCCGAACGTTCATCTTCCATTAATGCTGACCATGCAAATCAAACCACGACACAACTGTGTTGCCTACTTCACAAAATCAGCCTTTTGGACTAAGTTTGATGTTGCCATTGATCTGATGGTTGATTCCCCTTATCAAACTGCTTTTCTTCTGAATCCAACCATCTATCCCGATACCCTTCGCCAATTCTGGACAAATGTCACTGTCCATACTGGTGAGAATGATGTCGCGATCACTCTCCAGTCATTTGTAAACCAGAAGAAGGTGGTAGTCACTACTGCTATCATTCGCCAAACCCTAGATCTGAATGATGCCACCTTTGTCACCAAATACCCGAATGGCACCATTGATCTATCATTCATCAACCATGGATATGAGGGCGACATAAGCGCTACAACCATTTCAAAGAAGCACTTCCATAATGCTGAACGTCTCATCTTCCACATGATCAATGTCTGCCTTGCCCCCAAATCCTCTTCATGGGATCAAATGTCATCCAGGTGGCAGCAGGTATTGTATTCTATCCTTGAACGCCAAAGCTTAAATTTTTCTGAAATTATATTTTTGGAATTAAAAGATCTAGCAATGAAACCTGTAGCTAACAGATGGATATTATATCCAAGGTTTCTTATGGCCATAATCATAAATCAATTAAAATCTGATGGATCCAAAGTCCCCTCCAAACCACAATCCAAACAAACTAAAAAGGCTACTCAGGGAGTTGAGTACCCTGATGATGCCCCTACAACACAAAGGCAGGATGAAACTACGGGTAGTAATCCCCCTGTAGTTTCAATGGCTCTAGCTGCTGAAACCGGTCAAGTATCCTCTCCACAGGATCCTGCTGCAACCAAAATTGGGGAAACCATATTACCAGATCTCTCTCATTTGAGAAGATTGCCATTGAAGAGCACCATTCACCCCAGGTGCAATCATCTTCACACCTATCTCCTACTGAAGCCACCCTTACAAGCCCAACCATGGTTATTGCACAAGTGCTGACTCAAATACATTCCTCTAACCCTCCCCAGAAACCTATTACCATTAGGAAAACCTCAACAGTTGAGGGGGAGGATTATAATGTGGCTGATAACCCACAGCACAGGGATTACAGAGATCAATCTCCCTATGTAGAAGAAGAGATTCGAACTTCTGGTGAGGCTGCCTCTTCTCCTGTTTTAGCACATGACTAGGATGAAGGTGGTATCATTTCTAAGACCTCACCAGTGGCAACTGCCAATGAAGGACATAATCTTGAGGCAGGAAGTCCCCAGTTCCAAGAAATAGGGGCACATGTGAATACTGATCTACACTCAGCAATGTTCATCCTAATTTAATCAGGAGGTCAGATGATTCAGCAAAGACTGATGATGACCTGGGCTTTTTCTTTGATGTTCTAGCGCACAATACCATTCTTGAGACTGAGGTATGCAGACTACAAGAACTGCTTGCAAAATGTCACAAGAATCAAGTCCATCTGCCCACATTCACCCACAGATGGCAGTTACTTCTGAAACTCTCCCAAACACTGAGCCACTCCCAACAACTTTGCCACCAGCCTCTAACTCAAGCACCATTTCTCAGGGACAGAACCCCTCTGAGCAAATGGTTGCTGCCTTTCAATCATCCTTACCTCTCATCACTTCCATAATCACAAACATTGTGCATCAAGCCATTGATGAGAGGCTTTCCTCAAATCTTCAATCCTTAGTTGATGTTTCTATTTCTAAGAGACTTTCTGACATATCACCCCTGAACCCAATGCAACCAAAAAGGGGGAGTCTAAGTCAGTGAAAGTAGACAAAAGAAAGAGATTAGAAGAGGAAGAAGAAAAAGAGAAGAAAGAAAAGGAGATGATCACCTACAAGAGAAAGAAGAGCTCTGAACAGACTGAAGGTGAGAAAAAGTTAGAAGAACTGATAAAGAAGCTGATGAGCAACATAGCAGATCTATGGATAAGTTTATTGATCAACTCTTCAGACAAGGTTTTGACATAGCCAAACTTGACTCTGAAATCAGAAGGCTAGAGATTCAAGAGATTGAACATAGATGGGCAAGTTGGAGTGAGAAAGAAAGGGAAAGGCTGGAAGCTATTACAAGATTCATATCAAAGCATCTGGGAAGATCAATCATTGAAGTGAAGTCATGGTCCAGAGACAGTATTTTGGAGATAACCACCAGAATCTGTTCTTTTGAAGTATACAACAAAGGATTGATCATAGAAGCTCTTGATGAAGCTGGTGCTACGAAAAGGTCTGATATGGCAAAGTTATCCAAAGCTTCACTCATAACCAAGATGCTAGAGCAGCCTGCACAATCTCCTACACCAAAACAACCAACTTCACAACCCTCAAAACCAACTCCTTTACCCAAGAAACCTACTCAACCCACTACCAATGATGCACCAAGAGGAAGAGAAGGGTGTTGAGGATGGAAGAAGAAGAAGAAGATGATGAGGATGATAGTCTGCCAATCTCTGTTGTTCTTAAAATAAAGATGCCTGAGCCCAGAAGTCAACCAACAACAATCACACCTGACATCCAAAGGAAAATGGTAAAAGTCAAGCTTGAAGAGGAAGAACAGCACAAACAACATGATCAGCAGCTATTAATAATGATTGATAAACAGTTTCCTAAGTCTTCATCCATACAAGCCATGAAGAAACATGCTTAGAGGTTGTATGCTCTCAGATTTACATTTCAATATCAGAAAAAGAGAGTGAGAATTTTGCCTGACCCCAGAGTAAGTGACAGAATTCATAAAAAGAAGATTCCAAGTAGATACAATGGCCAAGTAAAGAAGATTGTAGATTCTGTGACAATGCTGGCCATTGTAGTGTCACCCTGGGAAATCCTTGATGACTTCAAGAGAGATTACAAGTCTAAGATGACTCCACAAACTTTACTAGAAAACAAAATGGTAAAGAAGGGGTTGATCTACAAGAAGCTTGAAGAAATAAGAAGAACTGAGCTCCAGTTGTTGCTTGAGAGCACTCATCCTGATGAGTTTGCATACAGAGAAATAACTACTGTGGAGCTGAAGAATGGAAAGCATGTTAAGTTCTTATCAAAGTACTATGGGCCTGAGTTCTTCTTTGAAAGTGAAGCTGAAGAACTCATAATGGAAGAACAAGTAGTATTCCTTGAGGCCTATGTCAGAGAGTCTTACAGACTCATCATTGGGAAGTAGGTCTCATAGATGGGGTAACAACTCTGTGTCCAATTCTTTAAGACAGAGTTCCCATTCATCCTTTTCCAATCAAACTTTCTGAAACCTCTTCCCTGGCCTGAGCTTAATTTGAAGATTTCTGAGCTGATCCAGAAAATGTTTCTGCCAATAAGTGGGACCTCAATAATCTTAAAGGTTTTGGCTGCATTGGTTCTGGGGGAGTTTGTTGGACCAAAAGAACCAATGAGCCAGTCAGAAAAAACATTTAAGTCCCACAGACATCAAAATAACTAAAGTGGTCTACAAAAACTGAAGACAAAGTATGAAGACAAAGTCTGAAGACAACAGCTGAAGACAAAGTCTGAAGACAACAGCTGAAGACAAAGTCTGAAGACAACAACTAAAGACAAAGTCTGAAGACAAAGTGAAGACAAAGTCTGAAGACAACAGTTGAAGACAAAGTCTGAAGACCAAGTTCTCAGAAGTTGTCACAACAGCTAAAGTAGTTCTCTTCAGTAGTTGTGATGGTTTACTTTTCAGTATTTCGTAATCAGTAGTTGTATATTATGTAAAACATCTGAAGTTCTTACACTTCAGATGTTATAACTTCAGTAGTGTAATGTTATACTTAGCTTTTTATGAAGGTGTCCTCAGTTGTTGTGGACATCTTTAGTAGTTTAGTTTACTTTCAGTTGTTTGTATAAATCAGTTAGCTATCACTATCAAGTGACGTCAACTGATGTCACATTCCTTTATAAAAGGAATGTTGACCTAATTTCTTTTAAACAGAAGCGTGTGCGTGAATGAAAACATTATCTTTGCAGAAAACTTTCTCTCTCTATAACCGTTACTGTTTGATTCATTTTTCATATTATTCTTGCTAAAATGTCATCTAATTCTTGTGCTATTCGGCTGCAAATCTTAATCTAATTGATTAAACTAGATCTCGATCCTTTCACAGGGATACACCCAGGAAGAAGGAATCGACTATGACGAAGTGTTTGCTCCTGTTGCCAGATTAGAAGCAATCAGAATCTTTCTTGCATGTTCTGCGTCCATGAAATTTACTGTTTATCAAATGGATGTAAAGTGTGCCTTCTTGTATGGAAAGATTGCTGAAGAAGTCTATGTGAGTCAACCACCTAGCTTTCAAGATCCAGATTTCCCTCACAGAGTTTACAAGCTTGACAAAGCTCTGTATGGTCTTTATCAAGCACCAAGAAAGTGGTATGAGACTCTATCATCCTTTCTTCTTGAACATGGGTATGAAAGAGGAAAGATTGATCAGACTCTCTTCAGAAGAATAAGAGGAAAAGACATGCTGTTAGTCCAGATCTATATGGATGACATTATATTTGGCTCGACAACAAGTAACTCTGCAAAGAATTTGAAGACCTTATGCATTCAAAGTTCCAAATGAGTGCTATGGGGGAACTCACCTTCTTTCTACGGGTGCAAGTTCAACAACAGCAGATGGAATCTTCATCAACCAATCAAAATATGTGAAAACAATGTTGAAGAAATTTCACTTTGCTAACTACCATACAACTCTGAGATGTACTTGGCCTGTTTGCCATTTTTGAGCTCAACTGTTGTAATCTGTCTGTATGCAAACTCATCAGGATGAGTCCCTTCAAGTAACAGACTGAGCTCATTTTGTTTGAAGTTCTCAAGCCTCTTGTAGACTAACCCCTTTTTAATAACTCTGTTCTCTAACATCTTTTGGGGTGGCTGTTTAGTCTCATAGGCCTTCTTGAAATCTTCTACAATCTCCCAGGGTGATACTACAAGGACCACTGTGATCTCTTCATCTACGATCCTTTTTACTTGGCCCTTGTATCTCGAAGGAAGGTCTTTCTTTACAATCCTGTGAGCCACCCTAGGATCATGCCATACTCTCACCTTTTCCTTCTGATATTGAAATGTGTTGGCAAGGGTGTACAACCTCAGAGCTTCTTTCTTCATACTAATTATTGATAAAGAAGCAGCATAAGTTTTGTCGATGCTTTTCAACATCTCATCGTCATGAAGCCTTTGCTGCTGCTCTTCTTCAATCTTTACTCTCACAGTTTCCATATGTGAGGTGGGAGTGATGGGCATGGGTTGGCTTTAGGCAATGTTAGGACTGCAGACAGAGGCAGCCTATCTTCTTCACATCATCCTCTTCTTCTTCTTCTTCTAGCCTCAACACCCTTCTCTTCTTCTTCTTGGGTGCATCATCGGCTGTTGGTTAGAGGGTAAGGGAGTTGGTTTTGTGGGTTGTGGTTGTGGTTGTTTTGGAGAGGGAATGTTGACAGGCTGAGTTAGCATTTTAGAGGTGAGTGTGGCTTTTGAGTGTTTGGCTAGCTCAGTCCTGCTCCCTGCTCCTGCTTCATTCAAAGCTTCGACTACTAAACCCTTAGTGTATGCTTCAGACGAACAGATCTCGGAGGTTATGGCCAAGATATTGTCCCTGGTCCATGATTTAATCTCGATCAATGATCTCCCAAGATATTTTGCAATGAATCTGATCATGATCTCTAGTCTCTCTCTTTCTAATGCATCATAACTTGCTTTGTCAGGATCAGTGATCACACGTTTGATGTATTAGAGCGTAACGCAGCGAAATAAGAACAGAATTAGACAAATTGTAGCAAGAATTTGATACTCGTATGCATTAAGAACAATACGGTTATAACGAGAGAATATATTTCTGTAACAAGGAATGTTTCTATAATATCGAATATTTCTGATCAAATCATTCCCACTATTACAATAGGTTAACTCTCCTTATATAGAGTGCAATCACTGCTGTTATCACGGGAAAGTGACCTCTGGCAACTCTTAACAAACTACTGAAATGTTCACAACTACTGAGAACATATTAGAGTGTTAAGTACAAAATATGAAACTACTGATAAGAAACTACTGAAACTACAACGACTGAAGAACAAGCTCTTCAGTCGTTTTACAAAACTACTGAAAAACATAAAACTACAGAAAGGTAAACCGTCACAACTACTGAAGAAGACCTCTTCAGCTGTTGTGACAACGTCTGATACTTTTGTCTTCAGCACTTGTGTTCAGACTTTGTCTTCAGCACTTGTCTTCAGACTTTGTCTTCAGCACTTGTCTTCTGACTTTGTCTTCAGCACTTGTCTTCAGACTTTGTCTTCAGCACTTGTCTTCAAACTTTGTCTTCAGCACTTGTGTTCAGACTTTGTGTTGGACCAAAAGAACCAATGAGCCGGATCAGAAAAACCTTTAAGTCCCATAGACGTCACAACAACTACTGAAGACCCACAAGCTGAAGACAACAGCTGATTACAAAGTCTGAACACAAGTACTGAAGACAAAGTCTGAAGACAAGTGCTGAAGACAAAGTCTGAAGACAAGTGCTGAAGACAAAGTCTGAAGACAAGTGCTGAACAAACTCTGAAGACAAGTGCTAAAGACAAAGTCTGAAGACAAGTGCTGAAGACAAAGTCTGAAGACAAGTGCTGAAGACAAAGTCTGAAGACAATGCTGAAGACAAAGTCTGAAGACACAAGTGCTGAAGACAAAGTCTGAAGACACAAGTGCTGAAGACCAAAGTATCAGACGTTGTCACAATAGCTGAAGAGGTCTTCTTCAGTAGTTGTGATGGTTTACCTTTCAGTAGTTTTATGTTTTATATGTTCAATAGTTTGACACAACAGCTGAAGAATACTTCTTCAGTTGTTGTGCTCATCAGTAGTTTTATGTTTTTCAATAGTTTTGTAAAACGACTGAAGAGCTTGTTCTTCAGTCGTTGTAGTTTCAGTAGTTTCTTATCAGTAGTTTCATATTTTGTACTTAACACTCTGATATGTTCTCAGTAGTTGTGAACATTTCAGTAGTTTGTTAAGAGTTAGTTATTTTTGTAATAGATCTGCCAGTTGTCACTTTCCCGTGATAACAGCAGGGATTGCACTCTATATAAGGAGTGTTAACCTATTGTAATAGTGGGAATGATTTGATCAGAAATATTCGATATTATAGAAACATTCCTTGTTACAGAAATATATTCTCTCGTTATAACCGTATTTGTTCTTAATGCATACGAGTATCAAATTCTTGCTACAATTTGTCTAATTCTTGTTCTTATTTCGCTGCGTTACACTCTAATACATCAAACTTGTGATCACTGATCCTGACAAATGGTATCAGAGCAGGTTAATCATTGATCGATCTAATAATTGATCATTGAAACTGCTATTCATGATCCAAGTTTGATTGAATTAGCAATTTTTATTGCAAGAAACGGTTAGAGAGATTGAATTTTCTGTGTTCTGGTCATTCATCCTGAGATTTTCTCTTGGTTTCATTGAGTCTGTTGTGGTCTATGTAAAAACTTTTAAAATCTTGAATTAAATTGTATTGGACTGAGAATGACTACTCCTTCCAATGATCTCACAATACTGGTTCCTCAACCAAGCCTCCAATGCTGGTTAGGAATGAGTATAACATATGGCAACGACGAATGCTCCATCACCTGTCTGTTAACAGCGCAGGTTATTGGACATCAGTGGTACATGGTCCACACAAGCCTATGGTGAATAACCCGGAAACCAATCAAATGGTTCCGAAGAGGAAGGACCAATACTCAGATGAGGATAGAAATTGTTTGAGATTGATGCAAAAGCCCATGGAATTCTGGCCATGGCACTGCCCAATGAAATCTATTCTGGGCTAACGCATCATGAAACTGCCCATGACCTCTGGAATGCCTTGAAAGAACAATTTGGAGGAACATATGAGGTCTTGGCAAATAATAGAGAAATCCTTGCCCAACAATATGAGACATTCTCTCATAGAAAGGGTGAGACACTGACTCAACAGTTTGAGCGGTTCTCTTGTTTGATCTCTGAATTAAAAATGGTCAAACTTGAGTACACCAATATCCAGATGAATAACAGATTTCTCAGATCACTGCCTGAGAGATGGGACACATATACTATTGTCCTACGCTCTAGTGCAAATTTGGACAAACTATCTCTCACCCAACTCCATGGGAAATTGCTCACATTTGAGAGAGAGATAGAACAGAAACGAAAACTGTCTTCATCTGGAAAGCTCACTGAAGACTTTGTACCAGGCAACACTGCCTTGGTTGGTCATGAGTTAGAATATGCTTCATCTAAATGCCAGTATGATGAGCATATTGATTTCTCCTCAAACACTTCTGATTCTGCGTTTGTGAGTGTTGATAGTCAGTTTACTGGGTGTAATAATGACAATTTATGCTTCATCATGGATGATCTCAAGGGGATTGCTGATGATGACTTAGAAGAGATGGATACTTTGAGCCAAATGGCCTTGATAAATATCAGATCTCAGAAGTTCTACAAAAGAACAGGAAGAAAGTTCCCAGGACTCTCTGGCAAAACCAAAGTTGGTTTTGACAAGAGTAAGTTGAAGTGCCACAAATGCCACAGGCTTGGACACTTTGCTAGAGAATGCAGATCATCTGGATCTAATTCCTCTGCATCTTTTGTGACTTTCCCTGGCAATAGTCAACAACACAGAGGGCAACATCCTGTCAATTCTAGTCATCATTCTCAACCACAATCTCCTGCATATTTTGTTCCTCAGGGTCAAATGGCATATCCTTACCCTTGTTACTACATGCCACAGTCAAATCAAGTTCAAGTTCCTATAGTACCACAACCTCATGCACTACCAGAACCTCAACCATCTCAATCTCATCAACCTCCTCAACCTCAACAACACAACTTCTTCACCCCTGGAGTTGTTGACTGGAGCAGTTTACCGGATGACATGTCTAGTCATGAACAACTGTTCACAGGTGCTGGTCAACATGGTGGTGATAGTTCTTTTGGGAATCTGGCTCTCATGGCCCTGGAGTCTACTGAGGGTTCCTGCTCAATGCATCAGCTTCACAGGTAACTCAGGTATCTTTAGAGGCTAAAGCCAAGTTATGTTCTGAATCATGCATTGCTGCCTTTGTCTCCATTAGAGAGGCAAATGTAGCATTAATAAATCAAAAACTTGTGTTTGAGAAAACCATTTCAAAAGAAAAGCTGAGTTTGAGTTTGAGAAAATCATTTAATAGTAAAAATGATGAGATTATAAGCTTAAATGCCAATTAAATGATGAAAAGGCCAAGCTAGAGGTTATTTGGAAGACCAGAGAAGTCTCAAAGAAACCCTTGCAGTCACCCAGGTAGAGTGTGATCGATGGGTACAATCATGCAAAGTTTTGAAATGTTTTCAGTAAGCAATCTGCTTCCAATGTGAAGTTTGGTATTGGTTATAATCACACCGCTCCTCCTACAGATTTTGTTTCAAGAGCAGAAGTGAAATCTGATGGAGAAAGCAATAACCAATCCACCTCATCATGTGATTCACTTTTGATAGAGCATCATCAAAAGTTGAAGTCAGCACTAAGCCCTCTCAGAACCCATCAGCTGATGTTGATGGTTCCACTGCTGACACTCACATGATCAAAGAGATGATCAACTCAAGAGCTATTTCTGAAAGTCCTGAAAGGACTGGAGAGCAAGATTTAACACCTGAAGTTCAAACTCCAACTACTGTCAGCACTGAAGAGAAGAAAACTATCAGTAGAAAGAGTTTGAAGACTACTAAAGAGGAAGTCAAGAAAGCAAATAATGCTTCCAAAGTACTGAAGAGCAAGTCTTCAGTAGTTTCATTCTCCTTAGTTGATGATCATCATAAGATGAAGAAGAAACCATATGAAATATGTGGTTTGTTCAATCATCTTACAGATGATTGTTGGTACAAAAGGGGATCCAAACTCAAACATAAAGAGGAAAGTAAAGAGAAAATGGTTAAAATGAAAACTGAGTTTGAAGCCACATTTGTACCAGCAACATCAAATCCTGTAAACCTTAAGTCCAAAAAGAAATCCAAAAAGGAAGGGGTTAAACAGGTAACAGCTGAGACTGCTCAAAAGAAGAAGGTGCAACATAGGAACTTATCAACTTCAATGCCAATGTGTCTGAAGAGCTGAAAGCCTTATCACAAAATCAGACACAGCTGGTTATGATGGTTCAACATCTATTGGGAAGAGTTAACCAATTAGATGTTCCTATGTTGAAACCACAAAAAAGGAGGTCCAAGCCAAGGATTCCTTTTCTTCACCAGTTTCTTCCTCTCAGGCTGTTGTTTCCAACAAACATGTTAGTTTACCATCTGTTGATGAGAACAGGCCCAAGACAAAAAGGTTTGGGTCTCAAAATCTAACTAATTTGTTGTATTTTGCAGGGTTCTTCAACATACCTCAGAGGCATCTGGTATGTAGACAGTGGAGGATCCATGCATATGACAGGAAACAGATCACTTCTTAATGACTACTCTCAAGGAAGGAAGAGGTTTGTGTCATTTGGCAATGATGCAAAGGGTTACATCATCGGCAAAGGCTTTGTTTCCAATGGGGAAATAAAGTTTGATGATGTTAACCATGTGGAAAATCTCAAGTACAACCTCTTGAGTGTCAGTCAAATGTGTTACAAAGGCCATGTTGCTCTTTTCACCAGTCAGAACTGTCGGATTCTGTCATCCAAAGTCTAAGTTTGATTGATAAGGTGTTGGATGAACACACTCTCCTAAAGGCCAACAGGACAGGAAGAGTGTATGCCTTAGATCTTTCCAAGAAAATAGATCTCAAAGGCCATCCTTGCCTATTTTCCAAGGCTTCCCCTCAAGAATCTATTCTATGGCATAGAAGGCTGGGTCATGTTAATCTCAAAAACATAAGTCAGTTGAAAACCATGGTTTAGTAAGGGGACTGCCTATGAAGGAGTACAAGTGTGAAGATAACTGCACTGCTTGTTTAAAAGGAAAACAACACAAAGCTTCATTTCCCTCCATAGAAGAACCTAAGTCCACTGCCTGCTTACAGCTTCTTCACATGGTTCTCTTTTTCCTGTGAGAGTGATGAGTATGGCTAAGAAGAAATACTATCTGGTAATTGTGGATGATTACTCCAGATTTGTATGGACTTTCTTCTTGCATTCAAAGGATGAGGCTGCGCAGTCCATTATGAACTTTGTGTTACACGTGAGAAGCAGTATTCCCTACCAGTAAGTGTGTGAGGAGTGACAATGGTACTGAATTCAGAAACCACACACTTGATGAGTTTTACTTATGAAAGGAATCAAGAGGCAGTATAGCATCCCAAGAACTCCTGAGCAAAATGGAGTAGTGGAGAGAAAGAACAGGACCCTTATTGAAGCTGCAAGGTCCATGTTGGCTGATTCTGGACTGCCAATGACCTTTTGGGCTGAAGCTGTCAATACAGCTTGCTATGTACAGAATAGAGTTCTAGTAAATCAGAGGTTGATGAAGACTCCATATGAAGTTCTTCATCATTTGGCCCCTCTAATTTCATTCTTCAGAGCATTTGGGTGTCCTTGTTTCATTCTCAACACACGGGATCAACTCCAAAAATTTGATCCTAAGGTGGATGCAGGGTACTTTGTTGGTTATTCATCAACTTGCAAAGCATACAGAGTCTTCAACTGTAGAACAAAGATGGTTGAAGAGACTCCACATGTTAAGTTTAATGAATCTCCAAAGGACAAGATTCCACAAAGCCCTGTGGAGATATTTGATTTGGACATACTGCAATATGTTCCTTATCAAACTCCTGTTGCTCCTGTCAACAGTTCACCACCTGGTGGTTCTGCTGGTGCTGCTGATGATGATGATAGCAGTACTCACCTCTTCAGGTTTAGTGATCAACTGCCTGATTCAGCTAGACCTGATGGTCCTGTAGCTCCAGTAGCACCATCCACAACAAATGCTGATGAGATTTCTTCAAATTCAACTTCATTTGAATTACCATCCACTGATTGGTTTCAAGGAAATGATTCACCATCACCATCTGTTGCTGCTGAGCCTGCTACAAACACTTGCACAGATCTCATTGTGTATCAAGATCTGAAGAATCACCCTATGTCTCAAATCATTGGTGATATCACTGCTGGGGTATCAACAAGAAGTCAATTGTCCAATTTTGCTTCTATGCTCTCTTCATCAGTCAGCAAGAGCCAAAGAATTATCACATTGCTTTAAAGGACAATGGATGGGTTGATGCCATGCAGCTTGAGCTTCTTCAGTTCAAGAACAGCAAGTGTGGGAACTGGTTCCTCTACCTCCAGGTAAGTGTGCAATAGGCACTAAATGGGTGTTTAGGAACAAAACTGATGAAAATGGGCTTATTGTTAAGAACAAGGCCAGACTGGTTGTTCAGGGGTTTGCACAAGAAGAAGGTATTGATTATGATGAAACCTTTGCCCCTGTAGCCAGACTAGAAGCAATTCGATTGTTTTTAGCTTATGCTGCTTATCAAAACCTTAAAGTTTTTCAAATGGATGTCAAAAGTGCATTTTTGTATGGGAAAATTAAAGAAGTGGTCTATGTATGTCAACCACCAGGCTTTGAGGACAATAAACATCCTAATTGGGTGTATAAGCTTGATAAGGCTCTTTATGGGTTGAAACAAGCTCCTAGAGCCTGGTATGAGACATTATCAAACTTTCTTCTGGAAAAATTTCACTAGAGGCTCCTAGATAGATAAGACTTCATTCATTAAGAAAGCTGGGCAGCATAATCTACTTGTTCAAATTTATGTAGATGATATTATTTTTGCATCCTCTGATCCACAGTTGTGTGATGCCTTTACAAAGTTGATGCCACAGAAGTTTGAAATGAGTGCCATGGGAGAATTACAGTTCTTTCTGGGTTTGCAAATCAAACAAAAGGCTGATGGAATTTTCATTCATCAGTCCAAATACACAAAAGATCTTTTGGAAAAGTTTGATTTACAAAACTGTAAGCCCTGTTCTACCCCCATGTGCAGCACCACACAACTGGATACAGATCAGAAAGGTAAAGTGGTTGATGAAACACTTTACAGATGTATGATTGGTCCTTGATGTATTTAACAGCTTCTAGACCAGATATTATGTTTGCTACATGTGTTTGTGCTAGATTTCAGGCTGCACCTAAGGAGTCTCATTTGATTGCAGTCAAGAGGATCTTTAGATATCTGCAAGGCACTCCATCTCTAGGTTTATGGTATTCTACTAGACATTCTGGTAAATTAGTTGCTTTTTCTGACAGTGACTATGCAGGGTGTAAGTTGACCAGGAAATCAACTTCTAGTGGATGTCAATTCCTAGGCAACTGCTTGATTTCTTGGCAGAGCAAGAAACAGACCTCAGTTGCTATATCAACTGCTGAAGCAGAGTACATTGCCGCTACAAGCTGTACATCTCAGGTACTCTGGCTTCAAAACCAATTATTGGATTATGGCATACAGAGACTAAGACCCATTGTTAATGGACAGCTCTTCAGCTCTTTGTATTGTCAAGAATCCTGTCCAGCACTCTAGGACTAAACATATTGAAATCAGACACCATTTTATTAGAGATTGTTTTGAAAAAGGTCTGATTGATCCAAAATTTGTTCCTAGTGCTGATGAGCTTGCAGACATTTTTACTAAGCCTTTGGAGAGTTCAATTTTCCACAACCTGATGTTAAGGTTGGTATGCTGCAGCTAGAATAAGTGACAACTACTGATGATCTCAGCTTATAAGTACCGATGATCATCAGTTCATTATTGTCACATATAAGTACTGATGAGTTTATTTTTCTCAGTAGTTTTTATAACTATTGAAGGCTACATACCTCACCAGTACTGAAGTACTTTATCTGTTAAAACAGCTGATGTAGTTACAATAGTTGATGTAGTCACAACAGCTGTTGTAGCCACAACTACTGATGTCAGAAATGCAGATAAGTATGATGACCAATGAAAATCTGAAACTCAGATCTAAGTCTGATGAGTAAGAGTGGAGGTCAGACTGAAACAGCTGAAAATCTATGTGTTGATACATGTATGTCCCTAGATCATGATATGTGATGTAATAGATCTTGTTTGGTATGATTGATGAAATGAAATTTTTTGTTGTTTAGTTATAATGTTTAATGTTTCATTAATGATTTGACATTGAATTGGTAATTAGGTTAGTGATTGCTTGAATTATTACACATAATATTTATTAATTCATTCATTCAAACTTAACATAATGAAGTTCTCATGCGAATGGCTCATGCGAATGAACCATACGCATGAATAACTTCACACGATTGACTCAGTCGCACGACTGAACCAGGAGACTGGATCAGTCGTACAATTGTAACATAAGATTGGCTCAGTCGCACGACTGAACACTCAGTCGTACGAATGAATCAACCGCATGGTTCAATCGCACGACGGAACCAGACTAATGGTTCAGTCGCACGATTGAATAATACCAACCTATAAATACAACTCAATTCGTGAAAAAAAGGAACTCTCGGTTAATTACGATTCCAGACGTACCCTAGCCGTCCAGAAACCTCTCAATTCATTCTCCAAGTTCATGGAACACATTAGATCGATTCCCAATCGATTTCTAACGTTAGTTTCAATTCTTGATTGATTCTTCGTGTGTTCTCACTGATTGGATCGCCAATCAAATAGGATTCTGCCTTATTTGATCTGGTTTACATGTTAATCTCTAGGTATTTCGGTCAAATACCAGGTTCTAACAAGTGGTATCAGAGCTTTGGCTCTTGATTACGTGTGATTCAATCAAGATTGATAAAAGGTTGTGTTTTTGCACTAAAACACAATCTTTTGTGTCAAAAAGTGATCTTGGACGTTCCCTACTCATCAAAGTTTAGTTTCTACGGACTTAGGCAATTCAACCTCGCGAAAGTTCGAATTTTTACGGCTAAAACACGTTAACCTAGAAATTTTCGCATAACAACAGCTTCAGTCGCACGAGTGAGCCATTCGCACGACTGGACTCATTCGCACTGCTTAGTCGCACGATTGGACATAGTTCGTATCTCCATTCGTACGATTGAACCGTTCGGTCGCACGGTTCATATGCATCAGATTCATTCGCACGACTGAGCTAATCACTGATTTCAGCCGCACGATGAACCAGTCGTAGAGTTCATACGCACGACTAGTGTTCATACGCACGCCTAGTCCATTCGCACCCTTCAGTCGGCCGAGTGAAGATTGTATTAGACTTAAAGTTATTTACAATGGAAGATCAAATGTCAGCCTTTACTGTTGGGAAGGACTCTAGGATCCAGAACCTGCTGTACTTGAGAGTGAGGTGGGTAATCATAATAAACCACCAAAGCTTTTAACGTTAGATGAGTTTCCCCACTGGAAACAACGTTTTGAGATCTACCTCAATGGAGTGGATCCGAATCTATGGGAGGCCATCGAGATTGGATATAGTACATGGTGGAAGCCGATGGAGTAAAGTTAACCTTAGGAGGGATGACAGACGCGCAGAAAGTCAAATATAATGCAGAGAAGAGGGTCTATGCATTGATTACACAGTCTATCCCTAAAGAGATATTCCACCAGTACTCAGAAAATAAGCAGTCAAGAAACTATGGATGAGCTAGAGAAGAGGTATGACGGGAATGCCTCGTTGAAGGAAATCAAGGCTAAGGAGTTAAAGAAGGAATTCGACAACTTCTCATCGATGGGAAACGAGAGTTTGGACGATGTTATAGATAGATTCTACCATTGATGAGTGAACTGCATACACATGGAGTGGCTACTACCATGGAAGAGAAAGTTAATAATTTTGCAGACGGATTGCCTGAAAAATGGGTTTCATTCGTGTCTAATCTTAGACAGAATGGAATGCTGTCAAAACTGGATATTAATGACTTCATTCTGAAGTTGCGAGAAGAATCACTTAGAATGAAGTACAGAGCTCAGAAGTCTACGTACAATCAAAATCCAGCTTTATACAATGCCACTCCTCAAGCTAAGACATCTGGAGCACCCCTCCAGACTGCATTCGTGTCTAGCTCATCAACTCCTACACATGCACCTACTCCAAGTTCAGAAACATCAGGGTCTTCTTGTACCCAATACATTGGATCTGAGGCGAATGCTACTAGACTGAAGACCGAGAACCTCGGTAATGTGACTGTGGAAGTAGCTCGAGAGCACATGGATCTATTGGCAGCAATGGTCCATTCCTATGATGATCTTGTTGCTGAAAAGATTGGAAACTGCCATTTGGCAGACGAGGACTACGAGCAGGTGGATGAAATGGAGCTTGAGAGAATGGATATAATGTGGGCCTTACCAAGTGCTGTCCGGAGGGCAAAGAAGTTTGTGAAAAAGTCTGGACAGAACTTGCTTGCTACTAAGGATACCACCTTTGGCTTCGACAAGAGTAAAGTGACCTGCTTTAACTGTGGTGAAAAGGGGCACTTCAAGAGAGAATGTGTGAAGCCAAAGAAGACTGGGAACGGGAACCCGTTCTCATCCTTCACTCGTCTAGACAAGCAAACTACCAGTTCTACTTCCTCAAACAAGGACTCAAAAGCCTTGACTGCTCATGATGATGAAGGACAGGATTGGAGCTTTAGGTTTGTCTCACCAGGGGAATCAAACATTGCAAATGTAGAATATATTGACAGTGATTCCGCTAGTGAAGGAGATCTAGCAGTTGAGATAGCAATGTCACATAGTGAAGAAGCAACTGCAACCGAGGTCAGTTACAAGCCAAAAGTGGAGACTACCATGTCAGAGACAGAAAAGACAGAAGCAAAAGAATCAGAATCATCTGATACTGCATTGATGGCAAACGCTTCTGAATCTGCTCAGGTAAGTACTACTGACACAATGTTTAATAATCATGCTTGTTCTGATTGTGATGCCTTTAGGAATAGCATAGATGCTAAATTTGCTAGGTTATTAGATCATAATGATAACTTGATAAAAGATTTCATCTATGCACTGAGGCTAATAGGGTACTAAAACAAAATGAGCTCAGTTATAAAGAAAAGATAGACCTTTTGACTAAACAGCTTAGGGAAACCGAAGTAGTTGCCTTTAATCAAGCTAATGACATTAGGTATTATCTAAAATCCCTAGAAGACACTAGAAACAAAAGGCAGTTCTAGAAGTAGAAGTAAATTCACTAAAACAGGAAAGTGCATAGTTGGACTAGTTCGTCGCACATAGTCCAACACTTGTAAAAGAAAGGAACAACGGGGAGGGACTGGGTTGTATAAAGTGGTTCCGCCACCACCTGAGACTTTGATGAACACAAAACTAGACCTTTAAGTAGTAATCCCATCAAGGATCATGTAGTGTCTACTCCTCTTTTAGTGATCCAGATTCCTTATGTTCATCTATTGACACTGGAAACAAAACAAGGAGACCACTTCAAAGGCAAAGGGTAAATGCCTTGTGTTAATCTGGAAAAGAAATTTGAAAAGGTTAACTTAAAGTCAGGTTCTAACAAAGTCAAATCAGAACCAAAAAGGCTTTAAAGGATAATCTTTCACATACTTCAAGTCAAAGACCAATTAACCAAAAAGAAAAGGATGTAAACAGGTCAAATCAGTTAATTTTGTTAACCAGTAGACACATCAAAAAACCAGAGTCAAACCTAGAGTGAGTGATATACAAGAGTGTCACACACGTCTCCACAAAGAAAGTTATCATAAGTTGATAGCAGGGCGTGCTACAACTGTGGAGAATGTGGACACATTACTTCCTACTGTACTTATTATCAGACACCTAGGAAGAGAAGATTGAACTTCAGGACTCAAAACCTAAGTCTTTTAAGAGGAGCTCTTCAACTCCACCTAGAAGAACTAGTGAACAGAAAGTTCAATCCGTTAGCCAGTCGACTGTTTATCACAAACATGCATTGCACAAATCTGGCTTATGGAAAGAAAAGTCAACCTCTGTGGCTGATAATGAGACAAGAAGGTACCTGAGCTACCCTCACCTTCTAAGGGTCAATGGGTTGAATTTCTGAATGTGTGATGCCTCTGGAAAACCCAAGCCAGTAAAGGCTTGGGTTCCTAACCTAAACTAATCCTTTACTTTGTATGTGCAGGTTGTTCAATACAGTGCTGAAACTAACACGTGGATAGTAGACAGCGGAGCATCCAGGCACATGACAGGAACAGAGCCCTTTTATCAAATGTCAAACAAATAAAAGGAGGGCATGTTTCGTTTGCTGGAAACAAGGGAGGATATATCACAACTCAGGGAGAGTTGGAAATCAGAAAGTTAAGTTTGATAGGGTGACTACGTCCAGCAACTTCAAAACAACTTACTCTCTGTTTCACAAATATGTGATAAGGAATTTAAAGTCATCTTCGACAACAAGAAGTGTTTGTACTGAAGAAAGACTACGTGATCCCAGAGGACCAAGTTTTGATGACTGCTTCAAGATATAAAGATCATTATGTCTTTGATCTGTCAACAGCTTCTACAATGGATCATGAGGTTCAGTGTTTTCTATCCAAAGCTACTGAAAAAGACTCCATCTCCTGGCATAGGAGAATGGGACACATCAGTCAAAGGAAGATGAATCACTTGATTCAGAAGGATCTGGTGAGAGGTGTAAATGTCAAGAACTTTCAGCTTCTTGATTTCTGTATAGCTTGCAAGAAAGGTAAACAGATAAAGAAGTCTCATAAGGAAAAGAAAGTTAATTCAATAGACCTTCCTCTTGAACTTCTACACATGGATCTGTTCGGTCCAGTCAGTACAAAGAGCATTGCAGGCGACTTGTACTGTTTTGTGGTCACCGATGACTACTCAAGGTTCACTTGGGTAATGTTTTTGAAATCCAAATCAGAAACATATGAATCATTCAAGGAGTTGGTAACCACACTGGAATCTCTTTACAAGCTGAAAGTTAGACAAGTACGCTCAGACAACGGAACGGAATTCAAGAACCATTGGATGGAGGAATACTGCAAGGAAAAGGGGATTGTACATCAATTCACTTCTGCTTACACACCTCAGATGAATGGCGTTGCTGAGAGAAAGAACAGAGCTTGATAGAGACAGCACAGACTATGCTGGCAGACTCGAAACTGCCTATCCAATTCTGGAATGAGGCAGTGGCAAATGCATGTTATACACTGAATCGAGTCCTGATAGTCAAGCGCCACGGAAAAACATGTTACGAGCTACTACAAGAGCGAAACCGAACTTGGAGTATCTCGAACCATTTGGGGCGTCGTGCACACTTCTGAAGAAGACACAAGAGGGTAAATTCAGCGAGAAGGCAGATGTAGGCATCTTTCTAGGATACAACATACCTAACAAGCGAGTTTACAATAACTCAACAGGTCTAGTAGAAGTTTGGTGTAATGTTGATGTTCACGATTCACCACACCACCTACTGGCAAAGGACCCGCCTACTTCTTTGACTATGATGGATTCTTCAAGTCCTTCAACATTCCTCTCTCTCCCTCGGATGATGAATTAGCTACACGAATGATGTATGATAGCTTGAATCCACCAAATCTAGCTCACAGGGAGAATCATCTACTCATTCAGGGGGAGTAATCGACGACAGTGACACCTCCTCTGAAAATGAAGCTGAAGAAGATACCCAGAACAGTCAGGAGGAACAGGTTCCAGTTCCTGAAAGTCCACAGCATCTACCAGTGGTGCACCTTCGACGTCAGAGCCTCAAACTCCCACTACCTCAGATGAAGAACCAAATGTTCATCATCTTGGCTCTGAGGTAGCTGTTCCTACTACTCCAGGATCACGTCTAAACGTTTATCATCCCTTAGACAATGTCATTGGGATTCCGATCAGGAGTACAAACCCGAATCAGCTGTACTCAGCTGACTATGCCTCTGTTATGGAAAAGGGATATATTCATGATGGTGCCTATCGGTGTTTTGTCTCACAGGTTGAGCCAAAATATGTCAGTGAAGCACTAAATGATGAGGCATGGGTGAGTGCAATGCAAGAAGAACTTCTTCAGTTCAAGAAGTTAGGTGTATGGTCTCTGGTTGATAGACCTAAAGGTGCTAAGGTCATTGGCACCAAATGGGTTTTAAAATGCAAGAAATATGACCAAGGGGTCATTATCAGGAACAAGGCTCGACTGGTTGTTCAGGGATTTCGCCAAGTCGAGGGAATTGATTACAATGAGGTATTTGCACCGTGGCAAGGATGGAAGCCATTCGTATCTTCCTTGCCTATGCATCGTACATGAAGATTAAAGTCTATCAATTAGATGTGAAGAGTGCATTTCTTCATGGGGAAATTAGAGAAACAATTTATGTCAGTCAACCCGAGGGATTTGAAGATCCTTATCATCGGGATAGAGTCTACAAGCTCGACAAGGCTTTATACGGGCTTCATCAAGCTCCAAGAGCTTGGTATGAGAAACTCTCGACTCATCTTGTGAAACACGGCTTTCGCAGGGGAGTCATTGACTGCACGCTGTTCATTAAAGAAAAGATGGCGACCTACTGCTCGTACAAATCTATGTTGATGACATAATTTTGGTTCAAAGAACGAAGAGTTATGCAAAGATTTGAAGCAGTTATGCAGAAAGAGTTTGAGATGAGTGCTATGGGAAGATGAAGTTCTTTCTCGGGCTACAGGTGGATCAAACACCAAATGGGATCTTTCTACATCAGACCAAGTACGTAAGCGACATTCTCAATCGTTTTGACATGGAGAATGCATCTGCTGCAGGTACTCCACTGGCTACGAATCACGACATAGCACCTGATGAAAATGGAGGTCTTGTGGATGCCACGATGTACCGAGGAATGATTGGATCCCTCATGTATCTCACTGCCTCTAGACCTGATATCATGTATGCGACATGTTTATGTTCTAGATATCAGGCTAAACCTAAGGTCAATCATCTGATCGGGGTCAAAAGGATTTTTCGCTATCTAAAGGGTACACCCACACTTGGGTTGTGATATCCTCATGATGATGATTTTGAGCTCACGCGTATAGTGACTCGGACTACGGAGGCTGCAAGATGAACTACAAGTCTACATCAGCAGGGTCAATTCTTTGGGAGAAGATTAATTACCTGGCAGTGTAAGAAGCAGACATCGGTTGCATTGTCAACCTGTGAAGCCGAATATGTTGCTGCTGCAAGTTGCTGTTCACAAATCATCTGGATTCAACCAAATGCGGGATTACAGTTTAACGTTCCATTCTACTCCTATTTTTGTAGATAACTCTGCTGCAATTGCAGTAACTAAAATCTGGTCCAACATCCTAAGACCAAACATATCGGTATTAAATATCACTTCATACGAGATTGTTTCGAAAAGAACTTAATTGATGTGGTAAAATTAATACTGATTTTCAACGCGCTGACCTCTATACTAAAGCCTTTGATAAACCACGTTTTCAATATCTGCTAGAGGTCAACGGCGTTAAAAAGAGAAGTGATGTGTTATCCTGATGATGATCATGTGTAGTCCGATGTAGTTTAGTTAATAATTTTTCTTTTTATTTTATTTTATTTGTTATTTTAGTCTGTTCAAATTAACTCATGTTATTCTGCTGTTTATTAAAATCCTAAAATAATTAAACCAGGTTTGATTTTAGTATTTTAGGGGGAGAATAAGTCAGCAAGCAACATTAAAAAAAAATAAAAAATAAAAAGGAACCGAGGGAAGGAGTGGAAAGCTAATACAAGGTAGATCGTATCTGTGATACCGATTCAAACCCTTTGGAATATGATAGTACAGGAACAAGTCAAGAGGGACTTTAAAATCCTAATTTAGAAAAGATGGAAAAAATTCAAAGTATAAGTCTGTGTAGTCTAAGCAATATAAAAGGAAAATGATAGAAAACTGGTAACTCCTAAGGTAACACAATGAGAGTAGACCTAGAGGTTGCTAGACCACAATTGATATGTCGGTAGATTCAACACAATAGATGATTAGACCGGACTGGTGATCTCAAGATCAAACTAAGTTGTTCAATTGACTGTGGGCTTCCATCTTATCACTGGTTAACACAATCAATAATATTCCAATAAGGGGTAATGAGCATGTAAACGCACAAATGTGTGCGGATGACCATAAATAGAGCAAAGCACGAAAAAATGAAAGAAAAATGCTATCAAGCTAATGACCTATGTTGTTGGTGCATTTGGTGCAAAATAAAAGCTGCTCTAACAGGAGATAGGTTGTGTGCCTCTCTGCTGTGCGATGGCACTAACCTGAGGATAAGCATAACCTAGATATTCTAGAATTCATTGTTGTTTGCCGCCTCTTTGCTGTGCGATGGCACTGACCTGAGGACTGGTTTCTCTATGAAAGATCTAAGAATAGTCTCTTCTTGTAACAATACCCGTAGACCGCTCAAAAGCTCCTGAGGGATGTTGATTACCATATAAGTGTGGGATCCACAAATGTTCGTTGAATTAAATGAACCAAAAACAATCACCGGTTTGAGTCAAGAGTCTGTGTATGGATTTAAGTGGACAAACATATTGACAATCATTGTGGCTGCAATTCTTGAAAGTTCAAATCAATGTGGTAATCTAAGAGTTCCAGTATGATTCCCTAAAGCTGCTGATGACTCTGGATGAACACCAAGAATTGAGCATCGAAAGAGTTTGATAACAAGTCCCAAATGATTTGATGTTCCTGTATGATTCCAAAATTGAATTGGTCCAGGTGTGGTCAATCTAAGTTGAAGCTTTCGATTCCGAACCAAATCCCGTAGATTTCCATCTTAGGGTTTTATCTCTCACAAAAGTCCAAAAACAAATTTTATTTGTATTTAGTTTAAGTTCTCTAGTTTAATCTTTTAGTGTGTGTGTCTGTCGGACTACATCAGGAAAATCAGAATGGAATTAACTCACCTAAAAGGTCATGTCTGAGATGGCCACATGTTTTTCAAAGTTTAA
This sequence comes from Flaveria trinervia, assembly GCA_025506515.1. Lineage (NCBI taxonomy): Eukaryota > Viridiplantae > Streptophyta > Magnoliopsida > Asterales > Asteraceae > Flaveria > Flaveria trinervia. The sequence goes on along the minus strand of CM046441.1, from coordinate 18,715,930 downwards.
AGAGTCACGTCAGAGGTGACAACGTGTTTTAAAAGAGTCACGTCTGAGGTGACTGAATTGTTAAGAGCTTATAATGTTGTTGTCAAAAGATAAAAGGGTCTTAAAAGTAAAATGTTCAAAATGACTGTAAACTCACTAAGTGTGACCCATTCGCACGATTGGATCATGGTCATGGACCAACTATGCGAATGGCTCCCAATCGGCCGAATGGACATGAGAATGATCCATTCGACCGAATAGAAGGGGGAGAATGAAGCAGTCGACCGACTGAGGCTCAGTCGGTCAACTGAAGATGCGAATGAAAGAGACCGAATGAGGAAGTCGACCGACTAAGACTCAGTCGGCCGACTGAATGCGATTGACTAGGCCAATCGTACGACTGAGACTCAGTCGCCCGAATGAACTGAGCGAATGAGGCCAGTCGGCCGATTGAACTTAGGTTCAGTATTTAAGGGCCTCAGTCGATCGCATGTTCCTCATCACACCAAATCGCACCAAATCGCATTCTTCCTTCCGTTACTCTGCCAAAAAAATTGCTACAGATCCTGATTTACATTGCTGTTGAGTTTCTTACATTCGAGTGACGATTTTACAGGTACATTACTCTTGAATCTTACCAAAATCAGAAGATTACCGAACCTACATAAGAGACACTCGATTGAATCAAGAACCGAACTGTGAAATGACCTAATCACCTACGTAAACTAAGCAAAATTTTAAAATTAAGTTTAATAGGTTATTAGTGACAAGTAGGCGAGTCTAATGGACCATTAAACACTGTTAAATGACTTAAATTGGTCAAGATTCGACCCACAGGCGATCGAACAGTGGGGCAAGAGACTGGTCGTTCGAATGAACTCCAATCGCATGATTGAACCTTGCGATTGGGTCATTCGGCCGAATGAACCACCCGAATGAGTTCAGTCGGCCGACTGAACCAATCGAAGACTCAGTCGGCAGATTGAACTCAATCGCATGTCTAAATCAACCAAATGAACTCAGTCGTACTTAAGAACAACCGAATGACTCCAGTTGCATGATTCATTCGCATGAATGAATCAGAATGGAAGTGAAACACTATACTTAGAACTGAATTCTGATGTATTATGTACTAATGATCATGTGTTTTTTGTTTCAGGAAAAATGACTGACAGATGGTCTCTTAATCAAAGCACAACATATGTGCCCATTTGGACCACACAACTCGGAACGGGGCCAAGTTCTCCGAGATTATAGCCTTCCTCAACGCTCACGGATACATAAGGCTATATCTACACCGTGCACGTTTACAAATCACTACATCAGGCATTCTGGGGAATGCCTCAGTGGATCGCTCTCGTAGCCATACAGCATCCGAAGCACCATTATGGGTCAAGCTATCGACATTACCGCTACTGACATCCAGAGAATCCTTGAGTTTCGGGATGACTCCACTCACCCCACTAAGTTACATCCTTTGACAGTGAGAGGGTGTTTCCTCGAATCAAGTATGCGGGGGACATTAACTCGGGGTGCTAAATAAGAGCAACCTGTGCCCACAATACAAATATCTGGCACATGTGATTCTTAAGTGCATTGCTTCGAGAAGGGGTGGTTTCGATGACCTATCAGATCAGATACAAATGCCTTCGTGGCTCTGGTGCTGAACCACCCTTTCAGCTTCTCTAATATGATCTTTGCTTATTTGGTAGAGAACATTGAAACAAAAGGGAAAGAAGGTTTTTGTATGTATCCAGGTTCCTTCAGATGATATTCATTGAGAAGCTGCCTCTGCTCCCCAAGGAAAGTCACGATGCAGTGACTTTGGAACTTATGGATGACACTACTTTGGGTAGGATGGTGGTGTACCGGGGCAAGCAAGTGAAGCCCCAGCCAAAGAGGCTAATTGGCCATTTAGCAGATGAAAGTTATGTGGCACCAGGGAGACGCCAATGGCGTCACGAGGACAGTGACTCCGACGTGGACCCAATTGTCATACCTACTGATGATTCAGATGATGATGATAGTGGGGTGCCGGAGACAATATGCCTGTTCCATAGAGAGGCACTACGTCTGATGTCGTGCCTCCAGCATCCGCCCCGGCTGCAGAAGTTATCGAGTCAGCTGGGTTTCTTCATGACTTTGTCCTTGAAATAGAAGTAGAAGAAGAAGAGTCTGATGAGGAGCCCCTCACCAGGACTGTGGGAAGAAAAGTGGTTCCCACAGTACATGGGCTTCGGGTGGTTGGTGAGCACCCAAGAGACTCTGGAGAGACAGAGACCGACCCGACCTATGCTCCAGGGTCAATCGAAGGGTAGGAGGGGAGCATCCACCTCAAAGGGAACGAGGAGAAAACGGATGGCTCAACCCCATGGGCAGAAACCAAAGAAGAAGCGTCGTTTGACCTTCATCACTACTACCTCAGCTACTACAGCCACTACCACCACACCACTACCACCTCTTCAGACACACCATCCACCACCATAGCCACCACACACCCCCACAGCACCACAGACACCCCACCAACCTACCACCACAATACAGATCCCAGCCACCACTACATCATTCACCCCTCACTCACCACCACTATCATCCTGACCTGACCCGATATTCCCCACAGCCACCACCACCACCACTAGCCACCAAACCAAGCCCTCAGCCTATCCCTCATTACTTACAGATCACCTCTACCTACAGTTACGGTAGAAGAATAGTTGTCGGCACTAAACAGAATGGTTATGCTTTGCTGGCTGCCGATGAGGATAATGCCTCCCAAATCCGCCAGCTTACTGACCTGACTGCTGCATAAACTCACCAAATTGCTAGCAGGCTCAAGTGATAGAAAGACAGGCCCGACAGATGACTGCCCAGAGCAACGAGATAGCCATTCTCCAAGCTCAAAGCGTCACGTCAGGGAAGAAAATAGAGGAGTTGGAAAAGGCTAAAAAGACCATTTTGCTAAAGCTGAAAGGATCGAAGGAGGAGCCCTTAAAGATAAGGGATGGGGACAGAAATGATGATGATGATGAAGACGATGATGATGATGAGAGTGAAACTGACGAAGAGAAACTGAAGAATGGCACGAAGATGAAGACATTGACGGAGGAGAAGCAGCTGAATCTGTCTCAGCTCCAGGGCAAGAGAAAAGATCAAACAACAGACAAGATCAGTCAGCTTCTGCTTCTGCACCTTCACGTGATGAACCGAGTATTCAGGATAAAAGTAAATAGTAGATGTTTATGTATTTATTTACTTTTGTATTCTGTATTGAAAAACCATGTATTAAAATGTTTATATTAAGTTAATGCATTTCGTTTGATAAATTACTAATGATTTGAGTGTGAAATGTGTAAATCAAACATATCCAATTACAAAAGAGATGAGTTTGATATTGCTCCCCTTAGCAGGTCAAGTCTCAACTCACAATGGTTCTTGATCTGCAAGGGATTGTTAGAAGGTCAGTGAGTTATACCCCTGAAGAAGGGAAATAATTCACGATCTATCAAACGAGCAACTGGTAGAAATTTTCAAGCTCAATCCTGATGAAATAGTGAAAGATGCTCCGATATGTAATGCTACCTATGATGACGAGCTAAATGACGTTGATGAAATAGAGATAGAAGATGTCACTGCAGAGCACTATCCTTAGTATGCTGACAATGAGGGCAATGTGGTTCCCAATCTGGGTGAATCCCTTGTTGATACATTTGAGATGTTAGACAAAATGGAGCAAGAGTCAGAGAAGACAGAGGGAATGGCCCAAGCCTCAAAGGATGATGTTGATATCCGTAAGGCTGAATGGGCTACATGTTTTAAAGAAGTTAGAGCCCAACGTGCTGCGCTGCATCGAAGAGGGATGCCTACACCAAGCTCTACAGAGTCAAGAAACATCTTAAGGTGTCAGGCAGGATTATAGCATGGGCATATTTTGATGATCTTAACGTTTATGCCCTTAAGAGGGAGAAGGGCATAGAGTACTTTAGATTTCCATATGATCTAAAGACTCTACCAGGTTTTGAGCTCAACCAGCTAGCCAAATTAAAGCTGTTGTATGCTGACCCGAGAAAGATGTCAGGCTGGTTTGAGGCTGCCCTAAAGAAAGAGTACCACACCAGGTGGATTAACTTCAGACCTCAACAACCTACAAGGTATATTAGAAGGTCTGAGATGGATGCCATTACTTGAAAACCAAAGATAGTGTTGAAGTGGAATCCTCCACGCATAATGTCAAGAATCCCACTCCGGGAAATGACAAAGGATTTCACACCACATTTTAAGTGGTGGTACTACGATTGGAGAACAGCAGAAGCGGTCATAGTTCTAAATAAGAGGGCCAAATGGATACAATCAGAGTATTCGACCCGATGTGGCTAACCAACTTGTCGGAAAATGATGTCTATACACTTTACAAGTGGCCACTGTTCTATGATACACAAGATATTGTACAGGCCCTCCAGTTCCAAAATATCATAAGACTTTGCTTCGCATTTGATATTCATGCGGGAGTCACAAAAGAGGACAAGTACAAGAAATATGAGGAGGTAATGAAGAAAACAAGACATTAGAGAGATCTAGGTCCAAGGGGAGTTTGTTGATACATGTATGTCCCTAGATCATGATATGTGATGTAATAGATCTTGTTTGGTATGATTGATGAAATGATATTGATTGTTTGTTAGTTATAATGTTTAATGTTTCATTAATGAGTTGACATTGAATTGTTAATTAGGTTAGTGATTCCTTGAATATTAAACATATATTTATTAATAATTCATTCAAACTTAACATATGAAGTTCTCATGCGAATGGCTCATGCGAATGAACCATACGCATGAATAACTTCACACGATTGACTCAGTCGCACGACTGAACCAGGACACTGCATCAGTTGTACGATTGTAACATAAGATTGGCTCAATTGCACGACTGAACACTCAGTCGTACGAATGAATCAACCGCATGGTTCAATCGCACGACTGAACCAGACTAATGGTTCAGTCGCACGATTGAATAATACCAACCTATAAATACAACTCAATTCGTGAAAAAAAGGAACTCTCGGTGAATTACGATTCCAGACGTACCCTAGCTGTCCAAAAACCTCTCAATTCGTTCTCCAAGTTCATAGAACACATTAGATCGATTCCCAATCGATTTCTAACGTTAGTTTCAATTCTTGATTGATTCTTCGTGTGTTCTCACTGATTGGATCGCCAATCAAATAGGATTCCGCACTATTTGATCTGGTTTACACATTAATCTCTAGGTATTTCGGTCAAATACAGGTTCTAACACTATGAATTGACGAAAACAGCTGATGAGTAATTACTCTTCAGTTGTTTCTACAACTGCTGTTTCATTAAAAAACTGAAGCCAAAACTATGTCTTCAGTAGTTTACAACTACTGAAGACTAACACCAAGTCTTCAGCTGTTTACAACAACTGCTGACAAAACCACTGTCTTCAGTAGTTTCACAACTACTGATGACTAATACCAAGTCTTCAGTTGTTTCATCACCTGAAGTCAAAACTGTCTTCAGTAGTTTTATAACTACTGATGACTAAATCAGAGACTTCAGCTGTTTCAACGTCTGAAAGTTAATACCACGTCATCAGTAGTTTCAACAACTGATGACTCACACCAAAACCTTCAGTCATTTTCTAACCCGACCCTTTAAATACCTTATCCCACCTTCAGAGTTTTTATCTTCTCTTCTCAAACCTAACGTTCAAAAACCTCTGAAACTCTCTACCCTCTCTTCTTCAATGGCGACCATGCAACTAAAACCTCGACACAACTGTGTCGCACATCTCACAAAATCGCCATACTGGACCAAGTTTCACAACGCGATTGATTTAATGGTTCAGTCACCCTACAAAACGGCTTTTCTGGTAAATCCCACCATATATGCTGAATCCCTTAACCAATTCTGGACAAACGTCACTCTGGTCTCTGAGGAGAATGACACTGAGTCTCTTCAATCGTTTGTCCATGGCCAAAAACTGGTCATTACTCCAGACACTCTTCGCCAAACCCTTAATCTGGATGATGCCACTTTCCCAACTGGTTATCCAAAGGGCACAACAGATCAATCATTTGCCCACCATGGATACCAGGGTAACCTGAGTGCATCTACCATACTGAAGAAACATTTCCCGGATGCCGAACATCTCATCTTTCATATAGTAAATGTATGTCTTGCCTCCAAGACTTCATCATGGGATCAAATGTCCACAAGGTGGCAACAGGTAATGTACTCCATCCTTGAGCAACAACCTTTAAATTTTTCTGAAATACTATTTTTTGAGCTCAAGGATATGGCCCAAAAACAAACTGCTAACCGTTGGATATTATATCCTCAGTTCATAATGGCCATAATTGAAAACCAGCTTCAAGCTGAGGGACGTGTTGGCCTGGGAGTCCCTGCTATGGCTGTACTGCCGGAAGTATACTCCCGGCACAACTCTGACCAATCACTGAAAATGGCTGCCAAGCTGCGAAAACCCACGCAGCTGGAACCCATAGCCACCACCTCAAAATCCAAAGTCCCCACCAAACCCACTAAAAAGAAGACCAAAAAGGCTACTCAGGAAATGAGTCCCCTGAGGATGCCCCTGCAACACAAACACAGCTATATCCACTTGTTATAACCCCCTAGTGGATACAAGGACTTCACCAGCCACAGCCGCTTAGGATTCCTCTCAAAAGGAGCCTGCAACAACCACAGAAGGGGTACCCACAAATCTGGGATCTTCCTCATTTGAGGAGATTGCCATTGAAGAGCACCATTCTCCCCAGGTGCACACTGCTTTTACCCCATCTCCCCATGCAACCGCCCCCCAAAGTCCAACCATTATCATTGCAAACGTGCTGACTCAGCTGCATGCCTCTCCTCCTCCCACAACAACCAACAAAGGGGAACCACAGCTATTGAGGAAGAGGATCACCATGCTTCTGACAACCCACAACACCAGGGTTTACACGTTCTATCTCCTGGTGTGGATATGGAGATTAGAACATCTAGTGAGGCTGCCACCTCTTCTGAATCAGCACATGATCAGAATGAGGCTGGTAACATAGCTAAGACCTCACTAGAGGCAACAGCTGATGAAAGACATAGTCCTGAGGCTGGAAGTCCCCAGTTCCAAGAAAAAGGGGCACATGCTAAAATTGTGTACACCCAGTGCATGTACATCCTGCTACAAGCAGGAGGTTAGGTGATTCAACATCTGCTGATGATGACCTGGGCTTCTTTTATGATGTTCTGGACCAGAACACAATTCTTGAGGAAGAAGTCAGTAGACTAAAAGACTACTTGACCAATTCTCTCAAGAAGCAAGTCTATCTGCCACCAACATAAACCCACAGATGGCACCTTCACCTGAAGGTCTCCCACACACTCAGCCACTCATAACTTCCAAGCCACCACTTCTGTTTCTGGCACTTCTTCTCAGGGATAGAACCCCTCTGAGCAAACAGTTGCTATCTTTCAACAAACCCTACCTCTCATCACCCCAATGATCACAGACATTATGATCAAAACCATGGATGAGAGGCTTCCCTCAATCATACACCCCTGGTGGAGTAGATTGTAGCACAAGGATTTCTGCTACTGAAACCCTTGCAACCAATGCAACCAAAAAGGGGGAGAGCCAGTCAGTGAAAGCAAAGAGGAAGAGCAAACTGAAAGAAAAGGAAACTGAGAAGGAAGAGGAGTCTGTGAAGGGAACGGAAAATGATCAAGTGGGTGAAAGTCACAAAGACTTTCATGTCACATATAAGAAAAGGAAGGTTGAAGGAAGAGAGAAAGAACTCCAACTCGATGAGATGATCAAAATGGCAGATGCTACACATAGTAAATCAGTGGATGCCACTATTGATCAACTGTATAGACAAGGGTTCGATACTGCACAGCTTGACTCAGAGATCAGGAGACTTGAAGTTGAAGAAATTAACTCAAGATGGGCAAGTTATGATACATTAGAAAGAGAGAGACTAGAGATCATGATCAGATTCATTGCAAAATATCTTGGGAGATCATTGATCGAGATTAAATCATGGACCAGAGATAGTATCTTGGCCATAACCTCCAAGATCTGTTGTCTGAAGCATACACTAAGGGTTTAGTAGTCGAAGCTTTGAATGAAGCAGGAGCAGGGAGCAGGACTGAGCTAGCCAAACACTCAAAAGCCACACTCACCTCTAAAATGCTAACTCAGCCTGTCAACATTCCCTCTCCAAAACAACCAAAACACAACCCACAAAACCAACTCCCTTACCCTCTAAACCAACAGCCGATGATGCACCCAAGAAGAAGAGAGAAGGGTGTTAAGGCTAGAAGAAGAAAAAGAAGAGGATGATGTGGAAGAAGATAGGCTGCCTCTGTCTGCAGTCCTAACATTGCCTAAAGCCAAACCCATGCCCATCACTCCCACCTCACAGATGGAAACTGTGAGAGTAAAGATTGAAGAAGAGCAGCAGCAAAGGCTTCATGATGATGAGATGTTGAAAAGCATCGACAAAACTTATGCTGCTTCTTCATCAATAATTAGTATGAAGAAAGAAGCTCTGAGGTTGTACACCCTTGCCAACCCATTTCAATATCAGAAGGAAAAGGTGAGAGTATGGCCTGATCCTAGGGTGGCTCATAGGATTGTAAAGAAAGACATTCCTTCAGATACAAGGGCCAAGTAAAAAGGATCGTAGATAAAGAGATCACAGTGGTCCTTGTAATATCACCCTGGGAGATTGTAGAAGATTTCAAGAAGGCCTATGAGACTAAACAACCACCCCAAAAGATGTTAGAGAACAGAGTTATTAAAAAGGGGTTAGTCTACAAGAGGCTTGAGAACTTCAAACAAAATGAGCTCAGTCTGTTACTTGAAGAGACTCATCCTGATGAGTTTGCATACAGACAGATTACAATAGTTGAGCTCAAAAATGGCAAACAGGCCAAGTACATCTCAGAGTTGTATGGGCGTCAAGGATTGTTTGATGGTGAAGCTGAGAACCTGACCATGGAAGAACAAATTATGTTTCTCAGAGCATACACCAGAGAATCCTACAGGCTTATACATGGGAAGTGAGTCTCATGGATGGGGGAACAGCTCAGTGTCCAATTCCCCAATACAAAGCTCCCATCCATACATTGCCAACCAAATCATCACAGACTCATTCCCAGGCTAGTGCTTATATGGGTCATCTTCTCAACTGATCAAGAAGGAAAAAGACCAACCATTCTGCCAACAATAAGTGGGACCTCAATAAAGTTAAAGGTTTTGGCTGCATTGGTTCAGGGGGAGTTTGTTGGACCAAAAGAACCAATGAGCCGGATCAGAAAAACCTTTAAGTCCCACAGACGTCACAACAACTACTGAAGACCACAACAGCTGAAGACAACAGCTGATTACAAAGTCTGAACACAAGTGCTGAAGACAAAGTCTAAAGACAAGTGCTGAAGACAAAGTCTGAAGACAAGTGCTGAAGACAAAGTCTGAAGACAAGTGCTGAAGACAAAGTCTGAAGACAAGTGCTGAAGACAAAGTCTGAAGACAAGTGTTGAAGACAAAGTCTGAAGACAAGTGCTGAGACAAAGTCTGAAGACAAGTGCTGATGACAAAGTCTGAAGACAAGTGCTGAAGACAAAGTCTGAAGACACAAGTGCTGAAGACAAAGTCTGAAGACACAAGTGCTAAAGACCAAAGTATCAGACGTTGTCACAACAGCTGAAGAGGTCTTCTTCAGTAGTTGTGACGGTTTACCTTTCAGTAGTTTTATGTTTTATATGCTCAGTAGTTTGACACAACAGCTGAAGAATACTTCTTCAGTTGTTGTGCTCATCAGTAGTTTTATGTTTTTCAGTAGTTTTGTAAAACGATTGAAGAGCTTGTTCTTCAGTCGTTGTAGTTTCAGTAGTTTCTTATTAGTAGTTTTATATTTTGTACTTAACACTCTAATATGTTCTCAGTAGTTGTGAACATATCTGTAGTTTGTTAAGAGTTAGTTATTATTGTAATAGATGCCAGTTGTCACTTTCCGTGATAACAGCAGCAATTGCACTCTATATAAGGAGTGTTAACCTATTGTAATAGAAAAATGATTTGATCAGAAATATTCGATATTATAGAAACATTCCTTGTTATAGAAATATATTCTCTCGTTATAACCGTATTTGTTCTTAATGCATACGAGTATCAAATTCTTGCTACAATTGTCTAATTCTTGTTCTTATTCCGCTGCGTTACGATCTATTACATCAAACTTGTGATCACTGATGCTGACACTTTGTAATCAGCTGTTGTCTTCAGCTGTTGCGGTCTTCAGTAGTTGTTGTGACGTGTGTGGGACTTAAAGGTTTTTCTGATCTGGCTCATTGGTTCTTTTGGTCCAACAAACTCCCCCTGAACCAATGCAGCCAAAACCTTTAACTTTATTGAGGTCCCACTTATTGTTGGCAGAATGGTTGGTCTTTTTCCTTCTTGATCAGTTGAGAAGATGACCCATATAAGCACTAGCCTGGGAATGAGTCTCTGATGATTTGGTTGGCAATGTATGGATGGGAGCTCTGTATTGGGGAATTGGACACTGAGCTGTTCCCCCATCCATGAGACTCACTTCCCATGTATAAGCCTGTAGGATTCTCTGGTGTATGCTCTGAGAAACATAATTTGTTCTTCCATGGTCAGGTTCTCAGCTTCACCATCAAACAATCCTTCACACCCATACAGCTCTGAGATGTACTTGGCCTGTTTGCCATTTCTGAGCTCAATTGTTGTAATCTGTCTGTATGCAACTCATCAGGATGAGTCCATCAAGTAACAGACTGAGCTCATTTTGTTTGAAGTTCTCAAGCCTCTTGTAGACTAACCCCTTTTTAATAACTCTGTTCTCTAACATCTTTTGGGGTGGCTGTTTAGTCTCATAGGCCTTTTTGAAATCTTCTACAATCTCCCAGGGTGATACTATAAGGACCACTGTGATCTCTTCATCTACGATCCTTTTTACTTGGCCCTTGTATCTCGAAGGAATGTCTTTCTTTACAATCCTGTGAGCCACCCTAGGATCAGGCCATACTCTCACCTTTTCCTTCTGATATTGAAATGTGTTGGCAAGGGTGTACAACCTCAGAGCTTCTTTCTTCATACTAATTATTGATGAAGAAGCAACATAAGTTTTGTCGATGCTTTTCAACATCTCATCATCATGAAGCCTTTGCTGCTGCTCTTCTTCAATCTTTACTCTCACAGTTTCGATCTGTGAGGTGGGAGTGACGGGCATGGGTTTGTCTTTAGGCTATGTTAGGACTGCAGACAGAGGCAGCCTATCTTCTTCCACATCATCCTCTTCTTCTTCTTCTAGCCTCAACACCCTTCTCTTCTTCTTCTTGGGTGCATCATCGGCTGTTGGTTTAGAGGGTAAGGGAGTTGGTTTGTGGGTTGTGGTTGTGGTTGTTTTGGAGAGGGAATGTTGACAGGCTGAGTTAGCATTTTAGAGGTGAGTGTGGCTTTTGAGTGTTTGGCTAGCTCAGTCCTGCTCCCTGCTCCTGCTTCATTCAAAGCTTCGACTACTAAACCCTTAGTGTATGCTTCAGACGAACAGATCTTGGAGGTTATGGCCAAGATACTGTCCCTGGTCCATGATTTAATCTCGATCAATGATCTCCCAATATATTTTGCAATGAATCTGATCATGATCTCTAGTCTCTCTCTTTCTAATGCATCATAACTTGCCCATCTTGAGTTAATTTCTTCAACGTCAAGTCTCCTGATCTCTGAGTCAAGCTGTGCAGTATCGAACCCTTGTCTATACAGTTGATCAATAATGGCATCCATTGATTTACTATATGTAGCATCTGCCATTTTTATCATCTCATCGAGTTGGAGTTCTTTCTCTCTTCCTTCACCCTTCCTCTTCTTATATGTGACATGAAAGTCTTTGTGACTTTCACCCACTTGATCATTTTCGCTTCCCTTCACAGACTCCTCTTCCTTCTCAGTTTCCTTTTCTTTCAATTTGCTCTTCCTCTTTGCTTTCACTGACTGACTCTCCCCTTTTTTGGTTGCATTGGTTGCAAGGGTTTGAGTAGCAGAAAGCCTTGTGCTCACAATCTCCTCCACCAGGGGTTGTATGATTGAGGGAAGCCTCTCATCCATGGTTTTGATCACAATGTCTGTGATCATTGGGGTGATGAGAGGTAGGGTTTGCTGAAAGATAGCAACTGTTTGCTCAGAGGGGTTCTGTCGCTGAGAAGCAGTGCCAGAAACAGAAGCTGGTGGCTTGGAAGTTTTGAGTGGCTGAGTGTGTGGGAGACCTTCAGGTGAAGGTGCCATCTGTGGGTTTATGTTGGTGGCAGATGGACTTGCTTCTTGAGAGAATTGGTCAAGTAGTCTTTGTAGTCTACTGACTTCTTCCTCAAGAATTGTGTTCTGGGCCAGATCATCATAAAGAAGCCCAGGTCATCATCAGCAGATGCTGAATCACCTGACCTCCTGCTTGTAGCAGGATGTACATGCACTGGGTGTACACAGTTTTAGCATGTGCCCCTTTTTCTTGGAACTGGGGACTTCCAGCCTCAGGACTATGTCCTTCATCAGCTGTTTCCTCTAGTGAGGTCTTAGCTATGTTACCAGCCTCATTCTGATCATGTGATGATTCAGAAGAGGTGGCAGCCTCACTAGATGTTCTAATCTCCATATCCACACCAGGATATAGAACGTGTAAACCCTGGTGTTGTGGGTTGTCAGAAGCATGGTGATCCTCTTCCTCAATAGCTGTGGTTCTCCCCTTTGTTGGTGGTTGTTGGGGAGGAGGAGAGGCATGCAGCTGAGTCAGCACATTTGCAATGATAATGGTTGGACTTTGGGGCGGTTGCATGGGGAGATGGGGTAAAAGCAGTGTGCACCTGGGGAGAATGGTGTTGTTCAATGGCAATCTCCTCAAATGAGAAAGATCCCAGATTTGTGGGTACCCCTTCTGTGGTTGCTGCAGGCTCCTTTTGAGAGGAATCCTGAGCGGCTATGGCTAGGAGAGTCTCTAATACTGCTGGGGGGTTTGAGCCAGCAAGTATATCCTGCCTTGGTGGTACAGGAGCATCTTCAGGGGACTCATCTCCCTGAATAGCTGTTTTGGGGCGTTTTGTTTTTGGTTTGGTGGGGACTCTGGATTTGGAGGTGGTGGTTGTGGGTTCCAGCTGCGTGGGTTTTTGCAGCTTGGCAGCCATTTTCAGTGATTGCTCAGAGTTGTGCCGGGAGTATACTTCCGGCAGTACAGCCATAGCAGGGACTCCGAGGCCAACAAGTCCCTCAGCTTGAAGCTGGTTTTCAATTATGGCCATTATGAACCGAGGATATAATATCCAACGGTTAGCAGTTTGTTTTTGGGCCATATCCTTGAGCTCAAAAAATAGTATTTCAGAAAAATTTAAAGGTTGTTGCTCAAGGATGGAGTACATTACCTGTTGCCACCTTGTGGACATTTGATCCCATGATGAAGTCTTGGAGGCAAGGCATACATTTACCATATGAAATATGAGACGTTCAGCATCCGGGAAATGTTTCTTCAGTATGGTAGATGCACTCAGGTTACCCTGGTATCCATGGTGGCAAATGATTGAGTTGTGCCCTTTGGATAACCAGTTGGGAAAGTGGCATCATCCAGATTAAGGGTTGGCGAAGAGTGTCTGGAGTAATGACTTTTTGGCCATGGAGAAACGATTGAAGAGACTCTGTGTCATTCTCCTCAGAGACCAGAGTGACGTTTGTCCAGAATTGGTTAAGGGATTCGGCATATATGGTGGGATTTACCAGAAAAGCCGTTTTGTAGGGTGACTGAACCATTAAATCAATGGCGTTGTGAAACTTGGTCCATTATGGCGATTTGGTGAGATGTGCGACACAGTTGTGTCGTGGTTTTAGTTGCATGGTCGCCATTGATGAAGAGAGGGTAGAGAGTTTTTTGAATGTTAGGTTTGAGAAGAGAAGATAAAACTCTGAAGGTGGGATAAGGTATTTAAAGGGTCGGGTAGAAAACGACCGAAGGTTTTGGTGTGAGTCATCAGTTGTTGAAACTACTGATGACGTGGTATTAACTTTCAGAGGTTTGAAAAGGCTGACCGTATTGGTGTGATCAGCAGTGTTATAAAACAACTGAAGACTGGTTTTAACCGTCAGACGTTGAAACAGCTGAAGTCTCTGATTTAGTCATCAGTAGTTATAAAACTACTGAAGACAGTTTTGACTTCAGGTGATGAAACAACTGAAGACTTGGTATTAGTTATCAGTAGTTGTGAAACTACTCAATACAGTGGTTTTGTCAGCAGTTGTTGGAAACAGCTGAAGACTTGGTGTTAGTCTTCAGTAGTTGTAAACTACTGAAGACATAGTTTTGGCTTCAGTTGTTTTAATGAAACAGCAGTTGTAGAAACAACTGAAGAGTAATTACTCATCAGCTGTTTTCGTCAATTCATAGCTTTTTAGCTGTTTCACACTGTCCTCAACACTTACTCATCAGACATTTCATCTGCTTTTCAGGTGTTTCATAAACATCAGTAATCTGCATTTCTGACATCAGTAGTTGTAGCTGCATCAACTGTTGTGACTACATCAGCTGTTGTAGCTACATCAGCTGTTTTAACAGATAAAGTACTTCAGTACTGGTGAGGTATGTAGCCTTCAGTAGTTATAAAAACTACTGAGAAAAAAAAACTCATCAGTACTTATATGTGACAATAATGAACTAATGATCATCGGTACTTGTGAGCTGAGATCATCAGTAGTTGTCACTTATTCTAGCTGCAGCATACCAAGCCTTAACACCAGGTTGTGGAAAGTTGAACTATCCAAAGGCTTAGTAAAAATGTCTGCAAGCTCATCAGCACTAGGAACAAATTTTGGATCAATCAGACCTTTTTCAAAACAATCTCTAATAAAATGGTGTCTGATTTCAATATGTTTAGTCCTAGAGTGCTGGACAGGATTCTTGACAATACAAAGAGCTGAAGAGCTGTCCATTAACAATGGGGTCTTAGTCTCTGTTATGCCATAATCCAATAATTGCTTTTGAAGCCAGAGTACTTGAGATGTACAGCTTGCATCAGCAATGTACTCTGCTTCAGCAGTTGATGTAGCAACTGAGGTCTGTTTCTTGCTCTGCCAAGAAATCAAGCAGTTGCCTAGGAATTGACATCCACCAGAAGTTGATTTCCTGGTCAACTTACACCCTGCATATGTCAGAAAAAGCAACTATTTTACCAGAATGTCTAGTAGAATACCATAAACCTAGAAATGGAGTGCCTTGCAGATATCTAAAGATCCTCTTGACTGCAATCAAATGAGACTCCTTAGGTGCACCCTGAAATCTAGCACAAACACATGTAGCAAACATAATATCTGGTCTAGAAGCTGTTAAATACATCAAGGACCCAATCATACATCTGTAAAGTGTTTCATCAACCACTTTACCTTTCTGATCTGTATCCAGTTGTGTGGTGCTGCACATGGGGGTAGAACAGGGCTTACAGTTTTGTAAATCAAACTTTTCCAAAAGATCTTTTGTGTATTTGGACTGATGAATGAAAATTCCATCAGCCTTTTGTTTGATTTGCAAACCAGAAAGAACTGTAATTCTCCCATGGCACTCATTTCAAACTTCTGTTGCATCAACTTTGTAAAGGCATCACACAACTGTGGATCAGAGGATGCAAAAATAATATCATCTACATAAATTTGAACAAGTAGATTATGCTGCCCAGCTTTCTTAATGAATAAAGTCTTATCTATGGAGCCTCTAGTGAAATTATTTTCCAGAAGAAAGTTTGATAATGTCTCATACCAGGCTCTAGGAGCTTGTTTCAACCCATAAAGAGCCTTATCAAGCTTATACACCCAATTAGGATGTTTATTGTCCTCAAAGCCTGGTGGTTGACATACATAAACCTCTTCTTTAATTTTCCCATACAAAAATGCACTTTTGACATCCAATTGAAAAACTTTAAGGTTTTGATAAGCAGCATAAGCTAAAAACAATCGAATTGCTTCCAGTCTGGCTACAGGGGCAAAGGTTTCATCATAATCAATACCTTCTTCTTGTGCAAACCCCTGAACAACCAGTCTGCCTTGTTCTTAACAATAAGCCCATTTTCATCAGTTTTGTTCCTAAACACCCATTTAGTGCCTATTGCACACTTACCTGGAGGTAGAGGAACCAGTTCCCACACTTGCTGTTCTTGAACTGAAGAAGCTCAAGCTGCATGGCATCAACCCATCCATTGTCCTTTAAAGCAAGTGATAATTCTTTGGCTCTTGCTGACTGATGAAGAGAGCATAGAAGCAAATTTGACAATTGACTTCTTGTTGATACGCCAGCAATGATATCACCAATGATTTGAGACATAGGTGATTCTTCAGATCTTGATACACAATGAGATCTGTGCAAGTGTTTGTAGCAGGCTCAGCAGCAACAGATGGTGATGGTGAATCATTTCCTTGAAACCAATCAGTGGATGGTAATTCAAAGGAAGTTGAATTTGAAGAAATCTCATCAGCATTTGTTGTGGAGTGCTACTGGAGCTACAGGACCATCAGGTCTAGCTGAATCAGGCAGTTGATCACTAAACCTGAAGAGGTGAGTACTGCTATCATCATCATCAGCACCAGCAGAACCACCAGGTGGTGAACTGTTGACAGGAGCAACAACAGGAGTTTGATAAGGAACATATTGCAGTATGTCCAAATCAAATATCTCCACAGGGCTTTGTGGAATCTTGTCCTTTGGAGATTCATTAAACTTAACATGTAGAGTCTCTTCAACCATCTTGTTTCTACAGTTGAAGACTCTGTATGCTTTGCAAGTTGATGAATAACCAACAAAGTACCTGCATCCACCTTAGGATCAAATTTTTGGAGTTGATCCCGTGTGTTGAGAATGAAACAAGGACACCCAAATGCTCTGAAGAATGAAATTAGAGGGGCCAAATGATGAAGAACTTCATATGGAGTCTTCATCAACCTCTGATTTACTAGAACTCTATTCTGTACATAGCAAGCTGTATTGACAGCTTCAGCCCAAAAAGTCATTGGCAGTCCAGAATCAGCCAACATGGACTTGCAGCTTCAATAAGGGTCCTGTTCTTTCTCTCCACTACTCCATTTTGCTCAGGAGTTCTTGGGATGCTATACTGCCTCTTGATTCCCTTTGATAAGTAAAACTCATCAAGTGTGTGGTTTCTGAATTCAGTACCATTGTCACTCCTCACACACTTAACTGGTAGGGAATACTGCTTCTCAACGTGTAACACAAAGTTCATAATGGACTGCGCAGCCTCATCCTTTGAATGCAAGAAGAAAGTCCATACAAATCTGGAGTAATCATCCACAATTACCAGACAGTATTTCTTCTTAGCCATACTCATCACTCTCACAGGACCAGGTTCTTCTATGGAGGGAAATGAAGCTTTGTGCTGTTTTCCTTTTAAACAAGCAGTGCAGTTATCTTCAAACTTGAACTCCTTCATAGGCAGTCCCCTTACTAAACCATGGTTTATCAGCTGATTTATGTTTTTGAGATTAACATGACCCAGCCTTCTATGCCATAGAATAGATTCTTGAGGGGAAGCCTTGGAAAATAGGCAAGAATGGCCTTTGAGATCTATTTTCTTGGAAAGATCTAAGGCATACACTCTTCCTGTCCTGTTGGCCTTTAGGAGAGAGTGTGTTCATCCAACACCTTATCAATCAAACTTAGAACTTTGGATGACAGAATCCGACAGTTCTGACTGGTGAAAAGAGCAACATGGCCTTTGTCACACATTTGACTGACACTCAAGAGGTTGTACTTGAGATTTTCCACATGGTTAACATCATCAAACTTTATTTCCCCATTGGAAACAAAGCCTTTGCCGATGATGTAACCCTTTGCATCATTGCCAAAAACACAAACCCCTTCCTTCCTTGAGAGTAGTCATTAAGAAGTGATCTTTCCTGATATGCATGGATCCTCCACTGTCTACATACCAGATGCCTCTGGTATGTTGAAGAACCCTGCAAAATACAACAAATTAGTTAGATTTTGAGACCCAAACCTTTTTGGTTTGGCCTGTTCTCATCAACAGATGGTAAACTAACATGTTTGTTGGAAACAACAGCCTGAGAGGAAGAAACTGGTGAAGAAAAGGAATCCTTTGGCTTGGACCTCCTTTTCTGTGGTTTCAACATAGGAACATCTAATTGGTTAACTCTTCCCAATAGGTTGAACCATCATAACCAGCTGTGTCTGATTTTGTGATAAGGCTTTCAGCTCTTCAGACACATTGGCATTGGAGTTTGATAAGTTCCTATGTTGCACCTTCTTCTTTTGAGCAATCTCAGCTGTTACCTGTTTAACCCCTTCCTTTTTGGATTTCTTTTTGGACTTAAGGGTTACAGGATTTGATGTTGCTGGTACAAATGTGGCTTCAAACTCAGTTTTCATTTTAACCATTTTCTCTTTAATTTCCTCTTTATGTTTGAGTTTGGATCCCCTTTTGTACCAACAATCATCTGTAAGATGATTGAAAAAACCACATACTTCACATGGTTTCTTCTTCATCTTATGTTGATCATCAACTAAAGAGAATGAAACTACTGAAGACTTGCTCTTCAGTACTTTGGAAGCATTATTTGCTTTCTTGACTTCCTCTTTAGTAGTCTTCAAACTCTTTCTACTGACAGTTTTCTTCTCTTCAGTGCTGACAGTAGTTGGAGTTTGAACTTCAGGTGTTAAATCTTGCTCTCCAGTCCTTTCAGGACTTCCAGAAATAGCTCCTGAGTTGATCATCTCTTTGATCATGTGAGTGTCAGCAGTGGAACCATCAACATCAGCTGATGGGTTCTGAGAGGGCTTAGTGCTGACTTCAACTTTTGATGATGCTCTATCAAAAAGTGAATCACATGATGAGGTGGATTGGTTATTGCTTTCTCCATCAGATTTCACTTCTGCTCTTGAAGCAAAATCTGTAGGAGGAGCAGTGTGATTATAACCAATACCAAACTTCACATTGGAAGCAGATTGCTTACTAAGAAGCATTTCAAAACCTTTGCATGATTGTACCCATCGATCACACTCTACCTGGGTGACTGCAAGGGTTTCTTTGAGACTTCTATGGTCTTCCAGAATAACCTCTAGCTTGGCCTTTTCATCATTTAATTGGCATTTAAGCTTATAAATCTTATCATTTTTACTATTAAGAGCAGACTCAAACTCAGCTTTTCCTTTGGAAATGGTTTTCTCAAACTCAAGTTTTTGATTTATTAATGCTACATTTGCCTCTCTAATGGAGACAAAGGTAGCAATGCATGATTCAGAACATAACTTGGCTTTAGCCTCTGAAGATACTGAGTTACCTGTGAAGATGATGCATTTGAGCAGGAACCCTCAGTAGACTCCAGGGCCATGAGAGCCAGATTCCCAAAAGGACTGTCACCACTATGTTGACCAGCACCTGTGAATAGTTGTTCATGACCAGACATGTCATCCGGTAAACTGCTCCAGTCAACAACTCCAGGGGTGAAGAAGCTGTGTTGTTGAGGTTGAGGAGGTTGATGAGATTGAGATGGTTGAGGTTCTGGTAGTGCATGAGGTTGTGGTACTATAGGAACTTGAACTTGATTTGACTGTGGCATGTAATAACAAGGGTAAGGATATGGCATTTGACCCTGAGGAACAAAATATGCAGGAGATTGTGGTTGAGAATGATGACTAGAATTGACAGGATGTTGCCCTCTGTGTTGTTGACTATTGCCAGGGAAAGTCACAAAAGGTGCAGAGGAATTAGATCCAGATGATCTGCATTCTCTAGCAAAGTGTCCAAGCCTGTGGCATTTGTGACACTTCAACTTACTCTTGTCAAAACCAACTTTGGTTTTGCCAGAGAGTCCTGGGAACTTTCTTCCAGTTCTTTTGTAGAACTTCTGAGATCTGATATTATCAAGGCCATTTGGCTCAAATATCCATCTCTTCTAAGTCATCATCAGCAATCCCCTTGAGATCATCCATGATGAAGCATAGATTGTCATTATACACCCAGTAAACTGACTATCAACACTCACAAACGCAGAATCAGAAGTGTTTGAGGAGAAATCAATATGCTCATCATACTGGCATTCAGATGAAGCATATTCTAACTCATGACCAACCAAGGCAGTGTTGCCTGGTACAAAGTCTTCAGTGAGCTTTCCAGATGAAGACAGTTTTCGTTTCTGTTCTATCTCTCCTCAAATGTGAGCAATTTCCCATGGAGTTGGGTGAGAGATAGTTTGTCCAAATTTGCACTAGAGCGTAGGACAATAGTATATGTGTCCCATCTCTCAGGCAGTGATCTGAGAAATCTGTTATTCATCTGGATATTGGTGTACTCAAGTTTGACCATTTTTAATTCAGAGATCAAACAAGAGAACCGCTCAAACTGTTGAGTTAGTGTCTCACCCTTTCTATGAGAGAATGTCTCATATTGTTGGGCAAGGATTTCTCTATTATTTGCCAAGACCTCATCTGTTCTTCCAAATTGTTCTTTCAAGGCATTCCAGAGGTCATGGGCAGTTTCATGATGCATTAGCCCAGAATAGATTTCATTGGGCAGTGCCATGGCCAGAATTCCATGGGCTTTTGCATCAATCTCAAACAATTTCTTATCCTCATCTGAGTATTGCTCCCTCTCTTCGGAACCATTTGATTGGTTTCCGGGTTATTCACCATAGGCTTGTGTGGACCATGTACCACTGATGTCCAACAACCGCTGTTAACAGACAGGTGATGGAGCATTCGTCGTTGCCATATGTTATACTCATTCCTAACCAGCATTGGAGGCTTGGTTGAGGAACCAGTATTGTGAGGATCATTGGAAGGAGTAGTCATTTTCAGTCCAAATACAATTTAATTCAAGCTTTAAAAGTTTTTACATAGACCACAACAGACTCAATGAAAACCAAGAGAAAATCTCAGGATGAATGACCAGAAACACAGAAAATTCAATCTCTATAACCGTTTCTTGCAAAAAAAATGCTAATTCAATCAAACTTGGATCTTGAATAGCAGTTTCAATGATCAATTATTAGATCGATCAATGATTAACCTGCTCTGATACCATTTGTCAGGATCAGTGATCACAAGTTTGATGTATTAGAGCGTAACGCAGCGAAATAAGAACAAGAATTAGACAATTGTAGCAAGAATTGATACTCGTATGCATTAAGAACAAATACGGTTATAACGAGAGAATATATTTCTGTAACAAGGAATGTTTCTATAATATGAATATTTCTGATCAAATCATTCCCACTATTACAATAGGTTGACACTCCTTATATAGAGTGCAATCGCTGCTGTTATCACGGGAAAGTGACAACTGGCAGATCTATTACAAAATAACTAACTCTTAACAAACTACTGAAATGTTCACAACTAATGAGAACATATCAGAGTGTTAAGTACAAAATATGAAAAAACTGATAAGAAACTACTGAAACTAAAACGACTGAAGAACAAGCTCTTCAGTCGTTTTACAAAAACTACTGAAAAACATAAAACTACTGAAAGGTAAACCGTCACAACTACTGAAGAAGACCTCTTCAGCTGTTGTGACAACGTCTGATACTTTGGTCTTCAAGCACTTGTGTTCAGACTTTGTCTTCAGCACTGTCTTCAGACTTTGTCTTCAGCACTTGTCTTCAGACTTTGTCTTCAGCACTTGTCTTCAGACTTTGTCTTCAGCACTTGTCTTCAGACTTTGTCTTCAGCACTTGTCTTCAGACTTTGTCTTCAGCACTTGTCTTCAGACTTTGTCTTCAGCACTTTTCTTCAGACTTTGTCTTCAGCACTTGTGTTCAGACTTGTAATCAGTTGTCTTCAGCTGTTGTGGTCTTCAGTAGTTGTTGTGACGTCTGTGGGACTTAAAGGTTTTTCTGATCCGGCTCATTGGTTCTTTTGGTCCAACATCAGTTTATTAGAACTCTGTGGATACAAAAGTGAAGATTGGACCTGACCCTAAAGGCAAATCAGGGATCAGACTAAAACAACTATCGATCAATGATAGGTTCATTGTGTATCTAACAGCGAGTAGGCCTGACAAATTTTGGATGGTTTGTGGTGGTGTGCCAGATATCAAGGTAATCCAACGAAAATGTGAACACAGTCAAGAGGATATTCAGATATCTAAAGGGCAGCTAGCTCTTGGGTTTTGGTATCCAAAGAAAGGAGAATTAATCTCTAAGCTACACAGATATGATTATGAAAGATACAACTTCAACAGAAAATCCATTCTGGCGGTGTCAATTCTTGGTTCCTGACTAGTATCCGGCAATGCAGAAGTAGACAAATGGTGTGTGTCCACAGCAGAAGCAGAAGCTGAGTATATTGTTGTATCAGCATGTGCTCTCAAGTTCTCTGGATTCAAAAACAGATGCTTGATTATCATTTTAACTTCTTGCACATACCAATTTCTATTGACAACAAGTGCTGTCTTATAACTAATAGTCCAGTTTAGCACTCAAAAAAAAACATATTGAGATCAGATATCATTTTTTGAGAGAGTGTGCTGAAAAGGGTTTAATCAAATTGATTCAAGTACCAACTGAAAATCATTTAGCTGATTTGTTTGCCAAGGCATTTGAACCTGGTAGGTTTGAATTTCTTGTTCAGTCAATTGGCATGATTAACCTTGAGTAAAAACTATGAAAAACAACAAAAACAATTTAAAACATCAAAAAAACCACAAAAAGAAATCAAGTTTGATGAAGAAAAGAATTCTATGGAAAATGATATAATTATAGTCGTTATATCATTCACTATGCTTAATTTCAAAATGTAAAAGACTGAAATGACTTACCAGATATGTTGGTAGGCTCAACTTAGAAGAAAAGATACATGCAGTGATGAATTAAAGACATTGAATTGTGAAACACTCATCACAAAGTACAGGTATGTATTGGCTTATCTGAATGCATTTGTGTGTAGTAGCCTAAACACACCAGGTAATGATACTTTATGAATCTCTTTCACCACATCATGTTTCATCTTTGTTTTGCTGAGCAAAGACCTGATGAAACTTGCACATAGTGCAGATGTCATTATCCAAAAGATTCCCAATATGGAACACATCCAAAATTGGATGAATCAACAAAGTAATACATTCCAAGTGAATAAACAAAAGAATCCTATCATGGATTACCTTCCAAAGTGAAGTGAAAAGAATCCCAATATGGATCATATGAAAAAGGATCAAATTAAAAGAATCCCAATGAGGATCAGTGAAATTGAGATTTCATGACTTAAGTAACCTGGAAAGAAAAGTTGTGAAAAAGTTCTACCATGCATTGTATAAGGAGGGTTGATCATTTCATGCTTATGTGTGTGAGATACACACTGAATAATAAATCAACCAAAACATGATAAAAGTCATTTGCATCAAAATATCAAATAGGTATGGGTTTAAGAGGACAAACATACCTTCAATCTTCAAGTTCATAATCATGTCCATTTAATCATAAAGGATGCACAAGTGTAATGTAAGACTGATATGATCCCAACAAAGAGATTTTTTCTCTCATTATAATATTAATCAAAATAATATTCAAAATTTTTATATCTTTAAAGTTTCTCTCCAAATATGGACATAAACTTTAGGGGGAGTAATTTAAAATTTTTGAGTAAGTCCAATTTTTGTTTATTAACTTAATTTTGAAAAACAAAACAAAAAGAATTTTAGTTGGTGTTGTTGCAATAAGTCATACCATTATATCTCAGCTTATGCAGATTCTTAGAAGCATGATAAGTCCAAGATCTATCAAAATTGGGCAACTTGTATTAATTGTGACATACAAGTCAATCCAAGCAAGAATGACAACTTCAACAGCCAACTTCATAAGAAAAATCAATCAAGGACCTCTTCGTAAGATGAATAATCAGTTCAATCAATTAACTTTGATTAATTCAAAAGCTAATGCAGCTAAGTGCATTAGTTAATATGGGTGAAGGTAACCCATGCATGTAACTAATGCGGGTAACAATATTTATTTTCAAGTGCAACTAATACGGACAATGATTTTACTCTACCGCATTAGTGTGTGAAGTAAATGTGGAATTTACTCTATCGTATTTGATATAGTTAACAAATGCAGATGAACAGGTCTCTATCGCATTTGCTATAGTGCAATGTTGACTATTGTCAACCGCATTTGATATAGTTGCACAAATGCTTATTGACTTTGTTCTATTGCATTTGCTACTGTACAATACGGATAGGATAAAACAAGAAACTCTACTGCATTTGTTACAGTGAATGCTGAAGAACACACACAAGTTATTCTTCCGCATTTACTACAACACAAATGCGGACAACCAAAGGTTTCAAGGTTAACTTCCGCATTTGCAACAATATACAAATGCGGAAAGAATAAAACAAAACTTCCGCATTTGCAACAGTAGTGAAATGCGGACAGTTAATCAAAAATTTGTCCACCGCGTCTGCTACAGTACAAATGCGGATGACCAAAAGGAGCCAAATGCGGACTGTCAATTTCAAAAGTTTGTCTTCCGCATTTGCTACAGTCAACAATGCGGATGACCAAAAGTCCAACAAATTAACCATTAGCATTTGCTACAGTGGTGACTATATCTGCTCTTAAACTTGTAAAATTTTTCAAAATATATTATTTGACTATTTAAAGGAATTCAAACGGGTCATTTAATAATTTTCAAATTTGAGAGACTTTATAGTGAGACGAGTGCAAACATACAGTACACCATCTTCAATCATCATCATCATCATAAACATTCAAAGATTTTCTTGTGAATCTTCTCAATCGACTTTTGATATCGATTCTGAAACAACATTTGGATAAAAAATAAGGTGAAATTTTCATCAGAAGTTTAATCAAAACCTAAGTTTCAAAATGATAAACCTAAATCAGTCAAGAACCAAATGATAAGGAAGAACACAAAAACATGTTTCGTTGATGTAACATAATACACCTTTTCGACTTCACTGAGCATGAAAACCAACAGAAATTATCACCATGAAAATCTTGATATTCATGTTCGTTGTAAGAACAGAGCATGTTGAAATTAATCATTTGAAACAAATCAATAAAACAATACCTCTCTAATGGTTCAAACATTGAAACTATGATTGTTAAATGACAAATTCAACATTTGCCATTACAGCAATTCAACAGAAATAACAAGCAGTGTTCCTTGTTAATTTAAAGTCAAAACTGATAACTAACACACATGTCACTTATGCAGATTACATGGCAAATCTTACATGGAGCAAGCTCCATAACGTCAGCGGTTTTTTAAACCCCTGATGTCCCAGAAGCAGAGGAACTGAGAGACATCATCAGATTCATCAATACCACACGGATAGCATATGCCATCACAGTCAGACCAACTATCTATGAGAGCCTCATAAGGTCTTTCTGGAACACAGCTGAAATTGTTGAAGCTGATGACATTAGATCACTTACTGGGAGAATCAACAGTGAACATACATTGATCATCACTGAAGAGTCAGTTAGAAGATGTTTAAGGTTTGGTGATGATGCAAATGCTCTTTTGGAACTGAGTGATGAAGACATAACCACATTTTTTGCTGAAATTGGTTATGAGGGAGGATATGAAGCTAAGCAAATTGTTAAGGGATTGGTTGATCTACCATGGAGATTCCTTATTCATATGTTTCGGCACTGCTTGTCAAAGAGAAAGACAGGATGGAATGACATTCCAGTCCTCACATCATCAGCTATCTGTGATCTATGCACCAATAGGCCATTCAATATGTCTGTATATGTTTTTAATGGCCTGGTTTCAAACATAGAGAAGGGAAAATATACAAGTTTTTGATGTATCCAAGATTCATCCAGTGCCTAATCAATGAATCATTCCCTGACATTGCAACTAAAGGACCAGTGCTTGACATTCCACACTATGATGCAAGATCATATAAGTATATAAAGAAGAGAGACCAATGTATGTTGCAACAGATAAATCAAGAAGCACAACCATCTCCACAACCATCACCACAACCTGCTGCTCAACCATCACCAATACTATCACCAGTACAATCACCACACCTGCTACTCAACCATCACCAATACCATCACCAATACCATCACCACAACCTGCTGCTCAACCATCACCAATACCATCATCAATACCATCACCACAATCACACCACTTTCAACTCCACAACAATCTCCTCAACCAACACCACCATCTCATCAATCACCAATACAATCACCTCAACTTTCACCTAATCACTCTTCATCACTCTCCAATATCACCACCACAACAATCACCTACATCCCCTTTTCAACCTATGCCATCAGAAGATTACCCTGCTGATGTAGGAGGATCAACCAGTGCTTCTAAAGCTTCCAAATCATCTTCTGATGAGGAAGATCATCACACTCATATGCCTGCAAAAACAACAACTTCTGAGCCTGCTCTCTTAGAGAGTTTGTTGATTCAAATGTTAACAGACCAGATGAGAAGGATGAACTGATTACTGAATTGATGCAAAAGATTGAAAGAATGGATAGAATTCTAAACAGAAGGGCATGAATCATAGATGATAGAATTCTGGAACTAGATGAGAAGGAACAGGAGCTGAAAGATCTTAAAGATAAACATAAGGCTGAATTGACTAAGAAAGATAAGGAAATTGAAGTTGTAAAGGCTGCCCTTAATCATTCAAGAGAAGAAGTCAGTGGACATATTGACACTCTTGAAATTCAAACAATAGCAATGGAGGAACAATAAAATATCATAGAAAAACAAGCTAATACCATCTCCAAACTTGAAAAAGAAACTGATAGCAAGAACAAAAGGATATCTGAGCTTGAAATGATGATTAAGATCCAAAGAAATAAAGTGGATGATGATGATGATGAGAAAGAAGAACAAGAAAAGGTTGAAGTTGATGACTACCAGTCAGTTGATGAAAATGAAGAACAAGAGGGTAATACAAGTCAGACAGAGCATGAGGAACACAATCTAGAAATGGTGATTTATTCTGAAGAAACCTTTGCTGATCACACTGAAAAAGCTGATTTTGAAGAACTTTTCAGCACACTAGACAACTTTACTTTTTAGAACTTTTCTGGGAGTTTGTAAACAACCTAAAAGCTGATTCTGATCCAATTGTGTTTATTCCAAAATCTCCAGAACCTTTGGAGAAAAAGTTGAACATGCAGATTGTTCATGCAGTGTCTTTAACTGAAGAGCAAAAAGAAAGAATAAGAGAAATGGTTGAACAATAAAGAGAGAAAGAAAAAGAATCAGAAAAAGAAAAGCAAGAAAGGAATGTGATGAATAAGTACAAACAACACACCCAAGAGAATGCCAGAAGTAATAGAAAGGGTGAAGATTCAAGCCCTCCACTTCGAACTCACGAAAGAGGAAATACTTAGCTGAAAAAGCTAAAGGTAAAAGACCAATAGTTGAAGAAGAACCAGTTAAGAACAAAAAGATGACCCCAAAGTCTAGCAGCAATTGCTGAATTTTTTGAAGAACATGAGCAGGCAGAAGCTCAATTGAAGAAATTGGCTGGTGCAATTGATTTAGAAGAAGGTGAGATTGCTGGTGGATATAAAGCTGAAAAGGATGTTCTTATGGACAGTCCCATGAAAGCAGAACAGGCAGTGGAAGACATGGTATCCAAAGCACAAACTGATGACTTAATGATTAAAGCCATGTTTCTGATCAATCAAGGTTATGATCCTGATGAAGTGTTTGGAATGACTTATGAAGGCATGAAGGAGGAGGAAGATAAAGTAAAAAGGCTGCTTGATCCAACAATTGAAACTGAGTATGGAAGGCAATCTTCAAAGATACTACTATGCATAAAGGTTCATCTGTGAAGAAAACATCTGGGTATGATAGACCATTGCCATGATAGACTCGTCTATCCAAGCTATCATCAATGAAAGATCATCTCCAATTCATGAGCCACTATTTCCTGATCCTTATAGTATGACTGATAAGGAATGAAGGATTACCTCACAAATAAAGGCTTCACCAAAAGAAAGTTGGCTACATGAAGACAAATTCTTTAAGAGCTGCTACTCTCAAGATGAATGAGAAGAAAGAAAAATTAAATGTTGGACCAAAAGAACCAATGAGCCATGATCAGAAAACCTCTAAGTCCCACATGGTATCACAACAACTGCTGAAAGCCTCATCAGTAGTTTGACAAGTGCTGAAGACCTCAACAGCTAAAGAACTAAAGTGTTGAAGTACAACAGCTGAAGAACACAAGTGCTGAAGCTGAAAGACCAAAGTACTGAAGTACAACAGCTGAAGAGTTTACAAGTGCTGAAGATCAACAACTGATGTACAAAGTCTGAAGACAAAGACTGAAGACATCAGCTGATGATATCTACTGAAGTCATCAGCTGATGAAACACCTGAAGGTCAAAGTCTGAAGATCAAGTACTGAAGCCTAGTTTGTCACAACTGCTGAAGAGTACTTCTTCAGTAGTTTGATATCAGTAGTTTTATATTTTTATGTTTCAGTAGTTTTGTAAAACGACTGAAGAGCTTGTTCTTCAGTCGTTGTAGTTTCAGTAGTTTTATATTTTGTACTTAACACCTGATATGTTCTCAGTAGTTGTGAACATTTCAGTAGTTTGTTAAGAATTATTATTTTTATATTAGATCTGCCAGTTGTCACTTTCCGTGATAACAGCAGTGATTGTTGCACTCTATATATGAGTGACAACTTATTGTAACAAAATGATGAATGGAATGAACGAATGATTTGATTAGAAATATTCTACATCTATAAACATTCCTTGAAATCAGAAATATATTGTTGGACCAAAAGAACCAATGAGCCAAGATCAGAAAACCTCTAAGTCCCACATGGTATCACAACAACTGCTGAAAGCCTCATCAGTAGTTTGACAAGTGCTGAAGACTTCAACAGCTGAAGATCAAGTGCTAAACCTCAACAGCTGAAGAACCAAAGTGCTGAAGTACAACAGCTGAAGAACACAATGCTGAAGCTGAAAGACCAAGTACTGAAGTACAACAGCTGAAGTTTACAAGTGCTGAGATCAACAACTGATGTACAGGTCTGAAGACAAAGACTGAAGACATCAGCTGATGTATCTACTGAAGTCATCAGCTGATGAAACACCTGAAGGTCAAAGTCTGAAGATCAAGTACTGAAGCCTCAGTGTTGTCACAACTGCTGAAGAGTACTTCTTCAGTAGTTGTGATATCAGTAGTTTTATATTTTATGTTTCAGTAGTTTTGTAAAACGACTGATGAGCTTGTTCTTCAGTCGTTGTAGTTTCAGTAGTTTTATATTTTGTACTTAACATGCTGATATGTTCTCAGTAGTTGTGAACATTTCAGTAGTTTGTTAAGAATTATTTTTGTATTAGATCTGCCAGTTGTCACTTTCCGTGATAACAGCAGTGATTGTTGCACTCTATATAAGGAGTGACAACCTATTGTAATCCGTGTGGAATGAGTGAATGAATGGAATGAATGATTGATTTGATTAGAAATATTCTACATCTATAACATTCCCTGAAATCAGAAATATATATTCTCTCCCTATAACCGTATGCGATCTTAATGCTACAAGTATCGATTGCTTGCTACAATTTGTCTAATTCTAGTTTGTATTCCGCTGCTTTGTATTATGATACATCAAACTTGTGATCACTGATCCTGTCAAATGGTATCAGAGCAGGTTAATCATTGATCGATCTAATAATTAATCATTGAAACTGCTATTCAAGATCCAAGTTTGATTGAATTAGCATTTTTTGCAAGAAACGGTTATAGAGATTGAATTTTCTGTTGTTCTGGTCATTCATCCTGAGATTTTCTTGGTTTTCATTGAGTCTGTTGTGGTCTGTGTAAAAACTTTTAAAAGCTTGAATTAAATTGTATTTGGACTGAAAAAATGACTCCTTCCAATGATCCTCACAATACTAGTTCCTCAACCAAGCCTCCAATGCTGGTTAGGAATGAGTATAAATATGGCAACGACGAATGCTCCATCACCTGTCTGTTAACAACGCAGGTTGTTGGACATCAGTGGTACATGGTCCACACAAGCCTATGGTGAATAACCCAGAAACCAATCAAATGGTTCCGAAGAGGAGGGATCAATACTCAGATGAGGATAAGAAATGCTTTGAGATTGATGCAAAAGCCCATGGAATTCTAGCCATGGCACTGCCAATGAAATTCTGGGCTAATGCATCATGAAATGCCCATGACCTCTGGATTGCTTGAAAGAACAATTTGGAGGAACAGATGAGGTCTTGGCAAATAATAGAGAAATTCTTGCCCAACAATATGAGACATTCTCTCATAGAAAGGGTGAGACACTGACTCAACAATATTAGCGGTTTCTTGTTTGATCTCTGAACTAAAAATGGTCAAACTTGAATACACCAATATTCAGATGAATAACAGATTTCTCAGATCACTGCCTGAGAGATGGGACACATATACTATTGTCCTACGCTCCAGTGCAAGTTTGGACAAACTATATCTCACACCCAACTCCATGGGAAACTGCTCACTTTTGAGAGAGAGAGATAGAACAGAAGAGAAAGCTGTCTTCATCTGGAAAGCTCACTGAAGACTTTATACAAGGCAACACTGCCTTGGTGGGTCATGAGTCAGAATATGCTTCATCTGAATGCCAGTATGATGAGCATATTAATTTCTCTTCAAGCACTTCTGATTCTGCATTTGTAAGTGTTGATGGTCAGTTTACTGGGTGTAATAATGACAATCTATGTTTCATTATGGATGATCTCAAGGGGATTGCTGATGATGACTTAGAAGAGATGGATATTTTGAGCCAAATGGCCTTGATAAATATCAGATCTTAGAAGTTCTATAAAGAACTGGAAGAAGAAAATTCCCAGGACTCTCTGGCAAAAACAAAGTTGGTTTTGACAAGAGCAAGTTGAGGTGTCACAAATGCCAAAGGCTTGGACACTTTGCAAGAGAGTGTAGATCAACTGGATCTAACTCTACTGCACCCTTTGTGACTTTTCCTGGCAATAGTAAACAACACAGAGGGCAACATCCTGTCACCTCTAGTCATCATCCTCAAAACAAAATCTCCGGCATATTTTGTTCCTCAGGGTCAAATGCCATATCAGTACCTTGCTATTACATGCCACAGTCAAATCAAGTTCAAGTTCCTATGACACCACAACCTCATGCACTACCAGAACCTCAGCCTTCCCTATCTCATCAACAACCTCAATCTCAACAACACAGCTTCTTCACCCCAGGAGTTGTTGACTGGAGCAGTTTACCAGATGACTTGTCTGGTCATGATCAACTGTTCTCAGGTGCTG
Source organism: Flaveria trinervia (assembly GCA_025506515.1). Taxonomy (NCBI): domain Eukaryota; kingdom Viridiplantae; phylum Streptophyta; class Magnoliopsida; order Asterales; family Asteraceae; genus Flaveria; species Flaveria trinervia. The sequence goes on along the minus strand of CM046441.1, from coordinate 18,684,583 downwards.
GTCAACATGGTGGTGACAGCCCTTTGGGAATCTAGCTCTTATGGCTTGGAGTCTGCTGATGCTTCATCTTCCAATGTCTCTACACCTCAGGTATCACAGGTATCCTCTGAGGCAAAAGCCAATTATGTTCTGAACCATGCATAGCAGCATTTGCTTCCATTAGAGAAGCAAATGTAGCTCTAATTAATAAGAACATTGAGCTAGAACAAATAATTTCCAAAAACAAAGCTGAGTTTGAGTTTGTGCTCAAAGATAAAAATGATGAGATTCATAAACTGAATTGCCAAATAATTGATGATAAGGCTAGAGAAGATGTACTTCTAGAGAAGTACAAAGATCTCAAAGAAACCCTTGCAGTTACCCAGGTCGAGTGTGATAGATGGGTACAATCATGCAAAGGTTTTGAAATGCTTCTTAGTAAGCAATCTGCTTCAAATGTGAAGTTTGGAATTGGTTACAATCACACTGCTCCACCTACAGATTTTACCCAAGAGCAGAGGTAGAATCTGATGGTGAGAGTGATAACCAATCCATCAATCATGTGATCTACCTTCTGATACAGCACAATCAGAAGTAGCAGTCAGCATCAAGCCCCCTTCGAACCTATCAGCTGATGTTGATGGTTCAAATGCTGACATTCACATGATAAATGAGTTGATCAACTCAGGAGTTATCCTGAAGGTCCTGAAAGGATTAGAGAGCAGGATTTAAACACTGAAGTTCAAACTTCAACTGCTGTCAGGACTGAAGAGAAGAAAACTGGCAGTAGAAAGAGTTTGAAGACTACTAAAGGGGTAGTCAAGAAAGCAACCATGCTTCCAAAGCATTGAAGAACAAGTCTTCTGTTGCTTCACCATCTTTAGTTGATGATCAACCTAAGATGAAGAAGAAACCATGTGAAGTATGTGGTTTGTTCAATCATCTTACAGATGATTGTTGGTACAAAAGAGGTTCCAAACTCAAACAAAGGAAGAAATTAATGAGAAAATGGTAAAAATGAAAACTGAGTTTGAGACCACATTTGTATCAGCAACATCAAATCCGTAACCCTTAAGTCCTAAAGAAATCCAAAAAGGAGGGGTTTAAACAGGTGACAGCTGAGGGTGCTCAAAAGAAGAAGGTGCAACATAGGACCTTATCTAACTCCACTAGCAATGTGTCTGATGAGCTGAAAGCTTTATCACAAAATCAGACACAGTTGGTGATGATGGTACAACATCTGTTGGGTAGAGTTAACCAACTAGATTCTCCTATGTTGAAACCACAGAAAAGGAGGTCCAAGCCAAAGGACTCATCTTCTACACCATCTTCTTCCTCTCAGGCTGTTGTTACAAATAAACATGGTTCTTCAACATGCCAAAGTAGCATCTGGTATGTAGACAGTGGGGGATCTATGCACATGACTGGGAACATCTCTTCTTCATGACTACTCTCAAGGAAAGAAGGGATTTGTCTCTTTTGGCAATGATGCTAGGGGTACATCATCGGTAAGGGCTTTGTCTCCAATGGAGAAATCAAATTTGATGATGTTAATCATGTGGAAAATCTCAAGTACAACCTCTTGAGTGTCAGTCAAATGTGTGATAAAGGCCATGTGCCCTTTTCACAGTCAAAACTGTAGGATTCTGTCATCCAAAGTTTGCACTTGATTGACAAGGTGTTGGATGATCACACTCTCCTGAAAGCCAACAGGACAGGAAGAGTGTATGCCTTAGATCTCTCTAAGAAGATAGATCTCAAAGGCAATCCTTGCCTATTTTCCAAAGCCTCTTCTCAAGAATCTAAACTGTGGCACAGGAGGCTTGGTCATGTTAATCTCAAAAACATGAATCAGCTTAGCCACAATAGTTTAGTCAGAGGCTTACCAATAAAGGAGTTCCACTGTGATGAAACTGCACTGCTTGTTTAAAAGGAAAAAAGCACAAAGTCTCATTCCCTCCTATTGAAGTGTCCAAGTCCACTGCTGCTTGCAATTACTGCATATGGATCTATTGGTCCTGTGAGAGTAATGAGCATGGCAAAGAAGAAATACTGTCTGGTAATTGTGGATGATTACTCCAGATTTGTATGGACTTTCTTTACACATTCAAAGGATGAGGCTACTCAGAAGATTATCCACTTTGTGCTGTACATTGAGAAGCAGTATTTCCTTCAGTCAAGTGTATTAGGAGTGATAATGGAACTGAGTTCAAAATCATACACTTGATGACTTCTATCTTTCAAAGGGAATCAAAAGGCAGTTAGCTTCCAAGGACTCCAGAGCAAAATGGAGTAGTGGAGAGAAAGAACAGGACCCTCATTGAAGCTGCAAGGTCCATGCTGGCTGACTCAGGTTTGCCATTGACCTTTTGGCTGAAGCTGTCAACACAGCTTGTTATGTGCAAAATAGAGTTTTAGTAAATCAGAGGTTGATGAAGACTCCATATGAAGTTCTCCATCATTGGCTCCTCTGATTTCATTTTCAAAGAATTTGGGTGTCCCTGTTTCATTCTCAAGACAAGGATCAACTCCACAAATTTGATCCTAAGGTGGATGCAGGGTACTTTGTTGGTTATTCATCTACTTGCAAGGCATATAGAGTCTTCAACTGCAGAACAAAGATGGTTGAAGAAACTATACATGTTAAGTTTAATGAAATCTCCAAAGGATAAGATTCCACAAAGTCCTGTGGAGTTATTTGATTTGGACATACTGCAATATGTTCCTTATCAAAACTCCTGCTGTTGCTCCTGTCAACAGTTCACCACCTGGTGGTACTGCTGATGATGATGATGATTGCAGTACTCACCTCTCAGGTTTAGTGATCAGCTGCCTGACTCAGCTAGACCTGATGTTCCTGTAGCTCCAGTAGCACCATCCACAACAAATGCTGATGAGATTTCTTCGAATTCAACTTCCTTTGAATTACATCCACTGATTGGTTTCAAGGAAATGATACACCATCACCATCTGTTGCTGCTGAACCGGCTACAAAACCTGCACAGATCTCATTGTGTATCAAGATCTGAAGAATCACCCTATGTCTCAAATCATTGGTGACATCACTGCTGGAGTATCAACAAGAAGTCAATTGTCAAATTTCTGCTTCTATGCTCTCTTCATCAGTCAGCAAGAGCCAAAGAATTATCACATTGCTTTAAAGGACAATGGATGGGTTGATGCCATGCAGCTTGAGCTTCTTCAGTTCAAGAACACAAGTTGTGGGAACTGGTTCCTCTACCTCCAGGTAAGTGTGCAATAGGCACTAAATGGGTGTTTAGAACAAACTGATGTAAATGGGCTTATGTTAAGAACAAGACAGACTGGTTGTTCAGGGGTTTGCACAAGAAGAAGGTATTGATTATGAGAAACCTTTGCCCCTGTAGCCAGACTGGAAGCAATTCGATTGTTTTTAGCTTATGCTGCTTATCAAAACCTTAAAGTTTTTCAAATGGATGTCAAAAGTGCATTTTTGTATGGAAAAATTAAAGAAGAGGTTTATGTATCAACCTCCAGCTTTGAGGACAATAAACATCCTAATTGGGTGTATAAGCTTGATAAAGCTCTTTATGGGTTAAAACAGCTCCCAGAGCCTGGTATGAGACATTATCAAACTTTCTTCTGGAAAACAATTTCACTAGAGGCTCCATAGACAAGACTTTATTCATTAAGAAAGAGGGCAGCATAATCTACTTGTTCAAATTTATGTAGATGATATCATTTTTGCATCATCTGATCCAAAGTTGTGTGATGCCTTTACACGTTGATGCAACAGAAGTTTGAAATGAGTGCCATGGGAGAATTACAGTTCTTTCTGGGTGTTGCAAATCAACAAAAGGCTGATGGAATTTTATTCATCAGTCCAAATATACAAAAGATCTTTTGCAAAAGTTTGATTTACAAAACTGTAAGCCCTGTTCTACTCCCATGAGCACACCACCACAACTGGACTCAGATCAGAAAGGTAAAGTGGTTGATGAAACACTTTACAGATGTATGATTGGGTCCTTTGAGTATTTAACAGCTTCTAGACCAGATATATGTTTCTACATGTGTTTGTGCTAGATTTCAGGCTGCACCTAAAGAGTCTCATCTGATTGCAGTCAAGAGGATCTTTAGATATCTGCAAGGCACTCCATCTCTAGGTTTCTGGTATTCTACCGGACATTCTGTAAATTAGTTGCTTTTTCTGACAGTGACTATGCAGGGTGTAAGTTACCAGGAAATCACTTCTGGTGGATGTCAATTCCTAGGCAACTGCTTGATTTCTTGGCAGAGCAAGAACAGACCTCAGTTGCTACATCCACTGCTGAAGCAGAGTACATTGCTGCTGCAAGTTGTACATCTCAGGTACTCTGCTTCAAAACCAACTTTTGGATTATGGCATTACAGAGACTAAGACTCCATTGTTAATGGATAGTGCTCAGCTCTTTGTATTGTCAAAAATCCAGTCCAGCACTCTAGGACCAAACATAGAGATCAGACATCATTTTATAAAGGATTGTTTGAAAAAGGTCTGATTGATCCTAAGTTTATGCCTAGTGCTGATGAGCTTGCAGACATTTTTACTAAGCCTTGGATAGTCAACTTTCCAAAACCTGGTGTTAAGGCTTGGTATGCTGCAACTAGAATACGTGACACTACTGATGATCTTAGTAATTCATACTGATGATCATTAGTACCAACGTCACATTAAGTACTGATGAGTTTCTTTATCCTCAGTAGTTTCTATAATACTGAAGGCGAAATGTCTCACAAGTAACTGAAGTACTCATTGTTCTAACTACTGATGTAGTCACAACTACTGCATGCAGTTACACTACTGCAATCAGTAAAAACAGATAAGTATGATGTCCTATGAAACAACTGAAATCAGCCAAAACGACTGATGAATGTGTGAGGACAGATTGAAACAGCTGAAAAGCTAAGAATTGACGAAAACAGCTGAAAGAGAACTTTCTTTTCAGTCGTTTGTACAACCATGCTGTTTCATTTTAAACACTGAAGCAAACCACGGTCTTCAGTAGTTTTAAACTAACTGATGACTAATCCCTAGTCTTCAGTTGTTTACAACAGCTGATGACTAAAACCATTGTCTTCAGTAGTTTCATAAACTACTGATGACACACACCAAGTCCTCAGTTGTTTCAATCATCTGAAGTCAAACCACGGTCTTCAGTAGTTTTCTAAAACTATGCCTAACACCAACCCACGACTTCAGCTGTTCAACGTCTGAAAGGATAAAACCATGTCAACGGTCGTTTTAAAAACTACTGATGACTAACACCACATCCTTCAGTCGTTTCCTTACCCATAACCCTATATATAAACCCTAAACCTTAGCTCTTAATGCTCTCATCTTCTTCAAACCTAACGTTCCTCTCCAAAACTTCCCTCTCTTCTCATGGCGTCTATGCAAATTAAACCGCGACACACTGTGTTGCCTACCTCACTAATCGCCGATCCCTGGACTAAGTTCGATACTGCTATCGATCTTATGTGTCAATCCCAATACAACAGGCATTTCTTCTTCTGAACCCCATCTAATGCCGAATCCTTGCAACCAATTTTGGATGAACGTCACTGTTACCACTGGGGAGGACAACACACCATCCCTCCGGTCGGTTGTCAACAACAAAGAAGTAGTCATCACTCCTGCAATAATCCGCAAAATTCTTCAACTGAATGATGCTACTTCTCCTGCTGGATATCCGAAGGCACCACGATCTATCCTTTGCTCAACATGGATATCAAGGCGACTCAGTGCCTCCACCATCATGAAGAAACATTTAATTTTGATGGCTGAACGCCCCTAACTGGTCTTCACATGGTAAATGTATGTTTGGCCCCTAACGTCGTCTTGGGATCAAATGTCCACCAAATGGCAGCAGGTAAGTTTCTATCCTTGAGCAACAACCACTAAACTTTTCAGAATTAATATTTTCAGAGCTCAAAGATATGGCTCAAAACAAACTGCCCAACCGTTGGATACTTTATCCACGTTCATAATGGCCATTATTACAGACCAGCTTAATGCTGAGGGACTTGTTGGCTTTGGAGTCCCTGCTACGGCTGTTCTGCCGGAAGTATACTCCCGCACAACTCTGACCGACACTAAAAATGGCTGCCAAGCTGCGAAAACCCACACAGCTGGAACCCACAGCCACCACCTCCAAATCCAAAGTCCCCACCAACCCACCAAAAAGGAAACCAAAATGGCTACTCATGGAATTGAGTCCCCTGGATGCCCTGCAACACAAACGCAGGATATATCCACTAGTCCAAACCCCCTAGTGGATACAATGACTCTTCCAGCACAGCCGCTCAGGCTTCCTCTCAACAGGAGCCTGCAGCAACCACCCAAGGGGCACCTACTTATCTGGGATCTTACTCACTTGAGGAGAGTGCCATTGAAGAGCCCACCTCCCCAGGTGCACACTGCTTCTATCCCTCACCCCAAAACCACCGCCCCTCACAGCCCAACTTAATAGTTGACCAAGTGCTGACTTAATGCACTCCTCACCCCTCCCCAGAAACCACTTACTACTGGAATTCCTCTACAATTGAGGGGGAGGAACACAGTGCACTGAGAACCCACAGCACAGGGTTTTCCCAATTCTATCTCCTGGTGTAGACAAGGAGCCTCAGAATATCTAGTGAGGCTGCCACCTCCCCTGACTCAGCACATGATCCAGAGTGAGGGCTGGTAACATTGCTAAGACCTCCCTAGAGGCAACACTGATGATGGACATTGTCCTGAGGCTGGAAGTCCCCAGTACCAAGCACAAGGGGCACATGCACCAACTGGTCTACCCCAGTGCATGTAAATCCTGCTCTAAGCAGGAGGTCAGCTGATTCAGCTTCGGCTGATGATGACCTGGGCTTCTTCTATGATGTTCTGCCCAGACACAATCCTTGAAGAGAAAGTCAGTAGGCTGCAAACCTACTTGACCAACTCTCACAAGGAGAAAGACCATCTGCCTCTACCCACCCACAGATGGCACCTTCCCTTGAAGGTTTCCCAAACAACCGAGCCACTCCAATCAACCACCTGCCTCTGCTTCAGGCCCTTCTTCTCAGAACAGAACCCTCCTGAGCAAATAGGTGCTGTACTCCAAAATTCCCTCCCTCTCATCACACCCATATCACTGATATAGTGATCAAAGCCATTGATGAGAGGCTTTCCTCAACATTACAGCCCTTGGTTGAGCTGCTGTCCAAAAGACTCTTTCTGCGGTACAAACCCCTTCCCCAATGCAACCAAAAAGGGGGAGAGTACTGCAGTGAAAGAAAAGAAGAGGAAAGATCCGAGGAAAAGGAAGTGATGCAAGCCCAGAAGGAGGAGGAAAGAACAGCAACCAAGGCTCACCTACAAGCGAAAGAAAGGTGCAGATGATCACATGCTGAAGATAAAGCCTTGGAGCTACTGATAAAAGAGGCTGATGCTGAACACAGCAGATCATGGACAACCTAATGATCAGCTGTTTAGCAAGGCCATGACACCCAACAAACTTGACTCTGCGATTCGCCGCCTAGAGATGAAGAAATCCAGAATAGATGGGCAAGTTATGAAGTGTTAGAAAGAGAAAGGCTAGCAATCTGAAAGATTTATTGCAAAATCTTGGAAGATCAATGATTGAATGAAAAAGCTTGGTCCAGGGACAGTATCTTGCAATCACCACCAGATATGTTCGTCTAAGCATCACTAAGGGGCTTGTTATTGAATTTGATGAAGTGGGTGCTGGTAGCAGGACTGAGCTGCCAAGCAATCAAAGCCACACTCCCTCCAAGGATGCTAGCACAGCCTGTCAACATCCCACACCAAAACCACCCAAAACCCAACCCACCAAACCAACTCCCTTACCTCCAACCCATATCTGATGATATAGCCTTGAAAAGAAGAGAAGATATTGAGCTAGAAGAAGATGAAGAAGATGATGAAGAACAGCTGCCGCTCTAACAGCTGTGATTCAGTTGCTAAGGCCACAAGTCCCTCATCAGCAATTACTCCTGAAGTCAGAGCCAAATGTTAAAGTGAAGCTAGAAGAAGAAGAGCTATAAACAGCATGATGAGGATTGCTGAAGAGAGTTGATAAAGCTTATGCAGCCACATCTTCCATCATCAACATGAAGGAAGCCCTCATACTTACACTCTAGGCCCATACCTTTCAATCAAAAGGAAAGAGTGAGGATTTGGCCTGATCCCAGGGTCTCTCACGAATTCACAAGAAAATATCCCGGAGATACTTGGCCAGGTGAAAAGATCGTAGATGAGTGAATCTCCTCTGGTCTTTGTAGTTTCACCCTGGGAAATCCTAGAAGACTTCAGAGGCCTACAACGCAAATCTAACAACACCCCTCAGAAGATGCTGGAAAACAAAATAGTGAAAAAGGGGTAGTTTACAAGAGGCTTGAGGAAGTCAGGAAATGAGCTCACAGTTGTTCTAGAGGGTAATCACCCGGATGCGTGTTGCTTACAGATATTAACAACTGTGGGCTAAAGAATGTAAACAGGCCAAATACCTGTCTGAGATAGTATGGGCCGGAATCACTGTTTGAAGGAGGTGCTAAGAATCTAACAATGAGGAACAAATCACCTTCCTTGAGGCTACACAAGAGAGTCCAGACTCATTATGGGGAAATGAAATCTCAATGGGATAACAACTCTGTGTCCTGTTCCCCAAAACAGGTTCCCATTCATACTCTGCCAACAAACATTTGAGGTTCTTCCCAGGCCGAGCTTACATGGGTCATCTTCTCTACTAGATCAAGAAAGGAAAAAGACCACACATTTTGCCATCAATAAGTGGGAGAATAAATAAGTTAGAGGTTTGGCTGCATTGGTTCAGGGGGAGTTTGTTGGACCAAAAGAACCAATGAGCCAAGATCAGAAAACCTCTAAGTCCACATGGTATCACAACAACTGCTGAAAGCCTCATCAGTAGTTTGACAAGTGCTGAAGATTCAACGCTGAGATCAAGTGCTGAAGACAACAGCTGAAGACCAAAGTGCTGAAGTACAACAGCTGAAGAACACAAATGCTGAAGCTAAAGACCACAGTACTGAAGTACACAGCTGAAGAGTTACAAGTGCTGAAGATCAACAACTGATGTACAAGGTCTGAAGACAAGACGAAGACATCAGCTGATGGTATCTACTGAAGTCATCAGCTAATGAAACACCTGAAGGTCAAAGTCGGAAGATCAAGTACTGAAGCCCTCATAGTTTGTCACAACTGCTGAAGAGTACTTCTTCAGTAGTTGTGATATCAGTAGTTTTATATTTTTATTTCAGTATTTTTGGTAAAACGACTGAAGAGCTTGTTTCAGTCGGTGTAGTTTCAGTAGTTTTTATATTTTGTACTTAACATCTGATATGTTCTCAGTAGTTGTGAACATTTCAGTAGTTTGTTTAAGAATTAGTTATTTTTGTATTAATCTGCCAGTTGTCACTTTCCGTGATAACAGCAGTGATTGTTGCACTTATATAAGGGTTTGATCCAACCTATTGTCCGTGTGGAATGATGAAGAATGGAGAATGATTGATTTGATTAGAATCTACTCTATAAACATTCTTGAAATCAGAAATATATTCTCTCCCTATACCGTATGCGATCTTAATGCTTACAAGTATTGCGATTGCTTGCTACAATTTCTAATCTATTGTTGTATTCCGCTGCTTTGTATTATGATCCATCAAACTTGATCACTGATCCTGTCATCTCTCCTATAACCGTATGCCTCGTAATGCTTACAAGTATCGATTTGCTTGCTACAATTTGTCTAATCTTTGTTTGTATTCCGCTGCTTTGTATAACTAATAATCATACATCAAATTGTGATCGCTGATCCTGTCAAATGGTATTAGAGCAGGTTAATCTTGATCGATCTAATATTGATCATTGAAACTGCTATTCAAGATCTAAGTTTGATTGAATTAGCTTTGTTTTTGCAAGAAACGGTTATAGAGATTGAATTTTATGTATTTCTGCCTCATCATCCTGAGATCTTTTCTTGGTTCTCATTGAGTTTGTTGTGGTCTGTCTAAAACTTTTAAAAGCTTGAACTAAATTGTTTTTGAACTGAAATGACTACTCCTCCATGATCCTCACAATACGGTTCCTAAACCAAGCCACCTATGCTGGTTAGGAATGAGTATAACATATGGCAAAGACGTATGCTCCATCACCTGTCTGTTAACAGCGCGGGTGTTGGACATCAGTGGTACATGGTCCACACAGCCTATGGTGAATAACCCGGAAACCAATCAAATGGTTCCGAAGAGGAGGAGCATACTCCAGATGAGGATAAGAAGTTGCTTGAATTGATGCAAAAGCCCATGGAATTCTGGCATGGCACTGCCCAATGAAATCTATTCTGGGCTAATGCATCCATGAAACTGCCCATGACCTCTGGAATGCCTTGAACGAACAATTTGGAGGAAGAGATGAGGTCTTGGCAAATAATAGAGAAATTCTTGCCCAACAATATGAGACATTCTCTCATAGAAAGGGTGAGACACTGACTCAACAATATGAGCTGTTCTCTTGTTTGATCTCTGAACTAAAAATGGTCAAAATTGAATACACCAATATTCAATGAATACAGATTCTCAGATCACTGCCTGCTGAGAGATGGGACACATATACTATTTCCTACGCTCCAGTGCAAGTTTGGACCAAACTATCTCTCACAACTCCTGGGAAATTGCTCACTTTTAAGAGAGAGATAGAACATAAGAGAAAGCTGTCTTCATCTGAAAGCTACTGAAGACTTTGTACAAGGCAACACTGCCTTGGTGGGTCATGAGTCAGAATATGCTTCATCTGAATGCCAGTATGATGAGCATATAATTTCTCTTCAAGCACTTCTGATTCTGCATTTGTGAGTAGATGGTCAGTTTACTGGGTGTAATAATTGACAATTATGCTTCATTATGGATGATCTCAAGGGATTGCTTGATGACTTAGAAGAGATGGATATTTTGAGCCAAATGGCCCTGATAAATATCAGATCTAGAAGTTCTATAAAGAACTGGAAGAAATTCCCAGGACTCTCTGGCAAAACCAAAGTTTTTTGACAAGAGCAAGTTGAGGTGTCACAAATGCCAAAGGCTTGGACACTTTGCAAGAGAGTGTAGATACTTCAATCTAACTCCACTGCACCCTTTGTGACTTTTCCTGGCAATAGTCAACAACACAGGGGCAACATCCTGTCACCTCTAGTCATCATTCTCAACAACAATCTCGGCATATTTTTGTTTCTCAGGGTCAAATGCCATATCCTACCTTGTATTACATGCCATAGTCAAATCAAGTTCAGTTCCTATGGCACCACAACCTCATGCACTACCAGAACCTCAGCAATCCCAATCTCATCAACACCTCAATCTCAACAACACAGCTTCTTCACCCCAAGAGTTGTTGACTGGAGCAGTTTACCAGATGACTTGTCTGTCATGATCAACTGTTCTTAGGTGCTGGTCAACATGGTGGTGACAGTCCTTTTGGGAATCTAGCTCTTATGGCTTTGGAGTCTGTTGATACTTCATTTTCTAATGCCTCTACACCTCAGGTATCTAGGTATCCTCTGAGGCAAAAGCCAAATTATGTTCTGAACCATGCATAGCAGCATTTGCTTCCATTAGAGAAGCAAATGTAGCTCTAATTAATAAGAACATTGAGCTAGAAACAAATAATTTCCAAAAACAAGCTGAGTTTGAGTTGTGCTCAAAATAAAAATGATGAGATTTATAAACTGAATTGCAATAATTATGAAAGGCTAGAGAAGAAGTACTTCTAGAGAAGTACAAAGATCTCAAAGAAACCCTTGCAGTTACCCAGGTCGAGTGGGATAGATGGGTACAATCATGCAAAGGTTTTGAAATGCTTCTTAGTAAGCAATCTGCTTCAAATGTGAAGTTTGGAATTGGTTACAATCACACTGCTCCACCTACAGATTTTACCCCAAGAGCAAAGGTAGAATCTGATGTGAGAGTGATAACCCATCCATCACATCATGTGATCTACCTTCTGATACAGCACTCGAAGTAGCAGTCAGCATCAAGCCCTCTTTGAACCTATCAGCTGATGTTGATGGTTCAAATGCTGACATTCACATGATTAATGAGTGATCACTCAGGAGTTAATTCTGAAGGCCTGAAAGGACTAGAGAGCAGGATTAACACCTGAAGTTCAAACTTCAACTGCTGTCAGTACTGAAGAGAAGAAACTGCAGTTAGAAGAGTTTGAAGACTACTAAAGAGGCTGTCAAGAAAGCAAACAATGCTTCCAAGCACTAAAGAACAAGTCTTCTGTTGCTTCACCCTCTTTAGTTGATGATCAACCTAAGATGAAGAAGAAACACCATTGAAGTATGTGGTCTGTTCAATCATCTTACAGATGATTGTTGGTACAAAAGGTTTCCAAACTCAAACACAAAGAAGAAATTTAAGAGAAAATGGTAAAAATGAAGACCGAGTTTGAGACCACATTTGGATCAGCAACATCAAATCCGTAACCCTTAAGTCCTCAAGAAATCCAAAAGGAATGGGTTAAACAGGTGACAGCTGAGGGTGCTCAGAAGAAGAAGGTGCAACATAGGAACTTATCAAACCACTAGCAATGTGTCTGATGAGCTGAAAGCTTTTCACAAAATCAGCACAGCTGGTTATGATGGTTCAACATCTGTTGGGTAGAGTTAACCAACTAGATGCTCCTATGTTGAAACCACAGAAAAGGGGTCCAAGCCAAAGGACTCCTCTTCTACACCCATCTTCTTTCTCTCAGCTGTTGTTTCAGATAAACCTGTTAGTTACCATCTATTGATGAGACCAGCCCAAAACCAAAAGGGTTTGGGTCTCTAAAACTAACTGATGTTTATTATTGCAGGGTTCTTCAACATGCCAAAGTAGCATTTGGTATGTAACAGTGGGGGATCTATGCACATGACTGGAACAGCTCTCTTCTTCATGACTACTCTCAAGAAAGAAGGGATTTGTCTCTTTTGGCAATGATGCTAGGGTTTACATCATCGGTAGGGGCTTTGTCTCCAATGGAGAATCAATTTGATGATGTTAATCATGTGGAAAATCTCAAGTACAATCTCTTGAGTGTCAGTCAAATGTGTGATAAAGGCCATGTTGCCCTTTTCACCAGTCAAAACTGTAGGATTCTGTCATCCAAAGTTTGCACTTGGTTGACAAGGTGTTGGATGATCCCACTCTCCTGAAAGCCAACAGGACAGGAAGAGGTATGCCTTAATATCTCTAAGAAGATAGATCTCAAAGGCAATCCTTGCCTATTTTCCAAAGCCTCTCTCTCAAGAATCTAAACTGGGCACAGGAGGCTTGGTCATGTTAATCTCAAAACATGAATCAACTTACCCCAATAGTTTAGTCAGAGGCTTACCAATAAAGGAGTTCCACTGTGATGAAACCTGCACTGCTGTTTAAAGGAAAACAGCACATCTCATTCCCTCCTATTGAAGTGCCAAGTCCACTGCCTGCTTGCAATTACTGCTATGGATCTATTTGGTCCTGTGAGTAATGAGCATGGCAAAGAAGTACTGTCTGGTAATTGTGGATGATTACTCCAGATTTTGTATGGACTTTCTTTCTACATTCAAAGGATGAGGCTGCTCAAAGATTATTCACTTTGTGCTATACATTGAGAAGCAGTATTCCTTCAGTCAAGTGTGTTAGGAGTGACTGGACTGAGTTCAGAAATCATACACTTGAGTATTTCTATCTTTCAAGGGAATCAAAAGGCAGTTCAGCATTCCAAGGACTCCAAAACAAAATGGAGTAGTGGGAGAAAGAACAGGACCCTCATTGAAGCTGCAAGGTCCATGCTGCTGAACTCAGGTTTGCCACGACCTTTTGGGCTGAAGCTGTCAACACAGCTTGTTATGTGCAAAATAGAGTTTTAGTAAATCAGAGGTGATGAAGACTCCATATGAAGTTCTCCATCATTTGGCTCCTCTGATTTCATTTTCAAAGCATTTGGGTGTCCTGTTTTATTCTCAACACAAAGGATCAACTCCATAAATTTGATCCTAGGTGGATGCAGGGTACTTTGTTGGTTATTCATCTACTTGCAAGGCATACAGAGTCTTCAACTGCAAACAAAGATGGTTGAGAAAACTCTACATGTTAATTTCAATGAATCTCCAAAGGACAAGATTCCACAAAGTCCTGTGGAGTTATTTGATTTGACTACTGCAATAGGTTCCTATAAAACTCCTGCTGTTGCTCCTGTCAACAGTTCACCACCTGCTGGTACTGCTGTGATGATGATGATTGCAGTACTCACCTCTTCAGGTGTAGTGATCAGCTGCCTGACTCAGCTAGACCTGATGTCCCTGTAGCTCCAGTAGCACCATCCACAACAAATGCTGATGAGATTCTTTCGAATTCAACTTCCTTTGAATTACCATCCACTGATTGGTTTCAAGGAAATGATTCACCATCACCATCTGTTGCTGCTGAGTCGGCTACAAACACTTGCACATATCTCATTGTGTATCAAGATCTGAAGAATCACCCTATGTCTCAAATCATTGGTGATATCACTGCTGGAGTATCAACAAGAAGTCAATTGTCAAATTTCTGCTTCTATGCTCTCTTCATCAATCAGCAAGAGCCAAAGAATTATCACATTGCTTTAAAGGACAATGGATGGGTTGATGCCATGCAGCTTGAGCTTCTTCAGTTCAAGAAACAGCAAGTGTGGAACTGGTTCCTGTACCTCCAGGTAAGTGTGCAATAGGCACTAAATGGGTGTTTAGGAACAAACAACTGATGAAAATGGGCTTATTGTTAAGAACAAGGCCAGACTGGTTGTTCAGGGGTTTGCACAAGAAGAAGGTATTGATTATGATGAAACCTTTGCCCCTGTAGCCAGACTGGAAGCAATTCGATTGTTTTTAGCTTATGCTGCTTATCAAAACCTTAAAGTTTTCAAATGGATGTCAAAAGTGCATTTTTGTATGGAAAAATTAAAGAAGAGGTTTATGTATGTCAACCTCCAGGCTTTGAGGACAATAAACATCCTAATTGGGTGTATAAGCTTGATAAAGCTCTTTATGGGTTAAAACAAGCTCCCAGAGCCTGGTATGAGACATTATCAAACTTTCTTCTGGAAAACAATTTCACTAGAGGCTCCATAGATAAGACTTTATTCATTAAGAAAGCTGGGCAGCATAATCTACTTGTTCAAATTTATGTAGATGATATCATTTTTGCATCCTCTGATCCAAAGTTGTGTGATGCCTTTACAAAGTTGATGCAACAGAAGTTTGAAATGAGTGCCATGGGAGAATTACAGTTCTTTCTGGGGTTGCAAATCAAACAAAAGGCTGATGGAATTTTTATTCATCAGTCCAAATATACAAAAGATCTTTTGCAAAAATTTGATTTACAAAACTGTAAGCCTTGTTCTACTCCATGAGCAGCACCACACAACTGGACACAGATTAGAAAGGTAAAGTGGTTGATGAAACACTTTACAGATGTATGATTGGGTCCTTGATGTATTTAACAGCTTCTAGACCAGATATTATGTTTGCTACATGTGTTTGTGCTAGATTTCAGGCTGCACCTAAAGAGTCTCATCTGATTGCAGTCAAGAGGATCTTTAGATATCTGCAAGGCACTCCATCTCTAGGTTTATGGTATTCTACCAGACATTCTGGTAAATTAGTTGCTTTTTCTGACAGTGACTATGCAGGGTGTAAGTTGACCAGGAAATCAACTTCTGGTGGATGTCAATTCCTAGGCAACTGCTTGATTTCTTGGCAGAGCAAGAAACAACCTCAGTTGCTATATCCACTGCTGAAGCAGAGTACATTGCTGCTGCAAGTTGTACATCTCAGGTACTCTGGCTTCAAAACCAACTTTTGGATTATGGCATTACAGAGACTAAGACTCCATTGTTAATGGATAGTGCTTCAGCTCTTTGCATTGTCAAAAATCCAGTCCACACTCTAGGACCAAACATATAGAGATCAGACATCATTTTATAAGGGATTGTTTGAAAAAGGTCTGATTGATCCTAAGTTTGTGCCTAGTGCTGATGAGCTTGCAGACTTTTTACTAAGCCTTTGGATAGTTCAACTTTCCAAAACCTGGTGTTAAGGCTTGGTATGCTGCAACTAGAATAATGACAACTACTGATGATCTTAGTAATTCATACTGATGATCATGAGTACCTATGTCACATATAAGTACTGATGAGCTCTTTTACCCTCAGTAGTTTTATAACTACTGAAGGCTAAATGTCTCACGAGTACCGAAGTACTTCATCTGTTCTAAACTACTGATGTAGTTACAACTACTGATGCAGTTACAACTACTGCAATCAGTAAAAACAGATAAGTACTGATGTCCTATGAAACAACTGAAATCAGCCAAAAAGACTGATGAATGTGTTGAGGACAGTTTGAAACAGCTGAAAAGCTAAGAATTGACGAAAACAGCTGAAGAGAACTTTCTCTTCAGTGTTTGTACAACTGCTGTTTCATTTTAAACAACTGAAGCAAAACCATGTCTTCAGTAGTTTTATAACTACTGATGACTAATCCCAAGTCTTCAGTTGTTTACAACAGCTGATGACAAAACCACTGTCTTCAGTAGTTTCATAACTACTGATGACAAACACCAAGTCCTCAGTTGTTTCAATCATCTGAAGTCAAAACCACGGTCTTCAGTAGTTTTCTAAACTACTGATGCCTAACACCACGACTTCAGTTGTTTCAACGTCTGAAAGGATAATACCATGTCAACGGTCGTTTAAAACTACTGATGACTAACACCACATCCTTCAGTCGTTTCTTACCCGTACCCTATATATATCCCTAACCTTAGCTCGCAATGCTTCATCTTCTTCAAACCTAACGTTCCTCTCCAAAACTTCCCTCTTCTCAATGGCGTCTATGCAAATTAAACCGCGACACAACTGTGTTGCCTACCTCACTAAATCGCCCATCTGGACTAAGTTCGATACTGCTATCGATCTTATGGTTCAGTCCCAATACAACACGGCATTTCTTCTGAATCCCATATTACATGCCGAATCCTTGCACCAATTTTGGATGAACGTTACTGTTACCACTGGGGAGAACAACACACCATCCCTCCGGTCGGTCGTCAACAACAAAGAAGTAGTCATCACTCCTGCAATAATCCGCAAATTCTTCAACTGAATGATGCTACTTCTCCTGCTGGATATCCGAAGGGCACCATAGATCTATCCTTTGCTCAACATGGATATCAAGGCGATCTCAGTGCCTCCACTATCATGAAGAAACACTTTAATGACGCTGAGCGCCTGATTTTTCACATAGTGAATGTATGTTTGGCCCCTAAGACGTCGTCTTGGGATCAAATGTCGACAAAATGGCAGCAGGTAATGTATTCTATTCTTGAGCAACAACCACTAATTTTTCTGAAATAATATTTTTAGAGCTCAAGGATATGGCTCAAAAAAACTACTGCCAACCGTTGGATACTTTATCCACGGTTCATAATGGCCATTATTACAGACCAGCTTAATGCTGAGGGACTTGTTGGCTGGGAGTCCCTGCTACGGCTGTTCTGCCGGAAGTATACTCCGGCACAACTCTGACCGGACACTAAAAATGGCTGCCAAGCTGCGAAAACCCACACAGCTGGAACACACAGCCACCACCTCCAAATCCAAAGTCCCCACCAAACCCACCAAAAGAAACCCAAAACGGCTACTCAGGGAATTGAGTCCCCTGAGGATGCCCCTGCAACACAAACGCAGGATATATCCACTAGTCCAACCCCCTAGTGGATACAATGACTCCTCCAGCCACAGCCGCTCAGGCTTCCTCTCAACAGGAGCCTGCAGCAACCACACAAGGGGCACCTACATATCTGGGATCTTCCTCACTTGTGGAGATTGCCATTGAAAAGCACCAACCTCCCCAGGTGCACACTGCTTCTATCCCCTCACCCCAAACAACCGCCCCTCACAGCCCAACCTTAATAGTTGCACAAGTGCTGACTCAATTGCACTCCTCCCCCCTCCCCAGAAACCACTTACTACTGGGAATACCTCTACAATTGAGGGGGAGGAACACAGTGCCCTTGAGAACCCACAGCACAGGGGTTTCCCATTTCTATCTCCTAGTGTAGACAAGGAGCTTAGAATATCTAGTGAGGCTGCCACCTCCTCTGACTCAGCACATGACCAGAGTGAGGCTGGTAACATTGCTAAGACCTCACTAGAGGCAACAGCTGATGATGGACATTGTCCTGAGGCTGGAAGTCCCCAGTACCAAGCACAAGGGGCACATGCACCATCTGGTCTACACCCAGTGCATGTAAATCCTGCTCTAAGCAGGAGGTCAGATGACTCAGTTTTGGCTGATGATGACCTGGGCTTTTCTATGATGTTCTTGCCCAGAACACAATCCTTGAAGAGAAAGTCAGTAGGCTGCAAAACCTACTTGACCAACTCTCACAAGGAGAAAGACCATCTGCCTCTACCCACCCACAGATGGCACCTTCACTTGAAGGTTTCCCAAACACTGAGCCACTCCAAACTCAACCACCTGCCTCTGCTTCAGGCCCTACTTCTCGGAACAGAACCCTCCTGAGCAAATAGGTGCTGTACTTCAAAATTCCCTCCCTCTCATCACACCCATAATCACTGATATTGTGACTAAAGCCATTGATGAGAGGCTTTCCTCAACTTTACAGCCCTTGGTTGATGCTGCTGTCCAAAAGACTCTTTCTGCGGTACAAACCCCTTCCTCCAATGCACCCAAAAAGGGGGAGAGTACTGCAGTGAAAGAAAAGAAGTGGAAAAGAACGAGGAGAAGAAGGAAGAGAAGCAAGCCCAAGAGGAGGAAAAAGAAAAGCAACCTCTGCTCACTTACAAGCGAAAGAGAAGTGCTGATGATCACACTGCTGAAGACAAATCCTTGGAGGAGCTGGTCAAAGAAGCTGACACTACACACAGCCGATCCATGGATAAAATAATTGAACAACTCTTCAGGCAGGGGTTTGACACAGCCACACTGGATAGTGAGATCAGAAGGTTAGAAGTACAAGAGATACAAACCCGATGGGCAGGGTATGATGCTCTTGAGAAAGAGAGATTGGAAATAATGATCCGCTTCATTGCAAAATACTTAGGAAGATCGTTAGTGGAGATTCGCGCATGGACCAGGGACAGCATTCTGGCTATAGCCACCAGAATCTGTCTGTCTGAGCAATTCAACAAAGGGATTATTTGGAAGCCCTTGATGAGGCTGGGGCTGGTAAAAGGTAGAGATGGCTAAACTCACAAAGGCGAAACTAACTACAAAGATGCTGGATCAACCTTCCCTTCCACCCACTCAAACAGATCCTATCCCTCAAATCTCCCAACCAATCTCTAAGCCAAAATCCAAATATCCTCATTCTTCAAAACCAATTCCTTCACCAACCCAACCATCATCCAGTGATGTACCCAGAAGGAGGAGAAGGTGCTGAGGATGGGAAGAAGAAGAAGAGGAGGATGAAGATGATAGTCTGCCACTCTCTGTTGTTCTGAAGCTACCAAACCCCCGAAGTCAACCATGATCACACCTGACTCTCAAAGGGAAATGGTCAGAGTCAAGATAGAAGAAGAAGAACAGCAGAAACAGCATGATGAGCAACTGTTGAAGATGGTTGACAAGGAATTTCCTCAGTCATCATCTATTCAAGCCATGAAAGGGCATGCTCAAAGGCTGTACACTCTCAGGCACACCTTTCAGTATCAGAAGGAGAGAGTGAGAGTATGGCCAGACCCCAGGGTGAGTTCTAGAATCCATAAAAGAACTATCCCACACAGATACAACGGCCAGGTACGAAAACCAATAGAATCTACCATCATGTTGGCCGTTGTAGTCTCACCTTGGGAAATCATTGATGAATTCAAGAAAGCTCACCAAGCAAAGAAGACCCCTCAAGCTTTACTAGAAAACAAGATGATTAAGAAGGGGTTGCTATATAAAAAGCTTGAAGACATCCAGAAGAATGAGCTCCAGTTACTCCTTGAAGGCAACCATCCTGATGAATTTGTATATAGGGAGGTAACTACGGTGGAGCTGAAAAATGGCAGGACCATGAAGTACTTATCAGAGTACTATGGTCCAGAGTTCTTCTTCGAAGGAGGAGCAGAAGAACTCTCTCAGGAGGAACAAGTTGTTCTCCTTGAGGCCTATGTTCGTGAGTCATACAGACTCATTATGGGGAAGTAAATCTCATGAATGGGATAACAACTCTGTGTCCAGTTCCCCAAAACAGAGTTCCCAATCATACTCTGCCAAACAAATATTCGAGATTTCTTCCCAGGCCGGAGCTTACATGGGTCATCTTCTCTACTGATCAAGAAGGAAAAAGACCAACATTTTGCCATCAATAAGTGGGAGAATAAATAAGTTAGAGGTTTTGGCTGCATTGGTTCAGGGGGAGTTTGTTGGACCAAAAGAACCAATGAGCCATGATCAGAAAACCTCTAAGTCCCACATGGTATCACAACAACTGCTGAAAGCCTTATCAGTAGTTTGACAAGTGCTGAAGACCTCAACAGCTGAAGAACTAAAGTGCTGAAGTACAACAACTAAAGAACACAAGTGCTCAAGCTGAAAGACCAAAGTACTGAAGTACAAGAGCTGAAGAGTTTACAAGTGCTGAAGATCACAACTGATGTACAAAGTCTGAAGACAAAGACTGAAGACATCAGCTGATGATATCTACTGAAGTCATCAGCTGATGAAACACCTGAAGGTCAAAGTCTGAAGATCAAGTACTGAAGCCTCAGTAGTTTGTCACAACTGCTGAAGAGTACTTCTTCAGTAGTTGTGATATCAGTAGTTTTATATTTTTATGTTTCAGTAGTTTTGTAAAACGACTGAAGAGCTTGTTCTTCAGTCGTTGTAGTTTCGGTAGTTTTATATTTTGTACTTAACACGCTGATATGTTCTCAGTAGTTGTGAACATTTCAGTAGTTTGTTAAGAATTAGTTATTTTCGTATTAGATCTGCCAGTTGTCACTTTCCGTGATAACAGCAGTGATGTTGCACTCTATATAAGGAGTGACAACTTATTGTAACAAAAATGAATGAATGGATGAACGAATGATTTGATTAGAAATATTCTACATCTATAAACATTCCTTGAAATCAGAAATATATATTCTCTCCCTATAACCGTATGCGCTCTTAATGCTTACAAGTATCGATTGCTTGCTACAATTTGTCTAATTCTTGTTTGTATTCCGCTGCTTTGTATCCTAATACATCAAACTTGTGATCGCTGATCCTGTCATTAAAGCAGTTAGAAGAAGAGGGCTTAACAAGAAGCCAAGAGCAAGAGTGTCTGCACATGACATGAGTCTTACTCACAAAGATCAAGATTATCTTGCACCTGTCATTCATAGATATCCAGAGTGGTTTGTTGAACCCTCTCAACTGAACCTTCAAGAAGGGTTGACCACTGCTGAGATGATCAGAGGAATATCTACTCCAAAAGGCAAAACAAATCAAAAAATTATTGCCTGGAAGTATGATAGTGCATGGAACATGTTTATGGTCTAAAGGATCTCTGGTTTAGTGCAATTCTTTACTGAGTACTCTGCTTTGGTAAATGCACTTGAGATTCATGACTTGAAAGAACTAGCCAACCTAGAGCTGATCAACCACAATGCCATGTTCAAAGGCTATGAATTTGAAGGAATACTCAAACTGTTCAAAAAAACAAACAACTTCAACACTTGAAAGCTACATGCATGATGAAAGACAAAACATTCAAGAATCCAATGGAAAAGAAACAAACAAAACCAACTTAACAAGTTGTATTCCTTGAACTTAAAGTCAAACCTACTGAAGCCTTGAAAAGAAAATGGTAGCTGGTACACATTCCTCAATTCCAATTTCAAATGTGTTTTACGATGAGAAGACATATGAGTTAGTGATTGAGAGGAAATGGGGAGGAAAAGAGGGTGCTGAGATCAGATTATTCAGTGGTTATGAAGTGAGATTATTGGATCAATCATATATTCAATACATCTATACAAGACACTTTAGAGAGATATCAAACAAACTGGGTGAAGAAGATCTACATTTCTTTCTGAAGTGTATCAAACTACTAAAGATGGCCTATGATCAGATCAGTGCAAAAAAGAGAAAAGAAAGAAGAAGACACCTCTCCAATTGGGCAACATTGTCAAGCTTGAAGTTGATATAGATGGTTCCCTATTGATTCACAGAGATGGACTTTCAACATTTTCTCTTTGGGAACCTATTTCTTTGAGGAAGCTACCACTTGAAGCAATTCATGATATGAGCAGAATGAAGATTCATGTACTGAGCAAGGATAAAATGTTAGAGGCTTAAGATTTTGTCAACATGATCAAAGCAATTCTGGATCCAAGACAAGTTGCACCTTTTGTATCATCAAAAGACCCAGCCGAATCATCACAACATCAATCACCTCCCAACATCAAGGAAAACTAGGCTGTATAATCCTTAGGGGGAGTATTGTTGCACCATGAAAGGATCATACGTGCCAACTCAATGGGTGAATTGATGATTGCTCAGCTGGAATCCCACAAGTCCAAGAAATGCGAATGAAAATCTGCTAAGGAAAAATAACAGTGTTATCTTTCGCATTAGTTAATGCGGAAGACATAACTCTGATGCGGACAAGTGTTTACTCTTCCGCATTGACTAATGCGGAAGACATAATACTAATGCTGAACAAGTTACTCTTCCGCATTGACAAATGCGGATGACCAACCAAATGCGCATAAGTATTGTTCATCCGCATTAACCAATGCGGATGACCAGCTTACTATTGTGGATGATCAAGTGGAGATGCTGATCAAGATTATCTCATCCGCATTTGTCAATGCGGATGAACAAGCAGAGATGCGGATCAAGACTTAGACTAATTTTTGATGTAATAGGTCAGGGGTAGTTTAGTCATTTTGTAAAGGCATCTTGTCTGCCTATAAATAGAATAGTTTACCTTGTACTAAGGTGACGGCCGATAGATAGAGAATTTTTGTTGTAATCATTCTCTGTAATTTATCAACTTTCATATATCAATACAAACAACATTTATGAGTATTTTCTTTGCATTGAATGTTCTTTGATGGTTTGTTTCCGCCACTCAATAATTGACTTGATTATCATATTCGATTCACAATAAGAAAATCACTCTTACTCAACCCTAGTTAATGAAAAGGGTATTATAAGACAATATAGTGCTCCGAGGACTCTCAGCAAAATGGTGTTACTAAGAGGAGAAACAAGACACTTATTAAAGCTGCAAGAACTATGTTGTCTGACTCTAAACTGCCTATCACCTTCTGGGCTGAGGCAGTCAACACTGACTGCTATGCGCAAAACAGAGTTTTAGTGGTTAAGACTTATGGTAAGACTCCTTTTGAACTTTGGCACAAGAGGAAACCTTTCATTGGTTTTCTCAGGTCATTTGGATGTCCTTACACCATCTTGAATACCAAAGATCAAATTACCAACTTTGTTAAGAAATTAGATGATGGACACTTCATAGGATACTCTTACCAAGCTAAGGCTTATAGAGTATACAATCTCAGAACTAGAGTAGTTAAAGTGTCATCCAATGTGACTTTCAATGAGCACACTCCTAGTGTGAAAGGTTCTGGTCCGGATTGGCTATTTGATCTTGATTTACTTACCAATTGTTTTAACAAATCTTGTGAGCATGTTTTAGGATCTACAGACATACTACCTACAGGTGATCCTTATCCAAGATTCGAGTTGAGAAGACCTTCAAGCTATACATCTTCAACTCCAGTTGTAACTAACTTTGCAAATGAAATTTCTATCAATACAACAATGACAAATTCAGCTAATACATCTAAGATGCCTTCAAATTCCAGCTTAGAGGCTCCACAACCAGATAAAGAAGCTTCAATTGTAGAAGAAAATAATGGTGGTGATAGTGATCAAGAATTTCTTAACGCTCACAACCACTCCATAGAAGACAATATCAATGATGTCACACACTCTTTGGATCAAGTCTCTCTTGATACATAAATGCCAAATCTAAATTTCCCTAATTAGATCTCTCTTACCAACTTGCTGTGATCCCTCAACTAAGGATCCACAAGTCTCATCCCACCACAAATATCATTGGAAATGTTGACACAATGGTAAGAACAAGAGGACAAATCCATGAAGCAAATGCTTGTCATCACTCTTGTTTATTATCTCAGATAGAGCCCATGAAGATTGATGAGGCTCTGAAGGATGGAAGTTAGGTTGAAGCTGTAGGACCAGTGAAGGGTATGCACTTACAACACAACAACATAATGAGGAGAGTTGCTAAGAACACGTAACTGAGCAAATAGTGAATCTTGTTAACCTCATGTAATGATACTAAGACACAAGTAAATATGAGACAGAACAAGATAGCAAAACACACAAGTAGTGGGTTTTCAAGATTGCAGTATATTGCTTTCTCATGTTCTATTACAAATGTTACAAATAATACTAGAAAGTTACAAGTACTTGAGATACATATACTACATCCTACAGCCGACCATACTTTGAAGGTCAGTTGGATACAATTGACTAGACACAAACAAAATCAATTGTAGAGTCAAAAGGCAGATTGCCTTTTGACTAGTGACTATGATATGCCATAGCTCACATCCTAATATATTACAAAAGGGATAAAGTACATAAAGTAGAAAGTTACAGACTCAAGACCTCAATGTATAGTTACCAAAAGCAATGACCTTTTCACCAACTTATGTAAGTTGGTGACTTTATAGAGTTGCAGCGGAAAGGGGTCCAGCTTATGTAAAGTACATCAAATAAAGCATGTATTCTAAAAGTCTTCGGAAGAAATCTATCTTCTAGTGTTGGCTTCGGAATACTTTGTCTTTGAAGCTTCGGAAGACTTCGTCTTTGTCTTCGGAAGATAATGGTCTTGGCTTCGGAAGATTTCACACTTAGAATTTTTCTATTGCTGGTGTGAAACTTCCGAAGCATTCTACTTCAGTACACTTGTGCATACATACAGGAGACTTTAAGTGTTTGAGTTGCATTAGCCTTTACATTTAATCCTTATGAACTCCCCTAGGCTAATGCTATGAAAACACTTTGAAGACTTTAGATATCAATAGTCCTTATTATGATGATGACCATCCCTTTCTTCATGAGATGATCAGGATCACTTAGACTCTCAAAGTGGCTTCTCATGTCAAAGAGATCATGCAGAGGCAGATTGAACATGACTTGCCATGTGTAGACATTCTCAATGCCTTGAGCTCTAATGACATGCCACCTTTTTGGATTTGTGGGGTATGTCCAGGATAGGATGGGTCTTCCTAATGCTAGAGAAACTGTTTGAATGAGAGATGATGGAGCATCCTCTGGTTGCACATCCTCAGGACGTTCTGACTCATCTTGAGGTTTTGAAAAGGATGCTTCTTCTTTCTTTTTCTTTGGCTTTGGTTTTGAAGCAATCCTTTTTCTTCTTTTTGTTCCGTTTAACCGAGGAGACTGGCATGCAACACCTGATTGATCTTCTTCGTCTTTCTTAGTTAGGTCTTCCTCCATCACAGGTTCAAAAGGAGAGGGAGTTTGACCCTGCTATGGATCAGAAGATGAAGCTTGCTAAGTCTTAGCAGGAGGTTTAGGTTGTGTTGTCTCAGGTTGTTCAACCTTAACCTCCATTTTAGGTGGAGCTTGACTTGAAGGGGAGTGTAAGTCTATTAGCTCTCCACTCTTGATCTTCTACTTGATTACCCTGATATGCTCATCCATAGTGGACAGAGACATAGGGCCAAGTATCCTTCTGGAGAATCCATACAACTTCAAGAAGCTCATCATCCTCTGCCTACCTGCAAACTTCTTCATACTTTTCTGGATGATGGCTCTTGACCTTGCAGCCTTTTCCCTTAGCTTCCTTTTGGTGATCTTTCTTTCCTTGACTATCTCAAGTTCAAGTTGTTTGAGGTACTCAAACTCAATATAGTCATAGGATAAGGGAAGAAGTGTAGTAGCCTGCTAGAGGTCTGTGGCACTCAGGTAGTTGATCACTTTGATCCTATCTTCTTCTTTGTCTACCTGAGGTTCTCCCCTTAGCTTCATTTTCCTCTCTCTCCTCCTCCTTAATCTCCTTAGAAGTCATTTTTCTTTTCCCTTTGTCACTCACAGACCTTTGTGACTTAGGGTGGAGAGAGCTTTGGCCTTCATTTCTTGGTGTAGCTTCCAAGCTCTTACCAGAGAGAGGTTGAGATGCACCTTCACCAGCAGGTGTCTCAAAAAGGGTATGAATCTCTATAGCAGTTGATGATGAGATAGGGCTCTCAGGTTCTACTACTGGGCCTACAATCAAGGTTTCCCCTATGAAGCTAATCTTAGGGTCTGCCTCAACATCTAGTTGACCGATGGCATTGCCTAATTGCCTTAGTTTCCTTCTGAAGCTCAACTCTGCAGTGATCCTGTCTTGGATTCTTTGAGCCAGCCTATCAGCTTGTCTTGAGTAGCTTTGGTTGACAAGTGGCATGTTAACTAGATCCAGACTTTCATAGAAGTTCAAGGTCTAAAAATTGAAGACCTCTTGTTGTCCTTGAACTCTAAGAATGACGAGGGCTCTTCTATTTTCATCATACATCCACCCAATAATGTGATTTGAAGTTGGTGGAGATGACATTGCCCTTGGTATTCCTTCCTCAAACAGACTCTGCATGTAGGAGTCTATGGAGTCCACATCAATATGAACTTGAGGAAGTTGCTGAGTATGAACAATTGCAAGTGAGGATGGTGAGTCCTTAATGTCCGTACTCCTTGAAGAACTCCCAGGTTCTATAACTGTAATGACTTCCTCCCCTTTTTTGGTAGCATCATCCTCTTGCATAGGTGAGCAAGGAGTTAGGTCAATCACACTCACAAGTTCTTGTGTTCCTGGTTGAGCTCTTCTTAAAGGTCTCCCAACTAGTTGTTCCCTAAGAATAGAAATCTCACGTTGTTGATCATTGACCCTATTTTGCGAGGTAGTCACTTGAGATTCAAGATGACTAACCTTGGAGACTAAATAGGTGCATGTTTATCACAACTTTGGCACCTTTAGCCACAGATTCCCCTCATCCTCATCAGAAGAATCATTAGGGGATGAGATGGTTGGACCAGAGTTCTCTCATCACTAGCTTCAGGTTCTTGGTTACTGGATTTCCTCTACTCACTGGCAACCTCAGTTGAGGTGTCAATAGGCTGAGTTGCCATGGTTGAGGTCTTAATGATGGAATCACTTGCAGAAGTGAGAGCGTCTTCCATATGGACATGCTGAATAGGTTCAGAAGTATCCACCTCAATAATGGGCGACTGATGTGGTGTGACAACCCTCGATTTCCGGGTAATTTCTCTAGAAACCCTAGATCTTGATTTTTGTGCTCAGTCTTGTTTTATCATATATAGCACTAAATAAACAAATCTAAAGATTGATGAGAGTCCTACGTGTGCTTACGTTTCTATTTCATGCGTGATCGACCAGGAAAACCCGAGTCCGACGAATGTCTGAAATAAACGCCACTACGAACCGACCGGGAGAATAAATATTAACGTCATAGATAAAAATGAGAATATAGCCTAATTTAATCTTAGTTACACTTATATAGCTGCATGTTTATGACAATTTTGGCACCTTTAGCCTCAGATTCCCCACATCCTCATCAGAAGAACCATTAGGGGATGAGATGATTGGACCAGAGTTCTCTCATCACTAGCTTCACGTTCTTGGTTGCTGGATTTCCTCTACTCACTGGCAGCCTCAGTTGAGGTGTCAATAGGCTGAGTTTCCATGGTTGAGGTCTTAATGATGGAATCACTTGCAGAAGTGAGAGCGTCTTCCATATGGACATGCTGAATAGGTTCAGCAGTATCCACCTCAATAATGGGCGACTGATGTGGTGTGACAACCCTCGATTTCAGGGCAATTTCTCTAGAAACCCTACCTCTTGATTTCTATGCTCAGTCTTGTTTTAGAATATATAGCACTAAATAAACTAATCTAAAGATTGATTAGAGTCCTACGTGTGCTTACGTTTCTATTTCATGCGTGATCGACCATGAAAACCCGAGTCCGGCGAATGTTTGAAATAAACACCACTACGAACCGACCGGGAAAATAAATATTAACGTCATAGGTGAAAATGAGAATCTGGCCTAATTTAATCTTAGTTACACTTATATTAATGTTATTATGTGAGGAAACGACTATCGTAACGAGAAAACCGATAACAATATCTACGCGCCTTAGTGCGGCGAAATGGCTCAATCTAGCAGATAAACAATAAAATTTCAAGTGGACGACAAAACCAAGGTATGGGGCATGTAATATTCGTTTTGGACTAGAATTTCGCAAGGAATTAGAATTTAACATGTTCAGGTTTTGAAAGTCGGGTCGAGACGGGAGAAAAAGGAAAATGACCGTTCGACTACCCCTC
The DNA here is from genome assembly GCA_025506515.1 of Flaveria trinervia. Taxonomy (NCBI): domain Eukaryota; kingdom Viridiplantae; phylum Streptophyta; class Magnoliopsida; order Asterales; family Asteraceae; genus Flaveria; species Flaveria trinervia. The sequence continues at coordinate 18,656,106 of CM046441.1, read as the reverse complement.
TAACCCCCCCCCCCTTTCCCTCCCCCCCTTATAAATACCCTTCCTCCCCCTCTCTTTTCATTCTTCCACTTCATTTCAAGAAAAAAATTGAACTCTCCCTCTCTCTCTACAAACCTACGGCCACACCACCTCCCCCACCACCATTTTCGTTTTTGACATGTTTTCTTTGAAGATCTTCACTTGGAACTCAAGGTGCAAGCATATTAGAGCAATAGAAGGCTCGTTGGTGGTGAAGCAAGAAGGAAAAACCATCATTATACGTTCTTTTCGTGAAAATAGCTTGCGAGGACTAAGGTAACCTTAATATTTCATTTTAACGTTTTATACGAAAATGATTACCTAAAAGCTATAGTTTGTTCATCCAAGTAAGATTTTTGGAAAAACCTGTTTTGAAACAGAAAATATGGTATAAAAATGAGTTATATATGTGTATGTATGTGTCCGTACGTGTGAATGTATGTATGTTAACATTTGGATGCAAGATTGTTGCTTGATGATGCATTGTTGATGTTAAATCGTCCATGCAAGTAGAGTTAAGTGTGAAATCTGTTATAGATCTCTATTGTGACATTTTGATGAAGGTTTACATGTATTAAATGTGTGGATGGATAACCATATGCATGCATGTTTGTATGTTGATGTTTGGGTGTTAGTTCTTGCAAAAAAATGAAGGATTATGACTAGATTTGAATATGCAAGTATGGATGATGTTACGGATGGTTTAGAACAGAATGTTTTAGTGTTTTTTTGAAGGATTTTGATGGATTTAAGGTGTGTATGAATGTCATATATATATATATATATATATATATATATATATATTATATATATATATATATATATATATATATATATATATGCATGTATTGGTTCATATCTTGCGAAACGTGATGAAATAAGACTTGATCTTTGACATGCAATAAGTTGTTTGCTATGGATAGTTTAGAACATTAAGTTGGGGTATATGTAGCATGAAAACATGATAGATCGTGGACGGATCATTGTTTGGGTGATTAGAATGATTATGGTTGAGATTTACGTCGAAATGCATGCTAGACTAGGTATTTTTGTATGGAATAAAAGAAACTGGTGAAATCTGGAACTAGGACTGAAATGTGATGATATTTTATGTCCAAATAATGTATTTTTAATAATATGTATGATTCTTGGTGATTGGATGCATTATATTACGTTTTAGGCTTAACTAGTCGTAAGAACGTTGACTTTTGGCATGAAGATTATTTTGGCATAATATGGGTCTGAGTTTTAATCAGTAGTTATGGACTTGTTGTATGTATTATTTACGGCCATATGAGGTACAATTGGTTCATCAAGTGATACGTGCGTTTGAACATGTTTTATGATGCCTAAATGGTCACTTATGTGTAGAAATTGCCATGATTAGAGACTTTTATACCAAGTTGGTTAAAGTTGTTTGATTCATGAAATGTGACTTAGGATTTATGTACGTATACATATATGAGAGTTTTTATGTATATTTGGTTACAATTTTCACATTTTGGTTGTTAACTGGTACGTGTCTAAGTAAGGCGTAATTCACCGTTTTCGTTAAGATCTTAACCGAGTGTTATAATCACCAACTACTCGCGTAAACAAATATTTTCTTCAAAATAGTATAAGTCTAGTGGGTCGGATGAGCAACTTGCTTGTAAGACTTGAGTATCAATTCTTAAAGTGTCTATCGTATTTAGGGCACTATTAGGATTGACTGGACGTTCGTTGGTGAAATTGCACGTACTTTCAATTTCATTAATCAAGGTGAGTTTCCACGGCCCCTTTTTAACTTGTCGTCGTTTTACAAAATTGTGGGGAAATACATGGCTTCGTTGTTGTATCAGGATTATGTGACTTACTCATATGTGTTCGTATCATAACCTCGAGTATGGGTGTTTCGTTATTGTGTTCATGTGAGTCGCTCATGAATACCCCCATTCCCATATAATCATTAGCCTTGGGGAAGGCCACGGTGTATATTGGTAGATCTATTTGGGTTTGACAGCCCGCACTCGCGATCAGTAGCTCTGATCAGGCGTTTCGGATGCGAGTGAATATATGTTGAATTCGTTTCGTGGGGATTGCTTACTTTATGTAAGCCTTCGTGTTTTGGTTTGATTATAGCTCCAGGTGCTATCATTAAGTTGTATTCCAAGCTAGTTTACAACTTACCACACCGTTTGTCAATGATATCTGATACTGTTGTATGTAATGTTTTCGTAAACCCGTGAAACTCGCTCAACTTTATGTTGACTTTTTAAGCATGTATTTCAGGTACATAGGAGCATGGATGGTGGTATGAACTGGGCTTGGGCAAACGTGGATGTGGCATCTTTTGGTTTTATTTTGGCTATTAACTTAAAAATACGACCTTTATGTATGATCGTTGTTAAACAATTTGAACTTTTTCTTATTTTGGAATGTTGTGACAAAAATCCTATGGTTTGTAATTTAAAAACTGATGTTTTAACATTGCCTACATATCATGTTGGTTTCCTACTTTGTCATCGCCATGCTTAACACATATACAATTCTGCTGCGATATTCAACGTCGTTTTTGGGGTGTGGAAAAGAAGAGAGAATCATGGTACTCATTGAAACCTAAATATTCATTAGTATAGAAGTGAAGGTTAGGAATGGGTTGGTTTAAATCTAAAGGCTGGGGATGGTAGCTATCCCTGAAGGTCGTTCACTTAAGTGTTGAGACTCAGAGTGAAAGCTTAAGGCAGTTGGGCTAGTGAGCTCATCAAGCTGAGCATAAGGAACCTCAACACTGATCTTTGAAGCAACAGGAGTGGTTTGCTCCACAGGGGAAGAAGGAGCTCCAGTATCCACTTCCTCCTAAATGGGTGAATATATAGGGGCCTGCACATACTCAATAGTTTGAGCAGGGGTTCATTTGGATTTTCTTTGGTAGGTGAGGATGATTTGTGGCTGTTGAGGTGGTTGAGATGTAGAAGGTGTGGGTTCAACACTAGCTGGTGCTGCTAGGTTGTCACCTTAAGTAATGAGCTATAACATTTTTGGGACAAGAGTTGTTTCTACCCCAGAGAAGCCAACAATGGGCTTTCTCAAAATTTTAAAGATGCCAGGCTTCATCTATCCCAATTTAAGAATATTACCTGTTTCCCTTAACTGTTAGCCCAGTTCATAGTTAAGAATGTATTGAAAATATCTAGGAAACATGTATTATTCTAAGGAGTCCAAGTTTGCAATCAAATTTGTATAAACAAACTAAGAGTACTTAAACTTGACTCCCTGAACCATCCCATGGACAATGAAGGAGAGATCTTCAAGATTCTGGTCCCATCCACCATGCTTGTTTGACAAGCTATGGATAACCACATGGAGCGGGAATTTCCATTGGGATGAGACTTTCCTTTTCTTGAAGGTCTTTACAAAGAAGTCTCCCTTATAGCCCATATGTTCAAAGGAGTGATTAACAGCTTCTTTGGGGAAGAACATCTCACCTTATTCATCATCCAGCTGAAGATGAGTATTGATGATGGCCGGAGTGATGAAGACTGTTCTCCCCTGCACTATGGCAGACAGTGCCTTCTCCACATCCATAACGAACTGTTGGAAGGTCTTCCAAAATTCAAGTAGATGGTCCCCATATAGAGTAGGATCAATGGTAAGGGAGGTAAAGTAGTTGGATAGAGTCAAGAAATGGCAAACCTCTGAGAAATGTGGATCTTTCTTAGAGTGTAACAGAGCAACTTGGTTGTGTTGCCTGTGTAACTGCATGGAGAAATCAGGGTCATTTCTACGGTTAAGGTTAGCCATTATGAGAAAGCTTAAGGATGAAGGAAGGATGAACAAGGCGGTTTGAGAAAGAAATTTTGAGTTTAGGTTGGAGGAAAGATGAAGATGATAGAAAAAGGGGGAACCGTTGGGTTTATATGTGAAAAGGATTTTAGAGAAAGTTAATGAAAGTGTAGATACATGTGTCCCTAGTTTCTGAACTTAATGTAAAATGTGTCTATTGTCTTACACATATGTAATTGAATGGGTACTTAATGAAATACAATGTGTGGTTGTGCTTATAATGTTGAATATTTCATTGCTTGGTATGTAATAACCCTTATTGAACTAATTATATAGGTTTGTGGTTGTTTGAATAGAACTAACTTATTTAATGATTGTAAAACATATTCAGACTTAATCATATGAAGTACTTATGCGATTGGCCCATGCTAATGGACCATATGCATGAACAACCTCATGCTAATGAACCAATCGTACAAATGAACCAGGAGACTGGATCAGTCGCATGATTGTAACATGAGATTGACTCAGTCGCACGACTGAATACTCAATCATGCGAATGGATCAACCGCATGACTCAATCGCACGACTAAACCATGCAAATGGTTCAGTCGCCTGAATGAGAAACCCTAACCTATAAATACCACTTAAATCGTGGAAAAACATAACACTTTGAATACCTACGTACTAGATCGTACCCTAGCCGTCTAGAGACCTCTAAGAACCTGTTCCAAGTTCATAGATCGCACTAGATCGATTCCCAATCATTCTTATAGTTTAGATTCAATCCATAATTGTTTCTACGTGCGTTCTCACTGATTGGATCGCCAATCAAATAGGATTCCACAATATTTGACTCAGTATACACGTATATCAGTTAGTATTTCGTTCAATACACGATCCTACAAGTGGTATCAAGGCTTTGGCTCTTGATACACATGTGATTCAATCATTTTTGATACAAAAATTATGTTTTTTCACTAAAAAATCAATCTTTTTTGTATAAAACGGTGTCTTAGACGTCTCCTGATCGTAAAGTTTAGTTTTTCTAGCATACGGCAAGTAGGGTTAGTGAAAATTCAAGTTTTTGCGTCCAAAATACCTTAAACTTACGAATTTTCAAGTTTTAGCAGCTTCAGTAGCACGATTGACTCAATCGGCCGACTGAATACATATGCATCCCTCATACGCACGATGGGATTCATTCATACCTCCATTCGTACGACTGAGCAGTCTATTCGCATTGTCCAACCACATTTGTTCATTCACCCGACTGAGCCATCCGCATTAGTTCAGTCGCACGATTGAACCATCCGCATTGTTCAATCGCACGAATAGCCCAATCGCACACCTTCTTTCGCACAAGTGAAACAGTTTGTTCAAAAGTTTAAAGTTGATAGAAATGGAGGACCAATACTTGGCGTTCACAGCAGGGAGAGACTCAAGGATTCAAAACCTACTGCTTCTTGAGAATGAAGTGGGGAATCACAACAAACCCCCAAAGCTACTCATGTTAGACGAATACCCACAATGGAAGCAACGCTTTGAGATCTACTTAAATGTAGTAGATCCCAATCTGTGGGAATCAATAGGGACGGGGACAACATGCCAGTAGGTGCTGATGGTGTCAAACTTACACTAGGTGGCATGACTGATGGACAAAAGGTCAAATACAATGCTTAGAAGAAAGTCTATGATCTGCTTACTCAGTCAATCCCCAAGGATTTTTTTCACCAATTTTCTAAGTATACACAAGCAAAGAAGCTATGGGATGCATTGGAGAAAAGTTATGATGGAAATGCATCATTAAAGGCGATAAAGGCTAAACCTTTGAAGAAAGAGTTTGACAACTTCTCTTCGATCGGTAAAGAAAGCCTGGATGACGTCATTGACAGATTCTACCACTTGATGAGTGAGATGCAGACTCATGGAGTAACGACGTCTACGAAAGACAAAGTGTCGAACTTTGCAGATGGGTTGCCGGAGAAATGGGTTTCCTTTGTCTCCAATCTTAGACAGAATGGTATGCTAACGAAGTTAGATATAAATGATTTCATTCTGAAGCTGAGAGAAGAAGAATTAAGGATGAAATAAAGAGCCCAAAAGTCTTCTTATGATCAAAATCCGGCACTGTACAACGCGACTCCACAAGCCAAAACATCTGGAGCACCACTTCAGACGACTTTTGTGTCAAGTTCAGCTGGTCCATCTCAAACCTCTACTTAAGGGTTAGAAACGTCAGGGTCGTCTCGTACCCAATACATAGTACCTAAAGCCAATGCTGCAAAACTAAAGGCCAAGAATTTCGGTAATGTGACAGTTGAGGTAGCTAAGGAGCACATGGATCTCTTAGTAGCAGTAGTCCACTCCTATGATGGACTAATTGCGGGAAAAATTGGGAACTGTCTGGTAGATGGGGACAACGAGCAGGTTGATGAGACAGAGCTGGAGAGGATGGATATAATGTGGGCCTTAGCAAGTGCTGTTCGGAGAGCTAAGAAGTTTGTCAAGAAAACCGAACAGAACTTGGTTGCAACTAAGGACACTACCTTTGGTTTCGACAAGACCAAGGTGACCTGTTTCAACTACGGTGAAAAGGGGCACTTCAAACGTGAGTATGTGAAGCCCAAGAAAACTAGAAACGGGAATCCATTCTCATCCTTCAATCGTCAGGATAAACCAACTAGCAGTCCTAGTTCGTCAAGCAAGGATCCTAAAGCCTTGACTGTGCAGGATGATGAAGGACAGGACTGGAGCTTTCGGTTTGTGTCACCGGGAGAATCCAACATCGCTAGTGTTGAAGATTTGGGTCACGATTCAGCTAGTGAAGGAGATATTGCAGTGGAACTTGCGATGTCAAGCATTGAAGAGACTACAACAGTGGTCAACTACATGCCTGAAGAAGGGAAATCTACAACAATGTTAGAATCACCAGAACCAGAAACACCAGACTCTGCTTTGATGGCTGATTCATCAGAACCCTCTTAGGTAAGTACTACTGACTAACTTTTCAATAATCATGCTTGTTCTGATTGTAATAAATTTCGGGAAAGCAAAGATTTAAAATTTACTAGGTTATTAGATCATAATGATAGCTTAGTAAAGGACTTGCAACTATGCACTAAAGCTAAAAGAATTCTTAAACAAAATGAGCACAGTTATAAAGAAAAGATAGGCTGTTGAACAAACAACTTAGGGAAACCAAAGTTGTAGCTTTTAACCAATCAAATGACATTAAGTTCTATCTTAACTCCCTAGAAGACACTAAGCAACAAAAGGTCGTTTTAGAAGTAAAAGTAATTCATTAAAGCAAAAACTGCATAGTTGGACGAGTTCATCTCATATTGTTCAAAACTTAGTGAGAGAGCGTAACAACGGGGAGGGATTGAGTTATAAAGTGGTTCCACCACCACATGAGATCTTGATGAACGCAAAATGTGAACCAATCAATAACAATCCAATCAAGGATAATATGGTGTCCACTCCTCTATAAACGGCCCAGATACCACATGTTCATCTAATGAATCTAGCACTAAACTAGAGGAGGCCACTTCAAAGGCAAAAGGTAAAATGCCTTGTGTTAATAGGGACAAACAATTTGAACAGGTTAAGGTTAAGTTTGGCCCAACCACAGTCAAATCTGAACCAAAAAGACTAGTAATATTAACCAATCACGAGTTTCATGTCAAAGTCCAGGTACACAAAATGGAAAAGATGTTACAAATGTTAAAGAAATTAACTTTGTTAAACAAGATAAAACATCTAAACAAGAAGAGTGTCAACCTAGAAAGGTTAATGTCACACATGTGTCACACACTTCTCCACACAAACAGTTAAATCAAAAAGTAGAAAGCAGATCATGCTACAACTGTGGAGAGTATGGACACATTGCGTCTAACTGTCCTTACTATCAGACACCAAGGAGGAAAGTTGAACTTCAGGACCCAAAACCTAGTTCTTCTAAGAGGAACTCAGTGACTCCACGTAGAAGGGCTAGTGAACCTAAAGTTCAACCCATTAGCTAGTCGTATGTTTATCACAAACATGCCTTACACAAGGCGGGCTTATGGAAAGTAAAATCAATCTCAAGGTCTGATAATGAGAACAAGAAGACAACTGAGCTTCCCCCATCCTCTAAAGGTCAATGGGCTACATTTATGATGTGTGATGCCTCTAGGACACCCAAGCCAATAAAGGTTTGGGTCCCTAACCTAAACTAATGTTTTCAATTGAATGTGCAAGGTGTTCGCTATGGTGCTGAGACCAACATGTGGATTATAGATAGCGGAGAATCCAGGCACATGACAGGGAACAAGGCTCTCTTATCAAACGTCAAACAAATAAAAGGAGGCCATGTTTCATTTGATGGAAACAAAGGAGGGTATATCACAGCTCAAGGGGAAGTGGGAAATCAGAAAGTGAAGTTCGACAAGGTAAACTATGTGCAACAACTTCAGAATAACCTGCTTTCTGTATCCCAAATTTGTGATAAAGGTTTTAAGGTAGTATTTGACAACAAGAAGTGCTATAGGACTATGTGATCCCAGAGGATCAAGTCTTAACGTCTGCCTCAAGATATAAGGACCTTTATGTCTTGGATATATCAAAGGCTCCACAACGGATCTTGAAGTTCAGTGCTTCCTGTCAAAAGCTACTGAGAAGGATTTCATCTCCTGGCATAGGAGAATGGGACACATTAATCCATGGAAGATGAATCACTTGATCCAGAATGATCTCGTGAGAGGAGTTAATGTCAAAAACTTCCAACTTCCTGATTCTGTGTTGCATGCAAGAAAGGCAAACAAATGAAGAAGTCTCATAAGGAAAAGAAAGTTCATTCCATCAAACTTCCTCTTGAACTTCTTCACATGGATCTGTTTGGTCCAGTCAGTACAAGAAGCATTGTAGGTGACTTGTACTACTATGTGGTTACTCATGACTACTCAAGATTCTCTTGGGTAATGTTTCTGAAATCTAAATCAGAAACATTTGAGTCATTTATGGAATTAGTAACTACACTAGAGTCCCTATACAAGCAGAAGGTACGACAAGTATGCTCAGACAACGGAACCGAGTTCAAGAACCAATGGATGGAGGCATATTGCAAGGAAAATGGAATTGTGCACCAATTCACCTCTGCCTACACACTTCAGATGAATGGCGTTGCTGAGAGAAAGAATCGCAACTTGATAGAGACAACACGTACAATGTTAGTTAACTTGAAACTGCCTATCCAATTCTGGAATGAGGCAGTTGCAAATGCGTGTTACACGTTAAATCGAGTTCTGGTAGTTAAACGCCATGGCAAGACATGTTACGAGTTACTACAATAACGTAAACCTAATCTAGAGTATCTCGAGCCGTTTGGCGCACCGTGCACTCTACTGAACAAGACTCAGGAGGGAAAATTCAGCGAGAAGGCTGAAGAAGGTATCTTTCTAGGATACAACATACTGAACAAGAGAGTTTACAACAACTCGACCGGTCAAGTAGAAGTGTGGTGTAACAGGACGTTTAGAGATACACCACCCCACCTGCTGGAAAAGGACCTGCCTTGTTTTTACTATGATGGATTCTTTGAGTCCTTCAACATCCCTCTGTCCATGTCTGATGATAGGTTAGCAGCAAAGATGATGTATGATGTTCTAAACACTCCATCTCAGGAACCTACATCATCTGGCTCACAAGGTGATTCATTTACCAACTCAGGGGGAGCACTCGAGGCAAGTGACTCTTCCTCTGATGATAAAGCCGTGGAGAATAATCGGACACTCAGGAGCAACAGGTTCCTCCTACTGCAAGTCCACAAGCATCTGCCATTGATGCCTCTGTGTCTTCAAAACCTCATACTCCTGCTTCAGATACTGAACCAAATGTTCATAATCTAGATACTGAGGTAGTTGTTCCCACCACTCTGTATCATGCCTAAACGTCTATCATCCTCTGGACAATGTCATTGGGGATGTAAGATCAGGAGTTCAGACAAGAAATCAACTGTATTCAGCTGATTATGCCTCAATAATGGAGAAAGGGTACCTTCATGATGGTGCTTATCGTTGCTTTGTGTCTTAGTTCAAGCCAAAATACGTGAGTGAAGCCCTAAATTATGAGGCTTGGGTCAGTGCCATACAAGAAGAACTTCTTCAGTTCAAGAAGTTAGGTGTATGGACATTGGTAGATAGACCTAAAGGTGCTAAAGTCATTGGCACCAAATGGGTCTTGAAATGTAAGAAAGATGACCGAGGAGTCATCATCAGGAATAAAGATCGGCTTGTACTTCAAGGATTTCGTCAAGTTGAGGAAATAGATTACAATGAAGTGTTTGCACCTGTGGCAAGAATGGAAGCCATCTGTATCATCCTTGCCTATGCATCGTATATGAAGATTAAAGTTTTTCAACTAGATGTGAAGAGTGCGTTCCTTCATGGTGAAATCCGAGAGACAGTGTACGTCAGTCAACCCGAGGGATTTGAGGATCCATATCATCGGGACAGAGTTTACAAACTCGACAAGGCCTTATACGGGCTTCATCAAGCTCCTAGAGCCTGGTATGAGAAACTCTCCACTCACCTTGTGAAACATGGGTTTCGCAGAGGTGTTATTGACTGCACATTGTTCATCAAAGAAAAGGATGGTGATCTACTATTGGTACAAATTTATGTAGATGACATAATCTTCGGTTCCAAGAACGAAGAATTATGTAAAGAGTATGAAGCAGTAATGAAGGATGAATTTGAAATCAGTGCCATGGGAGAGATGAAGTTCTTTCTTGGATTATAGGTGGATCAGACACCTAAGGGAATTTTTCTACATCAGACCAAGTATGTAGGAGATATTCTCAGTCGGTTTGACATGGAGAATGCTTCCGCAGTTAGGACTCCACTTGCTACAAACCATGATGTAGCACCCGACGAGAATGGTGATCTGGTGGATGCCACCATGTATCGAGGAATGATTGGATCTCTAATGTACCTCACTGCCTAAAGACCTGATATCATGTTTGCTACATGTCTATGTTCAAGATATCAGGCAAAGCCAAAAGTTAACCATCTGATAGGGGTCAAAAGGATTTTTCGTTATCTGAAGGGTACTCCAACACTAGGGTTGTGGTATCCTCATGATGATGACTTCGAGCTTATGGCCTATAGTGACTCGGATTACGGCGGCTGCAAGATGAACTACAAGTCTACATCAACAGGATGTTAATTCTTTGGGAGGATATTAGTGACCTGGCAGTGTAAGAAGTAGACATTGTTGCTTTGTCAACTTGCGAAGCCGAATACATTGCTGCTGCAACTTGCTGTTCACAAATCATATGGGTTCAATAGCAAATGCGGGACTACGGTTTGAATTTCTCTTCTACTCCTATTTTTGTTGATAACTCTGCTGCAATTGCAGTAACTAAAAATCCGGTCCAACATCCTAAGACCAAACACATCAGAATAAAATATCACTTTATACGTGATTGTTTTGAAAAGAACCTAATCGATGTGGTTAAGATAAATACAGATTTTCAACGCGCTAACCACTATACAAAGGCTTTTAATAAACCAGGTTTTCTATATTTTCTAGAGGTCAACGGCGTTAAAAAGAAAAGTGATGTAATTCCTGAAGATGACCATGTGTAGTCTGATGCGTATAGTCCATTTCTCTTTTAATTTTTAATTTTTATTTATTTATTTTCTCTATTTATCTAATTTATTTTTAGTAGTTAATTAAATTAATGTTATTTCTTTGCCTAGTAAAATCCTAAAAATGTAAATCGTTTACGGTTTTCAAATTTTAGGTGGAGAATAGGTTTAGGAAGTAACATTACAAAAAAATGAGGGAGGAGGAGAGGTAAGCTTTAGATCGTATTTGTGATACCGATTTAAACTATGAAAATGATAGTACACAGGAACAAACCACTTGGGACTTTAAAAGTTTAAATTGAATAAGATGCGAAATTCAAAGTATAAGTCTTTGTAGTCTGAGCAATATAAAAGGAAAAATGATAGTAAAACTAGCTACTACCAAGGTAACACAAAGAAAGTAGACCTAGAGATTGCTAGACCACTGATGATATGTCAGTAGATTCAACACAATAGATAATTAGACCTGGTTGGTGACCTGAAGATTAAACTAAGTTGTTCAACAAGCTGTGGGTTATCATCTGATCCCTAGTTAACACAATCAACAAAATTCCAATAAGGGGTGACGAGCAGAATAAACGCCACAAATGTGTGCGTATGACCAAAATATGAGCAAAAGCACGTGATGAAAAAAATGCAAAAGCAATCAAACTAACAACCTATGTTGTTGGTGAGATCCGTGCAAAAAGAATAAAATTGCTCAAACAAGAAGATAGGTTATGTGCCTCTCTGCTGTGCGGTGGCACTGATCTGAGGATAAGCATAACCTATATATTCTAGAATTCATTGTTGTTGGCCGCCTCTCTGCTGTGCGATAGCACTAACCTGAGGCTTGGCTTCTCTTTGAAAGCTCTAAGAATAGTTTCTTCTTGAATACTACCCTGAGACCGCTCAAAAATCTCCTAAGGAATGTTGATTACCAGATAAGTGTGGGATCCACAAATGCTTGTTAAAATAATCAAACCTTAAATTGTCACCAATCTGTGTCAAAAGTTTGTGCATGGATTTAAGAGGACAAGCACTGACAATCATCGTGGCTACAATTCTTGAAAGTCCAAATCATGTGGGGATCTAATAGTACTAGTATGATTTCTTAAACTTGCTAACGACTCTAGATGAAAAACAAGAACAGAGCATCAAAAGGTTTTGATAACATGTCCCGAATGATTTGACTTACCTGTATGATTCCAAATTGAATCAGTCCATTTATGGTCAAAATGAATTGAAGCTGCCTTTTCAGAAAATGAACCTATTAGATTTCCATCTTAGGATTTACACCTCACTCTAAACCACAAAAACAAGTTTAGTTTAGTACTTCAGTTTCAGTTCTTTAATTATGTTTAAATTTTGTCAATTTAGTTTGTTAAACATCAGACTATGCCATGGAACTCAATGGGGAATTTAATCAACTAAAATTGTCATGTCTGAGTGACCACACGTGTTTTTCAAATATAAAATAAGTCACATCTGAGGTGACAACTTGTTTAAAAGGATCACATCTGAGGTGATCAAAAGTTTTCCAAGTTAAACTGATCATGTATGAGATGATCGAATGCTCATAACTGTTAATCAAAAGTTAAAAGGGATTAAGTGTGGAATGGTCATAAAGTCAAAATCATGAGTAAGATCAATTCGCATGACTGGACCATGCGTATGGACCAACTGTACAAATGGACCATACTTATGCTCTAGACAACCGAATAGAGAATAAGTATGAACCATTCACCCAAATGGCATATCAGATTGAGTCAGTCGACCGAATGGAGCTGTGCGAATGAGTCAGTCGCCCGACTGAATCCAGTCGGCTGACTGAATATGATCGACTGAACCATTGCACGACTGAGGTCCAATTGCCTGAATGAACAGAGCGAATGGGTCCAGTCGCCCGATTGAAATCAGATTCAGTATAAATAGGGCTATAGTCCATCGCATAAACTCATCACCTCTAACCGCCCTAAAATCACATACTGTACCATTACTGAAAGGATCAGGATCTAGTTTGATCAATTAGATTAAGATTTGCAGCGGAATAGCACAAGAATTGGACGAAATTTAAGCAAGAATAATATGAATATTCAATCAAACAGAACGGTTATAGAGAGAGAAAGTTCTCTGCAAAGAGAATGTTTTCATTCACGCACACGCTTCAGTTACAAGGAAATTAGGTCAACATTCCTTTTATAAAGGAATGTGACATCAGCTGACGTCACTTGATATTGACAGCTAACTAATTTATACAAACAAATGAAAGTAAACTAAACTACTGAAGATGTCCACAACAACTGAGGACACCTTCTCAAAAAGCTAAATACAAGCTAACATTACAACTACTGAAGTTATAACATCTTAAGTGTAAGAACTTCAGATGTTTTACATAATATAAAACTACTGATTACAAACTACTAAAAAATAAACCATCAGAACTACTGAAGAGAACTACTTAAGTTGTTGTGACAACTTCTGAGAACCTGGTCTTCAGACTTTGTCTTCAGCAGTTGTCTTCAGACTTTGTTTTCAGCTGTTGTCTTCAGACTTTATCTTCAGCTGTTGTCTTCAGACTTTGTCTTCAGACTTTGTCTTCAGACTTTGTCTTCAGACTTTGTCTTCAGACTTTGTCTTCAGACTTTGTCTTCAGACTTTGTCTTCAGACTTTGTCTTCAGACTTTGTCTTCAGACTTTGTCTTCAGACTTTGTCTTCAGACTTTGTCTTCAGACTATGTCTTCAGACTTTGTCGTCAGACTTTGTTTTCAATTGTTTTGATGTCTGTGGGACTTAAAAGTTTTTGTGACCTGGCTCATTGGTTCTTTTGGTCCAACAAACTCCCCCTAAGCCAATGCAGCTAAAACCTTTAAGATTATTGAAGTCCCACTTATTGGCAGAAACATTTTCTGGATCAGCTCAGAAATCTTCAAATTAAGCTCAGGCCAGGGAAGAGGTTTCAGAAAGTTTGATTGGCAAAGGATGAATGGGAACTCTGTCTTGGGAAATTGGACACAGAGCTGTTACCCCATCCATGAGACCTACTTCCCAATGACGAGTCTGTAAGAGTCTATGGCATAGGCCTCAAGGAGTACAACTTGTTTTCCATTGTGAGTTCTTCAGCTTCACTTTCAAAGAAGAACTCAGGCCCATAGTACTCTGATAAGTACTTAACATTCTTTCCATTCTTCAGCTCCACAGTAGTTATTTCTCTATGTGCAAACTCATTAGGATGAGTGCCTTCAAGCAACAACTGGAGCTCATTTCTTCTTATTTCTTCAAGCTTCTTGTAGATCAACCCCTTCTTTACCATTTTGTTTTCTATTAAAGTTTATGGATTCATCTTAGACTTGTTAGCTCTCTTGAAGTCATCAAGGATTTCCCAGGGTGACACTACAATGGCCAGCATTATCACAGCATCTACAATCTTCTTTACTTGGCCATTGTATCTACTTGGAATCTTCTTTTTTGAATTCTGCCACTTACTCTAGGGTCAGGCCAAATTCTCACTCTCTCTTTCTAATATTGAAATGTGAATCTGAGAGCATACAACCTCTGAGCATGTTTCTTCATAGCTTGTATGGATGAAGACTTAGGAAACTCTTTATCAATCATCCTTAAAAGCTGCTCATCATGTTGTTTGTGCTGTTCTTCTTCTTCAAGTTTGACTTTTACGATTTGCCTTTGGATGTCAGGTGTGAATGTTGTTGGTTGACTTCTAGGCTCAGACATCTTTATTTTAAGAACAGCAGAGATTGGCAGACTATCATCCTCATCATCTTCTTCTTCTTCCATCCTCAACACCCTTCTCTTCCTCTTGGGTGCATCATTGGTAGTGGTTTGAGTAGGTTTCTTGGGTAAAGGAGTTGGTTTTGAGGGTTGTGAAGTTGGTTGTTTTGGTGTAGGAGATTGTGTAGGCTGCTCTAGCATCTTGGTTGTGAGTGAAGCTTTGGATAACTTTGCCATATCAGACCGTTTCCCAGCACCAGCTTCATCAAGAGCTTCTATGATCAATCCTTTGTTGAATACTTCAGAAGAATAGATTCTGGTGGTTATCTCCAAAATACTATCTCTGGACCATGACTTCACTTCAATGATTGATCTTCCCATATGCTTTGATATGAATCTTATCATAGCTTCTAGCCTTTCCCTTTCTTTCTCACTCCAACTTGCCATCTATGTTCAATCTCTTGAATCTCTAGCCTTCTGATTTCAGAGTCAAGTTTGAGTGTGTCAAAACCTTGTCTGAAGAGTTGATCAATGATCTTATCCATAGATCTGCTATGTTCCTCATCAGCTTCTTTGATCAGTTCTTCTAACTTTTTCTCACCTTCAATCTGTTCAGAGCTCTTCTTTCTCTTGTAGGTGATCATCTCCTTTTCTTTCTTTTCTTTTTCTTCTTCCTCTTCAACTCTCTTTCTTTTGTCTACTTTCACTGACTTAGCTTTCCTAGTGGTAATAGGTTTCTGGGGAGGGTTAGAGGAATGTAGTTGAGTCAGCACTTATGCAATAACCACAGTTGGGCTTGTAGGGGTGGCTTCAGTGGGAGATAGGTGTGAAGATGCTTGCACCTGGGGTGAGTGGTGCTCTTCAATGGCAATCTTCTCAAGTGAGAGAGATTCCAGTAATGTGTTTCCCCATTTTTGGTTGCATCAGGATCCTGTTGAGAGGATACCTGAGCGGTTTCAGCTGGTAGAGTCATCGAAACTACAGGGGCATTACTACCATAGTTTCATCCCGCCTTTGTGTTGCAGTGGCATCATCAAGGGACTCAACTCCCTGAGTAGCGTTTTCGGTTTGTTTGGATTGTGGTTTGGAGGGGACTTTGGATCTGGAGGATGAGGCTGTGGGTTCCTTCTGCTTGGGTTTTAGCAGTTTGGCAGCCTCTTTGAGGTGTGGGTCAGAGTTGTGCCTGGAGTATACCTCTGGCAAAACTACCACAGCAGGGACTCCAACGCCAACAGGGCCATCAAATTTTAATTGATTTATGATTATGGCCATAAGAAACCTTGGATATAATATCCATCTGTTAGCCACAAGTTTCATTGCCAGATCTTTTAATTCCAAAAATAAAATTTTTAAAAATTTTAAGCTTTGGCGCTCAAGGATAGAATACAATACCTGCTGCCACCTGAATGACATTTGATCCCATGAAGAGGACTTGGGGGAAGGCAGACATTGATCATGTGAAAGATTAGGCGTTCAGTATCATGGAAGTGCTTCTTCAGAATGGTTGTAGCACTTAGGTCGCCCTCATATCCATGGTTGATGAATGATAGATCAGTGGTGCCCTTCGGGTATTTGGTGACAAAGGTGGCATCATTCAGATCTAGGGTTTGACGAATGATAGCAGGAGTGACTACCACCTTCTTCTGGTTTACAAATGACTGGAGAGTGATCGCGACATCATTCTCACCAGTATGGACAGTGACATTTGTCCAGAATTGGCGAAGGGTATGGGGATAGATGGTTGGATTCAGAAGAAAAGCAGTTTGATACGGGGAATCAACCATCAAATCAATGGCAACATCAAACTTAGTCCAAAAGGCCAATTTTGTGAAGTAGGCAACACAGTTGTGTCGTGGTTTGATTTGCATGGTCGCCATCAATGGAAGATGAACGTTTGGAAAACGACTTATGAAAAGTTTGAAGTTAGGGTTAGGTATTTATAGGTTATGAAACGGCTGAAAGAAAACAACTGAAAGTTTTGGTGTTAGTCATCAGTTGTTAGAAAACTACTGAAGACATGGTTGTAACTTTTAGATGTTGTAAACAACTGAAGACTTGGTATTAGTCATCAGTAGTTTGAAACTACTGAAGACTTGGTTTGGGCTTCAGTTGTTTTGAAATGAAATAACAGTTGTTTGAAACAATTGAAGAGTAAAATTGCTCATCAGTTGTTCTTGTCAATTCACATATCTCAGTTGATTCATTTGACCTTAACACTTACTCAGCAGATTATCTAATTTTCAGATGTTTCATTGGTCATTAGTACTTATCTGTTAGAACAGACATCAGTAGTTGTAACCACAGTAGTAGTTGTAACCACAACAGTAGTTGTAACCACAACAGTAGTTGTAATTACATCAGTACTTTGCAACAAATAAAGTACTTCAGTACTTTTAAGTAATTTATTCTGTAGTAGTTATGAAAACTACTGAAGATAAAATAACTTATCAATACTTATTTTTGACAGCTGTATACTAATGCTCATCAGTACTTGTGAACTGAGATCATCAGTTGTCAAATCATTCAAGCTGCAACATACCAAGCCTTAGCACAAGATTTTGGAAAGTTGCACTGTCCAAAGGCTTAGTAAATATATCTGCAAGCTCATCATCACTAGGAACAAACTTTGGATCAATCAGACCTTTTTCATAACAATCCATGATAAAATGATGTCTGATCTCAATATGTTGGGTCCTAGAATGCTGGACCGGATTCTTAACAATACAAAGAGCTAAAGCACTGTCCATCAGTAAAGGAGTCTTAGTCTCTGTAATGTCATAATCCAGTAATTGATTCTGAAGCCAGAGTACCTGAGATGTACAACTAGCAGAAGCAATGTACTCTGCTTCAGTAGTGGATGTAGCAACTGAAGTTTGTTTCTTACTCTGCCAAGAAACTAAACAATTGCCTAGAAATTGGCATCCACCAGAGGTTGATTTCCTGGTTAATTTACACCCTGCATAGTCACTATCAAGAAAGCAACTAATTTGTAAGAGTGCCCAGTGGAATACCCAAGTCCTAGAGATTGAGTTCCTTGAAAATATCTAAAGATAATGTCTAGTCTAGAAGCTATAAGGTAAATCAAGGAACCAATCATACATCTGTAAAGAGTTTCATCAACTGCTTTACCTTTCTGATCAGCATCCAGTTCTGTGGTGCTGCACATGGGAGTAGAACAGGGCTTACAGTTTTGTAAATCAAACTTTTTCAACAAATCCTTTGTATATTTTGACTGATGAATGAAAGTTCCATCAACCATTTGTTTGATTTGCAAACCCAGAAAGAACTATAATTCTCCCATGGTACTCATTTCAAACTTTTGTTTCATCAACTTAGTAAAGGCATCACACAACTGTGGATCAGAGGATGCAAAAATAATATCATCTACATAAATTTGAACAAGGAGCTTATGCATGCCTACTTTCTTAATGAACAAAGTCTTATCTATGGAGCCTCTAGTGAAATTATTTTGAAGAAGAAAGTTAGACAATGTTTCATACCAGGCACTTAGAGCTTGTTTTAACCCATAAAGAGCCTTATCAAGCTTATACGCCCAATCTAGATGTTTATGATCTTCAAAACCTGGTGGTTGACACACATAAACTTCTTTTATTTTACCATATAAGAATGCACTTTTGACATCCATTTGAAAAACTTTAAGATTATGGAAAGCAGCATAAGCTAAGAACAATCTGATTGCCTCCAGTCTGGCTACATGGGCAAAGGTTTCATCATAATCAATACCTTCTTCTTGTGAAAACCCCTGTACAACCAGTCTTGCCTTGTTCTTGACAATTTGACCTTTTTCATCAGTTTTATTCCTACACACCCATTTAGTGCCTATTGCACACTTACCTTGGGGTAGAGGAACCAGTTCCCACACTTGCTACTTTTGAAACTGAAGAAGTTCAAGATGCATGGCTTCAACCCATCCATTGTCTCTTAATGCAATATGATAGCTCTTTGGCTCTTGCTGACTAATGAAGAGAGCATAAAAGCAGAAATTAGACAATTGACTTCTAGTTGAAACACCAGCATTGATGTCACCAATGATTTGAGACATGGGGTGATTCTTCAGTTCTTGATACTTAATAAGATATGTGCAAGTGTTTGTAGGTGAGTCAGTAGCAACAAATGTTGATCCAGACTCTTGAAACCTAGAATGAGATGGCAATTCAAATGAAATAGAGGAATCAGAGATCTCATCAGCATTTGTTGTGGATGGAACTACTGAAACTACAGGAACATCAAGGTTAGTAGACTCAGGCAGGTGATCACTAAACCTTGCATTTGTATCATCAGATGAATGATTAGTTGCAACAGAATCTGTAACAGCTAGAGGCTGATAAGGAACATATTGCAGTATGTCCAAATCAAATAACTCCACAGGGTTTTGTGAGATTTTCTCCTTTGGAGATTCATTAAACTTTACATGCAAGGTTTCTTCAACTATCTTTGTTCTACAATTAAAAACTCTATATGCCTTGCAAGTAGATGAATATCCAACAAAGTACCTGGCATCCACCTTTGATTCAAACTTCTAAAGTGGATCCTTTGTGTTAAGAATATAACAGGGACACCCAAATGCTCTAAAGAAGGAAATCAGAGGAGCCAAATGATGTAACACTTCATAAGGAGTCTTCATCAACCTCTGATTTACTAACACTCTATTTTGCACATAGCAAGCTGTGTTGACAGCTTCAGCCCAAAAGGTTAGTGGCAAACCAGAATCAACCAACATTGACCTTGCGGCTTCAAGAAGGGTCCTGTTCTTTCTCTACACCACTCTATTTTGTTTAGGAGTTCTTGGATTGCTATACTGCCTCTTGATTCTCTTAGAGAAATAGAATTCATCAAGTGTGTGGTTTCTAAATTCTATGCCATTATCATTCCTCACACACTTGACAGAAAGGGAGTACTGCTTTTCCACATGCAACACAAAGTAGATGATGATTTGACCAGCCTCATCTTTTGAATGTAAGAAGAAGGT
The DNA here is from genome assembly GCA_025506515.1 of Flaveria trinervia. Taxonomy (NCBI): domain Eukaryota; kingdom Viridiplantae; phylum Streptophyta; class Magnoliopsida; order Asterales; family Asteraceae; genus Flaveria; species Flaveria trinervia. The sequence continues at coordinate 18,635,993 of CM046441.1, read as the reverse complement.
CCATACAAGTCTGGAATAATCATCCATAATTACCAGACAATATTTTTTCTTTGCCATGCTCATCACTCTTACTGGACCAAAAAGATCCATATGCAGTAATTGCAAGCAGGCAGTGGACTTGGTTCTTCTATTGGAGGGAATGATACTTTGTGTTGCTTTCATTCTAAACAAGCAGAGTAGTTGTAATCACATTTGAACTACTTTAATGGCAGACCTCTCACTAAACCATGATGGATAAGCTGGTTCATGTTTTTAAGATTCACATGACCAAGCCTTCTGTGCCATAGTTTAGATTCCTGAGAAGAGGCCTTGGAGAACAGACATGGATGTCCTTTTAGATCAATTTTCTTTGATAAGTCTAAGGCATATACTCTTCCAATCTTGTTGGCCTTCAGGAGAGTATATTCATCCAATATCTTGTCAATCATTCTCAAAACTTGGAAGACAGAATCCGACAGTTTTAACTGGTGAAAAGTGCAACGTGCTCTTTATCACACATTTGACTGACACTCAACAAGTTGTACTTGAGATTCTCCACATGGTTAACATCATCAAATCTTATCTCACCATTTGACACAAAGCCTTTGCCCATGATGTAACCCTTAGGATCATTACCAAAAGATACAAATCCCTTCTTTCCTTGAGAGTAGTCACGAAAAAGAGAACTACTCCCTGTAATATGCATAGATCCTCCACTGTCCATATACCAGATGCTTCTATGGCATGATAAAGAACCCTGCATTAGTCACAACAAACTAGTTAGCTTTTGAGACCCAAACTATTTTGGTTTTGGGTTTGTTCTCATCAATAGATTCTATATTAACTGATTTGTCATGACTAACAGCCTTTGAAGGTGGAGATGGTGCTGAAAAGGATTCCTTTGATTTTGGCTTAGTTTTCCTTTTCAGTGGTTTAATCACAGGTACATCTATTTGGTTAACTCTCCCCAACAGATGTTGAACCATCATAACAAGTTATGTAAGATTGGTTGTTAAAGCCTTCAGTTCAGCAGTTTGATTAGTTCCTGTGACTCACCATGTCCTCCTTTTTGAAAGACACAGACTTAGTCTGGTGTTTTGATTTTCTATGAGGAATATTTTCAGCTGTTTTATTATAAACCCCTTCCTTCTTTTTAGATTTTTGTAAAAACTTTGGTTATCAGTTTGAGATGTTTGTGGCACAAACTTGGTTTCAAATTCATCTATCATTTTATTAATTTTCTTTTAATGATTTTATCTTTGTTGAATTTTGAACCCTTTCTGTACCAACATTCATCAGTGAGATGATTGAATAGACCACATATTTCACATGGCTTTTTCATCATCTTCTGTTGTTCAACTGCTGAAGAAGATGAAACTACTGAAGGTGTGTTCTTCAGTACTTTCTTCCTCTCAGTACTTATGTTAAGTACTGAAGGATGATAGGATCAAATGAATCAATCTGTTATGATTTATGAACCAAAGAAATTCACACAAAGTAATCAAATCAAAACAAGATATCAACAAAATTTATGCTTTCATTAATATCAAGCTAAGACAATTACAAGTATGAAAGCAGGTTCGAATCTCTCTTTATCTACCTGCAAGTCTAAGCTATTTATACTGAAAACAAAAAGTAAAGGAACTAACAAATTACACGAATAGTCCCTATACTATTACAAACTATTAAACGACAAATAAAGACAACATGTTAATCTTTCTTAGAGCACTTAACAATACTCCCCCTATCACTTTTTATTATTTTTACTTTAGATTCTAATTGATTTTCAACTTTAATGATAATTTTTTTAGTAAATCAGCTGTTTTAGATTTGGCATAAAGAAAGAAAAAACCCATGAAAATCTTGTGTAGTCATCAATGATAACTAAACAATATGATTTTCGTCCAATACTCTTGAAGTTTGTTGGTCCAAAAAGGTCCATATGTAACATCTAAAGAAGTTTGGATGTTGAGTTTATAGGCTTGGACTTATAAGACGCTCTGTGTTGCTTTCCCTTCAAACATGCTGAGCAGTGATCATTTGTTGCAAACTTCTTAGATGGAAGATCAATTACATGATTTCCTGCTACAAGCTTATTCATGTTTTTGAAATTTGAATGACCGAGACGTCTATGCCAAAGCTGGCTTTCATCATTTGATGCCTTAGCAATTAGGCATGTTGTTTCAGTTGAAGGATCAACTTGAGACATATCCAATTTGTATACATCTCTATCTCTCTCAGCTGTAACAATCACCCAATCTTTGCTTATTTTGAAACATGGCTTCAAAACATAACAAAATGAATCATCAAATCAAAGAGAATATGATTTGTCACATATTTGAGATATGCCTAAAAGATTAAAGTTCAACTGTGAACAAAAGTTGACTTTATCAAAGCTTATTATCCCATTGGATACTGTTCCTTCTCCGGTTATTTTTCCTCGAGCATCACCACCAAAGGCGACGTGAGTTCCATCTTTTGACTTAAAGTCTTGTAGCAAGGCAGTATTGCCTGTCATGTGCCGACTACACCCACTATCCACATACCCTGAATTGATTGGTCTTTTTGGGCGTACCTGCACTACAAGAAAGTTAAGTTGAGATATCTACCCAAGCCAAGATGGTCTTGGGCTTTCCAAATTTATCAACAATTGTAAATTGTTTATAATGGAGATTATTCAAATCAGGTTTATTTTTGATGAATTTACCAATTTTATTTTGAAAATTGTTTGATTTATTTTTGTGAACATTCATACCATTTGATTGATCATCTTTTGAAATGTATTGATGACTAATATTTTTATTAGTCATCCTTACAGATCTTGGTATGAATTGTTCTTGCTTGTTATGTTTTGAGCTCACATAATTGTTCTTAGGAAAAGATCTCAAACCTACATTAGGTATTCTTTGAAATCCATTAGTTTGATTTCTCAAATATTGTGGACTAACAAATCCTTTGCTCATGTGTGATTTTGCACAGTTTCTAGTGAGAGATATATTTCTAAAGTTACAATTTGCAGTATTGTGAGTCTTTCCATCACAATAAGTACAATATTTGTTATAATAACAATCTACTGTCAAATGATTTCTCATGTCACATATGTGACAGTACTTGTTGAAGTAGCACTCAACAGTATTATGATTTTTCATATCACAAATTTCACAGTACTTTTGTGGAGTTAAAAACAACTCTTTGTTAACTTTTGACAATGACATAATGTTTGATTTTGGTGTCAAATAGTTAAACTGTTGTCTTTCATTTTTCACATTTTGATTTTGTGTTAGATTATTGTTTATTTGTTTAACATGAACTTCGTTCTTGAATGTATTAGTAACAAATCTTTTTGCTATAGTGAAAGTCTTGAATCTGAACTAAATTTTAGATCAGAGTGTGATTTGTTCATAATATTTGCTTTATTATTTGGAAGAGAATTCATATTTAACATACCTGCTCACACAAATTTTATTGGTTTAAGCTTTGATATTTGATTTGTTGTTTTAATCAAATTTTCTAAACTTTTGTTTTGTTCAGATGTTGCTTTTGCAGATTTCTTTCTTCTTCTTTGATTCGTTGATTTAGAAGAACTTGGTTTATTTTCAGATTGAACATCATCAAAAGAAGATTCCTTTTCTGATTGAAATTGTTTCATATTGATGGTGTTTGAATCTTCTGATGTTCCTATCTGTTGTTTATCCTTGTTTTGAACACTCACTTCTTCTATTACATCATGAATTTGATCAGAAGAGATATTTTGTTTTGGTTGTTTTGGTTCATATGATTTTATCTTGATTGGATGACCATTTTTGATTTTTTCTTGATCTTTTTCAACAAACACTTGAACATTTTCTTTTTCTTCTTCTACATTCTATTTTTGATCTGGAAGGCTTTAAGTTTTGCTTTATTTTCAGGTGAATGATCATGAGTATTGAAGTTCTCTGGTAGTGTGTTTATGATAGATTCAGGCATAGGTTCATGATTGAAACCTAACCCTGCTTTTTGTTTATCTTTTCTTTCACTGATTAGTTTTTCTACTATCATTTTTGAGCTCTTTACTTTTGTCAGATCAACTTGAGTAGCGGCATGTGCTATTTTCTCTTGTTTAAGATTCTTGGTCATCTCTTCTAGTTGTTTTGTAACAATTCTAAATCTTTGATTGTTTTGTTCCATGAAGTTTGAAGAGAGAAAATCTTTTGATCTGCAGTTTTATGATCAGATTTAAGTTGGTTATGCATAGATTCCTCTTGTTTGAGCTTTTTACAGATTTTGAATGAATAGTTTGTGTAGTGTTGAACATATTCATAGCATGATTTGGTGCAAAGTTTTTCTCTTACTTCTCATGGTATTTCAGGAAATTTTGGAACTGTGGTTTCAGGTTTTGAAGTAGAAGAGTTAACCTTTGGTTGATCAGACTGAGCCATTAGAGCTACTTCCTCTGTATCCTCCTTAGGATCAGACTTGTCACTCCAATCATAGTCATCTTCCTCTTCATCACTGTCCACTTTTGGGTCATTGTTTTCTGACCAATCTTCTTCTTGAATTTCTACAATAAGAGATAAACTTGATGTTAATTCTTTTGTAAACTAATCTGCATATGCACTCCAATCATATCCATCTTTTATGCTGACTACTAGTGCTTTCTTTGTTTCATGAGATGATTTGGTTTCATCTCTAAGCTCTGGCATAGGAAGACTTTGATAAGGCTTTGGAAAAGTCTTCTGAGCTTGTTGAAACCTTTGATTGCTTGAGCTTGATTGAGCACTTCCTCCATTATTCCTTGGAGCTTTGCATTCTCTTGAAAAGTTTCCATAATTGTTACAATTAAAACATCTAGCTTTTGACTTGTCAAATCCAACAGTCTTGTTTGCACTTGGCTTGTATTTCTTGTTGACATAAGAATGTTTTTGAGTCCTGTAGGCAATCATCACCATTTGCCAGTTCAGGTCCATCTCTTCAACATCTTCAGGATCCATCTCAAATAAACCCTTCAAAACAAAATCTAGTTGAGTTAAATGGCTACCTTGATATGCTTGAAAGCTGGCCATAAACGCAATGAATGCAGTTTTGGACTCTTCATCCTTTAATAGAATATTAATCACATCTTTAACTTTGCTAGATTTAGCAGAGTTAGATGATGAAGAAGTCTCTGTTTGAATATTTGATGATTGGGACTGTGGTTTAGGAGGAGATTGAGAATGAGACTGAGTTGTATAAGCAGGTGCACTGGTAAATGATGAGTCAGTGAAAAATCCTGCTCCAACAAACAGATTTCCCTCTTCTTCAGGAATTTTCTCACTCTTTTCCATGAATGCATTCTCTATAGTGGTTGCAGGAGAAGCAACAAACTGATATTGAGACATTGATGCTGCTCTATCATTGTTCCTTGAGCTTTCATCAATCTCCACTGATTCTATTTTTGCAATAAGAAGATCTAGATCCATTGGAAACTTATCAGTATGCTTTAGTAGAGTTACAGTTTGTTTCCATGATGATGGTAAAGCATTGAGTAGTCTGAGATTTAAATCTTCAAGATCAGGTTTGATACCGGCTGTTGACATCTCAGTTATGAGTTGAACAAATCTGTTCATCATCTGATTTATTGTCTCTCTAGAAAAATATTGAAACAATTCTAATTGTCTTTTCAGCTTTTGTTTCTTTAGATTTTGAATCTCCTTACCTCCTTCACAAATGAGCTTCAATGCTTTATATAGTGTATATCTAGTTTGATATGCATCAAGCCTTGTAAGAACTTCCAAAGGTAGTCCTTTACACATCAATGAATAGGCTTTAATATCATTCTTAACTCTTTTCAGATCATATCCTTGAAGATCATCTTCTGGATAAGGTTCTGGAGAATCTTTAGTGTACACAAACCCTATGTCAGGTCCATCAGTTATTGTAGGAATGTATGGTGCTTTTTCTATAGACTTCTAAAGATCAGTGTCAATGGAATTAAAATTTTTTTTAGCCTAAGAGACCAATTTTTGAAATCAGTGTCAATGATACGTCTAGACTATCGAACAATGATCAAACGTCTGAACTGAAAACGTCTACACAGGGTTGGTGCGACTAAACAGTAGTCAAACGCCTAACACTTGGACAATTTTTCAGCAAACTTCAACCCTAATGCGTCACATTCATCATGTTCATATGAAAATAACAGACTCAAATCTTCTAAATTCTTCAAATGTTGATGAAATCAATTGAAACTTTTCAATTAAGCGAGTTTTATGCCGATAAACATTCTTCTTAATATCAATTTCTTCAATTTCAACAACAAATCACTCAATTTTTGAAATTTCAGTTTGAAAACTTCAACACTTTTTCAAACAACAAATTCAACAAATTTATTTGAATTTGATGAATTGAACTGCGAATTGTGTTTCAAATCATGTTTCTGATGACGAAACACAACTGAAATTCACAAATTTTCAATTGAATTGTATCTCAATCACAGATTCAGTGAGATTTTTGAGGTTTTCAAGTTTGATAAACTTCAAAAAAATCAATCACTAATAGCTTACCAACAGCTCTAATACCATTTGATAGGATCAAATGAATGAATCTGTGATGATTTATGAACACAATTCAAAGAAATTCACACAAAGTAATCAAATCAAAACAAGATATCAACAAAATTCATGTTTTCATTATTATCAAGCTAAGACAATTACAAGTTTGAAAGCAGGTTCGAATCTCTCTTTATCTACCTGCAAGTCTAAGCTATTTATACTGAAAACAAAAAGTAAAGGAACTAACAAATTACACGAATAGTCCCTATACTATTACAAACTATTAAACAACAAATAAAGACAACATGTTAATCTTTCTTAGAGCACTTAACAAAGGATTTGTAACAACTGAAGACTTGTTCTTCAGAAGTTTCCTATCAGTATTTTTGGATTTCCTGATAGACTCTTCAGTAGTTATCAAACCATGTTTGTTTTCATTTGGTTTGAAATGTTCTTCAGGTATGTTACTTGCTCTTCAGTACTTCGAATACTTTGTGAGACAACACCTGAAGTGCTTAGCTTTTCTTTGATCACGTGTTTATGAGCAGTGAGACCATTAGCAGATTGATTAGCTGAGGTACTATTACTGACTTCATCCTCTGATTTTGCATTAGCGCTTGAGGATAAGACACATGATGATGTGGTTCGGGAATTGCTTTCACCTTCAGATTTTACTTCTGTCTTGGGAGTAAAATTTATAGGAGGTACAGTGTGATTATACCCAATCCCAAACTTCACATTTGAAGCTGTCTGCTTACTGAGAAGCATTTCAAACCCTTTGCAGGATGTAACCCAGCGTTCACACTCTACTTGAGTAGCTGCAAGTGTTTCTTTGAGATTCTTATGATTCTCTAAAATGACCTCTACCTTTGCCTTTTCATCAGTGATTTGGCATTTTAATTTGTAATCTCATCATCTTTTTCTTTTAAAATAGACTCAAACTCAGCTTTTCTTTTGGAAATCACCTTCTCTAGGTCAAGATGTTGATTAATTAAAGCTACATTTGCTTCTCTAATTGAGACAAAAGCAACTATGCATGACTCAGAACACCACTTGGCCTTAGCCTCAGAAGATACCTGTGGTACCTGTGATGATGAAGCATTTGAGCATGAACCATTAGCAGGGCCGTAAGAGCAAGATTTCCAAAAGGATTTTCACTGCCATGTTGACCAGCACTAGAAAATACTTGTTCAGAATAACCAGAAAGATCATCTGGTAAGCTACTCCAGTCAACAACTCCAGGTGTGAAAAAGCTTTGATGTGATTGAGATTGAGATTGTTGATTTGATTGAGATGGTTAAGGCTCAGGTCGGGCATGTGGTTGTTGAGCTATGGGTACTGGAACCTGATTGGACTAAGGCATGTAAAAACAAGGATAAGGATATGGCATTTGACCTTGAGGGACAAAATATGCAGGAGATGATTGAATTTGTGAATGATGACCAGAACTGGTAGAATGTTGCCCTTTGTTTTGTGAGCTATTGCATGGAAATGTCACAAAGGATGCAGAAGAGTTAGATCCAGATGATCTACATTCTCTTGCAAAATGTCCAAGTCTATGGCACTTGTGACACCTCAACTTGCTCTTGTCAAAACCAACTTTGGTTTTTCCAGAGAGACCAGGAAATTTTCTACCTGTCCTTTTGTAAAAATTTTTAGATCTGATATTGATTAATACCATTTGGCTCAAAATATCCATCTCCTCCGGATCATCATCAGTAATTCCTTTCAAATCATCCATAAAAAAGCACAAATTATCACTACTACACCCTGAATTACTATCAACACCAACAAAAGCAGGATCTTCACTGTTTGAAGAGAAATCTATATGCTCATCATAAGAACTTTCTGATGCAGCATATTTTGAATCAAGACCGACTAGAGCAGTATTCCCTGGTACAAAATCATCAGTGAGGTTCCCAGATGAAGCCAGTTTCCTTTTCTGTTCTATCTCTCTTTCAAGTGTTAACAGTTTCCCATGAAGTTGGGTGAGAGATAGATTGTCCAGATTTGCACTAGAGTGTAGGACAATAGTATATGTGTCCCATCTCTCAGGCAGGGATCTGAGGAATCTGTTGTTCATCTACCTGTTCGTATATTCATGTTTAACCATTTTTAGCTCAGATATCAAACAGGAAAATCGCTCAAACTGTTGAGTCATGACTCACCCTTTCTATGAGAGAATGTCTCATATTGCTGGGCAAGGATCTCTCTATTTTTTGCCAAGACCTCATCAGTTCCTCCAAATTGTTCTTTCAGAGCAACCCAGAGGTCATGAGCAGTTTCATGATGCATAAGTCCAGAATAGATTTCATTTGGCAGTGCCATGGCCAGAATTCCATGGGCTTTAGCATCAATTTCAAACAGTTTCAGATCTTCATCTGAGTATTGCTCTTTCTTCTTCGGAACCATCACATTGGTTTCTGAATTACTCACCATAGGCTTATGTGGTCCATGAAGCACAGATTTCCAACAACCTGAACTGTGGACATACATGTGATGGAGCATTCGGCGTTGCCATATGTTATACTCACTCCTAACAAGCATCAGAGGCTTTGTTGAGGAGCTAGTATTGTGAGGATCATTGATTGATGTAGCCATTTTCACCAATTCAAACAGGTTCAATGAGATTTTAACAGATCTTGCTCAAAAACTCAACAAGACAGTTTTAAACAGGACAAATCTCAAATTAATTCACCGGAAGCAACAGAAAATCAAAATCTATAACCAATTCTTGCAAATTTGCTAATTTGATCAAACTTAGATATCAAAATAGCAGTTTCAATGATCAATTGTTAAATCGATCAATGATTAACCAGCTCTGATACCATTTGAAAGGATCGAGATCTAGTTTGATCAATTAGATTAAGATTTGCAGCGGAACAGCACAAGAATTAGACGAAATTTAAGCAAGAATAATATGAATATTCAATCAAATAGTAACGGTTAGAGAGAGAGAAAGTTTTCTGGAAAGAGAATGTTTTCATTCATGCACACGCTTCAGTTACAAGGAAATTAGGTCAACATTCCTTTTTATAAAGGAATGTGACATCAACTAACGTCACTTGATAGTGACAACTAACTGATTTATACAAACAACTGAAAGTAAACTAAACTACTGAAGATGTCCACAACAACTGAGGACACCTTCACAAAAAGCGAAGTACAAGCTAACATTACAACTACTGAAGTTATAACATCTGAAGTGTAAGAACTTCAGATGTTTTACATAATATAAAACTACTGATTACAAACTACTGAAAAGTAAACCATCACAACTACTGAAGAGAACTACTTCAGCTATTGTGACAACTTCTGAGAACTTGGTCTTTAGACTTTGTCTTCAGCAGTTGTCTTCAGACTCTGTCTTCAGCAGTTGTGTTCAGACTTTGTCTTCAGACTTTGTCTTCAGAATTTGTCTTCAGAATTTGTCTTCAGACTTTGTCTTCAGAATTTGTCTTCAGACTTTGTCTTCAGACTTTGATTTCAGACTTTGTCTTCAGACTTTGCCTTCAGACTTTATCTTCAGACTGTCTTCAGACTTTGTCTTCAGACTTTGTCTTCAGACTTTGTCTTCAGACTTTGTCTTCAGAATTTGTCTTCAGACTTTGTCTTCAGACTTTGTCTTCAGACTTTGTCTTCAGACTTTGCCTTCAGACTTTGCCTTCAGACTTTGCTTCAGACTTTGCCTTCAGACTTTGCCTTCAGACTTTGCCTTCAGACTTTGTCTTCAGACTTTGTCTTCAGACTTTGTCTTCAACTTTGTCTTCAGACTTTGTCTTCAGACTTTGTCTTCAGACTTTGTCTTCAGACTTTGTCTTCAGACTTTGTCTTCAGGCTTTGTCTTCAGGCTTTGTCTTCAGGCTTTGTCTTCAGACTTTGTCTTCAGACTTTGTCTTCAGACTTTGTCTTCAGACTTTGTCTTCAGACTTTGTCTTCAGACTTTGTGTTCGGCTGTTTTCTTCAGACTTTGTGTTTGGCTGTTTTCTTCAGACTTTGTCCTCGGTTGTTTTCTTCAGACTTTGTCCTCAGCTGTTGTCTTCAGACTTTGTCCTCAGCTGTTGTCTTCAGACTTTGTCTTCAGCTGTTTTGATGTCTGTGGGACTTAAAGGTTTTTCTGACCTGGCTCATTGGTTATTTTGGTCCAACAGTTACTCTGCTGAAATTTTTACTGACCGATTTCCTTGCATTTTTTCAATATACTAACAATCTTCAGTTTTTATACAGGTACAATGCGGTGTTATCTAACCGAAGTTCGTGTGTTTTGAATCCAAATTTGTGATTTTCGGCCCTTACAAGAACCGAAACTAAGAAAGGACAAGTAACCTAACTAAACTCCGTAAAATGTTAAAATCAAGGTTATTAGGTTATTAGAATAATGATTATGAGTCTAAGGAACCAAAACACGACGTCTAATTTCAAGATTTGGTCCAAATTCGAATCTCAGTTGAACGAACAGTGTGTCATGCGACTGGACACCAAGGTGAACTCCAATCACGAGACTGAGCTAGACGAATGACTCCATCAACTGAATGGATAACACGAAGGATCTCAATCAACCGACTGAACCAATCGCAGGCTCTGTCACCCGATTGAACTCAGTCGCCTGTTCAGTCACCCGATTCAACCCAGTCGCATGCTAGGACAACCGACTGAACACAGTCGCATGTTTCAATCGCATGATTGAACCAGACTGAGTTCAACCAGGTTAATTTGAATTTATGATATTTGTGTGGCGATCTAATGTCTATGTGATTTGTATTACAGATCTATGGCTGACAGGTGGTCGATCAACCACAAGCACAACATATGTGCTCATTTAGATGCCACTACTCGGAATGGTGCTGAGTTTGTAGGGATCATTGCATTCCTTAAGAGATCCAGGATCTATAGGGCTATATCCACACCATGCACTCCCTCTAGTTCTATTCAGCAAGCCTTGTGGGAGGGGGCTTCGGTTGATCTTACACATGAGCCCTACAGCATCAACAGTACGATTTTGGGTCAGGCTATCGAGGTGACTGCAAAAGAAAATATGACATGTACTTGCTTTGGGTGATGATGCTGATCACCCAACTAGACTTCACCCTCTGACAGTGAGAGGGTGCTTCCTAAGGATGAAGTACGCTAGGTATATTAGTGCAGGTGTGCTAAACAAGAGCAACCTGTGTCCCCAGTACAAGTACTTAGCATATGTCATCCTTAGGTGCCTGACTTTGAGAAGGGGTGGGTTTGATGATCTTTCAGACCAGATTCAAAATGCCTACGTGGCACTGGTGCTGAACCACACTTTCAGCTTCTCGAGTATGATATTCTCTTACCTGATAGAGAATCTGGAGGCTAAAGGTAAAGACGGTTTTTGCATGTACCCTAGGTTTCTCCAAATGATCATTGCTGAGAAGATGCCCTCTCTACCTAAGGAGAGCCAAGATGCGGTGTCGTTGGAGGTAATGGATGACACAACTTTGGGCCGCATGAAGGTCTATAGGGGGAAGCAAGTCAAGCCCCCTATGAAGAGACACTTCGGGCATCTGGCCAAGGTTGATTACGTGGCGCCAGGCGGAGATTCTGGGCAATGGGGCCATGCGGAGAGTGACTCAGATGTTAAGCAAATTGCTCTACCATCTGAAGACTCCAACAATAACGATGACACTGGCGGAGACTCTGGGCCCGCTCCTACTAAGGGTCCCACTATTCATGTTACATCTCCACCTCCTACTGATGCCACCACTTCCAACTTTCACCTGAACTTTTGTCCTCCAGATGAGGAGACAGAGAGTGATGAAGAGCCTCTCACGAGGACTGTGGGCAGCCGGGTGGTTGCCACAGAGAGGGGCTTGAGGGCAGTTAGTGGACACCAGGGGAGTCCGGGGATGCTGCTGCTCATCCAGATCCCACATATGCCCCGGACCCGCCCATCAGCCAAGGGGGAGCCTCTGTGCCTCGAGGCTAAAAGACGAAGAGGATGGCACAACCCCATGAAAAGAAGGGGAAGAGATTGAAGTTCACCTTGAGCTCATCTACCACCACAACCACTACCTCAGCCACACCTTCCACTACTACCACCACCACCACGCTACCACACCACCTGCCACCACCTCTAATAACTCACACACCACTACCACACCCACTCCACTAGTTACTCACATCCCACAACCACCACTACAGCTCATCCACCACCACCCACATCTATACCACCCCCATATTCACCACTGCCACCACTACCACCTTTAGCCACCCAGCAGGACCGTCCTCAAATCCCTCATTTCCATCAGGCTCATCTCTATCCCCAGTGGGGTAGAGGAACAGCTCTCAGCACTGAACCGCATGGTGCTGAAGCTCTTGGCGGACGATGACGAGAACACTACCCAGATTCGTCAGCTAGTAGAGCTTACTGATGCACAATCTCAGTAGATATCTTAGCAGGCGTAGCTGATTGAGCAGCAGGCACAAGAAATGGCTGCTCAGAGCAGAGAGATGTCCCAACTCCAGGAGCAACATGTCTATTCAGCAAAAAAGGATAGAGGAGTTGGAGGCTACTAACAAGACCATCATGTTGAGGCTCAAAGGATCGAAGGATGAGGCACTAAAGATCAGAGAAGGAGATGGAGATGATGGTGATGATGATGACAGTGATGATGAAGATGATGATGGTGATGATCAAGATGAACATACAGAGGGAGGTGATGATATGGATGTAGGTGATGATGATGATGAACTATCTGCTATAGGTGCCACATCAGCAAGTGAAAGGAGGACCAAGAGAGCTCAAGACAAAGGTGCCTCTACATCAGCCTCGTCAGCAGAGGAACACATGATTCTAGACAAGAGTAATGCATAGTTGTTTATGTTATTTAAAATCATGTGTATTTGACTATTGTATCAAATTAATGTACATAATGTTTATATTTTGTTAATGTGTTTCTGCTTTGATTATTGACTGATGTATGATGTGTTTATATGTTTAAATTAAGCAGATCACACATCTCAGCAAGATGAGTATCACATTGCTCCCCTTCAACAAATCAAGTCACAACTCATAATGATACTTGATCTACAAGGGATAGTCAGGAGGTCTATGAGTTACACTCCTCAAGAAGGAGAAATAATCCACGACCTTACTGATTAACAACTTGCTGAGATGTTCAGACTGAATCCCGATGAGATAGTGAAGGATGCTCCTACGGTGGACATTGACAGTGACAATGAGCTTAAGGATGTTGATGAAATCGAGATTGAAGACGTCACGGCTCAACATTATCCAAAGTACACTGAAAAAAAGGGAAATGTAGTCCCTAATCTGGGTGACTCACTTGTTAGTGAAACTTTTGAAACTCTGGATAAAATGGAGCAAGAGTCGAAAAAGAAGGAAGACAAGGCCCAAGCCTCAAAAGTCGACATCAATATCAGCAAGGCCGAATGGGCAACGTGTTTTGCAGAAGTTAGAGCCCAACACAGTGCGCCAAAGTCAAATGTCTACACCAAACTCTATAAAGTGAAGAAGCACCACAAGGTGTCAGGCAAAATTATTGCGTGGGCCTATTTTGAAGATCTGAATATTTATGCAGTTAAAAGAGAGAAAGGGATTGAGTACTTCAGATTCCCACATGATCTGAAGAGTCTTCTAGGTTTTGAGCTTAACCATCTAGCAAAATTGAAATTGCTCTATGCTGACCCTCGCATGATGTCAGGCTGGTTTGAAGCAGCGTTAAAGAGAGAGTACCACACGCGGTGGGTCAACTTCAAGCTCAACAACCAACGAGGTATATGAGGAGATTTGAAGTTGATGCCATAACTGGGAAACCGAAAATAATGCTGAAGTGGAGTCCTCCGTGCACGATGTCTAGAATCCCTCTATGGGAAATGCCATAGGAATTCACTCCACACTTCAAGTGGTGGTACTATGATTGGAGAATAGGAGAGGCAGTCATAGTGTTGCACAAGAATGGTAGTATGGAAACTATCAAGGTGTTTAACCCTTTGTGGCTCACTAACATGTCATCTGATGATGTTTACACCTTATACAAGTGGCCACTGTTCTATGACTCGTAGGATATTGTACAAGCTCTGTAATTTCCGAATGTAATACGACTCTACTTTGCTTTTGAAATACATGCAGGAGTCACAAGAGAGGAAAAGTACGAGAACTATGAGGAGCTTATGAAGGATGTAAGACAGTAGATGAAATTAGCTCCAAGGGGGAGTTTGTAGATACATGTGTCCCTAGTTTCTAAACTTAATGTAAAATGTCTTTATTGTCTTGCACATATGTAATTGAATGGGTACTTAATGAAATACAATGTGTGGTTGTGCCTATAATGTTGAATATTTCATTGCTTGGTATGTAATAATGCTTATTGAACTAATTATATAGTTTGTGGTTGTTTGAATAGAACTAACTTAATTAATGATTGTGAAACATATTCAAACTCAATCATATGAAGTCCTCATGCGATTGGCCCATGCTAATGGACCATACGCATGAACAACTTCATGCTAATGAACCAGTCATGCAAATGAACCATGAGACTAGATCAGTCGCATGATTGTAACATGAGATTGACTCAGTCGCACGACTGAACACTCAGTCGTGCGAATGGATCAACCGCATGACTCAATCGCATGACTGAACCATGCAAATGGTTCAGTCGCCCGAATGAGAAACCCTAACATATAAATACCACTTAATGGTGGAAAAACATAACACTTTGAATACATACATACTAGATCGTACCCTAGCCGTCCAGAGACCTCTACGAACCTGTTCCAAGTTCATAGATCGCACTAGATCGATTCCCAATGGTTCTTAACGTTTAGATTCAATCAATCCATAATTATTTCTACGTGCGTTCTCACTGATTGGATTGCCAATCAAATAGGATTCTGCATTATTTGATTCAGTATACACGTATATCAGTTAGTATTTCGTTCAATAGAAAGAGGATAAATTTTGAAATCTGGATGTCGGTCCCACCTCTGAAAAAGTATTTTTCATTTGCTCAAAAAGTAGTTTTCTTAGAAGTCAAAAAGCTTCCGAAGGTAAATGTCTTCGAAAGTTTTAATAAAAAGCTTCCGAAGGTAAAATGACTTCGGAAGAATTCTCTAAGAGTTGGGAAAAAGTTGCTTCGGAAGAGAATTAAAACTTGGATGTTTTGTTCAGAAGAGCAAAGCTTCTGAGAGTTAATTTGATTCGAAAGTAAATGGTACTTGAAAACATATAAGTGCCTGAGACAAGTGTTAAGCTTTGGAAGATATTTTAGAAATTTCTTCCGAAGGTAAATTACTTAGACAGTTATTTGTTTTGAAGGCATGACTTTCTTCCGAAGGAAAAAGCATATCTTCCGAAAGATCAAAATTTTTCAAAATTCTAAGGAAAGTCTTCAAAAAGTTTTTATCCAAAGAAAACAAGAGCTTATGAAGGTGATGAACTAGACAACTTAGGACACATAGATTTTTAAGAATAATATGAATTAGTTTTAAGAAAAACTTACTCAAAGTTAATCATCCCAATAGTTGATATAAGATACTTAAATCTCTGTTCATCAAAAGCTTTTTATATTGTTCATTTGTGTTAACTTTGACTAGTTTAATTAATCCCTTTTCAAAGTTATCTCTAATTAAATGATACCTGATATTGATGTGTTTTGTCCTTGAGTGTTGCACTAGATTCTTTGTGAAAGAGATAGCACTGTTGTTGTCTATATGAATGGGAGTCTCCTTGAAGTTTAATCCATAGGCAAGCATTTGATTCAGAATCCATAGTACTTGAGCATAGCAGCTTGCTGCAGCAATGTATTCAGCTTGAGCAGTTGATGTAGAGACACAAGAGTGTTTTTTGCATTGCCATGAGACAACCCTTCCAACAAGAAATTGACATCCCCCAAATGTAGAGTTTGCAGTCATGTTGCAACCACCATGATCATTGTCTGTATAAGCATACAGATTTAAGTCAGAATTCTTAGGATACCAAAGACCCAATGTTGAAGCACCTTTAAGGTATCTTAGAATCCTTTTGACAGTGATAAGGTGAGAGATCTTAGGGTTGGCTTGATATCTTGCACAAATACATGTAGCAAACATGATATCAGGCGTGCTAGCTATAAGATACATAAGAGACCTAATCATATCCGTGTAAAGGTGTTCACCCACACACTCCCCCTCAAGCTCAGGTCTAGGGGAGTAGTTTCTTGCTATAGGTGTCTTAGCAATCTTACAATCAATCATGTTGAATCTCTTCAGTGTGTCTTGAACATACTTTGACTGACTAATGAAGATGCCATCTTCAACTTGCTTCACTTGAATTCCCAGAAAGAAATTGAGTTCCCCCATGGCGCTTATTTCAAATCTGTCCTTCATCAGCTTCTTAAAGTCTTGGCAGAGCTTTGGATTAGTTGAACCAAAGATGATGTCATTTACATACACTTGAACTAGCATGAAGTCACTTCCCTATCCTTTGATGAAGAGAGTTCCATCTTTAGTACCTCTTCTGTATCCATGCTTGCAGAGATACTGAGATAGAGTCTCATACCATTTCCTTAGTGCCTGATGCAGCCCATAAAGAGCTTTGTCAAGCTTGCAGACATAATCAGGATGATTAGGATCCATAAAACTAGGTGGTTGTTTGACATACACCTCTTCATCAATCACCCTATAAAGAAAAGCACACTTGACGTCAAGTTGATAGACCTTGAACTTCTTGGATGCAGCAAATGCCAAGAATATCCTAACAGCTTCTAGTCTTGCTATAGGAGCAAAGACATCAGTGTAGTCAATTCCTTCTTCTTGTGTGTATCCTTGAACAACTAGTCTAGCTTTGGTTTTAATGACAATGCCTCTATCATCTTTCTTATTCCTAAACACCCATATGGTTCCTATAGTAGTCTTCCTCATGGGAAAAAGGTTTGGAACCTATGACCTCTTCCTCATGGGAAGATTATTATAGCAGCCCAATGGGTGTTTAGGAATAAGAAAAATTATAGAGGAATTGTTATCAAGAATAAAGCTAGACTAGCTATTCAAGGATACACACAAGAAGAAGGAATTGACTATAATGATGTCTTTGCTCTTGTAGAAAGACTGGAAGCTGTTAATATATTCTTGGCTATTGCTGCATCCAAGAACTTCAACGTCTTCAACTTGATGTCAAGTGTGCTTTTCTCTATGGGGAAATTGATGAAGAAGTGTATGTTAAAAAACCACCTAGTTTTGCAGATCATGATTATCTTGATTATGTCTGCAAGCTTGATAAAGCTCTTTATGGGTTGCACCAAGCACCAAGGAAGTGGTATGAGACTCTATCTTAGTATCTCTGCAAGCATGGATATATAAGGGGCACTATAGATGGAACTCTCTTCATCGAAGGACAAGGAAATGACTTGTAGGACCGGGTTTTGTCACTAAACACTTGGTGTTTTTTTCTCAAACTCACTTAAACTAAACTTGGATGAATCAGAGTCTCTAAGAGTTGATAATAATACAATAAGTAACAATAAGCACAGGAAGATAATTTTCAAGGTACTTGCATATATTGCTTCTCAACTAAAAGTATTACAAGACTCTTACAAGCATGCTCTTATGAGTTACAATGAGAAACTATATATAATACTACCTATAGCCGAATATACTTTGATACCAATTGAAATCCTCTAACTAAAGCAAATACTGCAAAGTTATAGTTTAAGGTATCTCACATAAAGTCTTATCTAAGATATGGTACTCAGGACATGTCCCTAACTTACCTTTTGTCACCAACTAAAGTTGGTAACTTGTACTAACATAAAAAGGTGAACAGTTGAATAAAGTATGGTCAACTACATGGCCCTTAAGAAAATGCCATGTAGTATCAGAGGTCTGTAGTGGAGTGTCAAAGACTATACTTATGTCCACTGGTTCATAGCAGTGTCTTCCGAAGGTTAAATGGCTTCGGAAGAACAAGTACTTTGGAAGCCACTTATACTTCGGAAGAGGCTACTACTTCCGAGGCTTGAGGACTTCTTCTTTTCTTCATACTTCGGAAGTTGTCTTCTGATCTTTTCTTCTTAGACTTGATCTTCGGAAGTGAGTGCTTTGACTTTGGAAGTAAAGTTTGTCTTCAGAAGTTGATCTTTTACTTTGTCTTTGAAAGAACTTTACTTCCTTCGGAAGTTCCACACTTGGCTTCGGAGCCTTTGTAAGTAGCACCAAAATTTGTCTAAGTGATTTGGTTTTGGTTGCACCAGCCTTCTTCTTGATCCAACAAACTCCCCCTAGGCTGATGCTACCAAAACCTCACTTGTTTTTGCTCCTAAAACCTTCAACACCAAGGAAGTAGATATTTATCAGTTTCTTTGTTCTTCCCTGAAGTGGTTCTGAGAAGCTTATATAGATCATTAGTTGATAGGAACTCAGTCTGTCACCCTGAATGATATGTACCCTCTATTGGGTCGTTCTGAAAAGAGTTAGTTGATGAGAGCTGTAGTCATACTCCCATCTAACTATAGGTTCCAATTTAGGGCCTTCCACCATGTGTAGAAAAGCAATGCTTTTTGGTGGTTGACCTTTCCTTGACTTCCTTCTCTCTCAATTTCAACTCTTCTTTAATCTTTGCCTTTGTGGTAAGCTTAGCAAGATGAAGGCTGCTAAGATGACTTCTGATGTGAGCAATGGTTTCAGAGTTGGAGGATTAGAGATGGTTTCTCTGCTAACTCAGCAATATCAAATCTGCTTGAGTGTAGCAGAGAAGAGGCATTCAGCCTGTTGCTTTTCTCATTCTCTCTCTCCATAACAAAGTTGTGAGAGGCTTCATCAACCTCACTGGATGATTTTCTTTCAGGGAACAAGTGGCGACTTGGATCTTGTCCCTTTCTTGTTGTGCATAGAGTCACCAACTTTTGTTGGTTTCTTCTTAGTTTCTTCTCTTCCATTTAATAAGTCAGAGTTGCGACCAAGAAGTCTACAGCATGGTCTAGTGTTTCCTCTGGGCAAATCAAGAATTGATCTCTTATGAAGGAAAATGAAGATCCATCAACATAGTTAGTTTGACAGAGTCTTCTTCACAAGATATTCACTCAGGGTTGTACAGTTTGAGAGCTTTGTCTTGTTGCCTTGATTCCTCTAGGGAGATATGTTTAGAAGCTGAGGATGGTTTGGAAGGTTATTGGGTAGGTTGTGGTGTAGTGGGGTTTGGAAAGTGTTTTGGGTTGAAGGATGGGTAGTGTTGGGTGTTTGAGTTGCAAGAGGTGGTATGGATGTGGTGTAGGTTCAGTGTGAAAGTTTCAATTTTGATGGTGAATCGTAGGGAACTGGTTCAGGTTTGGGTTAGTGGTTGGCTTGAAGAGCATCCCTGTAACCCTTTTATACATCCTTTTCCTTTTGCCCAAACCAATTTCAGTCCTTGATTCACTGATAATCGCTGGAGTGTCTTTTCAGGCATGGGTCCTACCTGCTGCCAGAGAACCAAATGAGCCCAGAGAAGGTCTTTCATCCATGCTTTATCACCTATCTTCTTGGTCGTAGTGACCATAGCTTCTTCTCTTCCTCTTCTTCTTCCCTTCAACTTCTCTCTTAAGAAAGCTATCCTTTCCCTCCGAAGCTGCATGTCAGCTTCCCTCTTTTCTCTTTGACAGGATCAGTGATCACAAGTTTGATGTTTATCAGAATGTAAAGCAGCGGAATACACAAACGAATTAGACAAATTGTAGCAAGCAAACAATATATGTAAGCGTTAAGATCGCATACGGTTATAGGGAGAGAATATGAATTTCTGATTTCTAGGAATGTTTATAGATGGAGAATATTTCTAATCAAATCAATCAAACATTCCATTCAATTGCTCATTTCACTCAATGATTACAATGGGTTGTCACTCCTTATATAGAGTGCAACAGTCACTGCTGTTATCACGGAAAGTGACAACTGGCAGATCCAATACAGAAATAACTAAATCTTAACAAACTACTGAAATGTTCACAACTACTGAGAACATATCAGCAAGTTAAGTACAAAATATAAAACTACTGAAACTACAACGACTGAAGAACAAGCTCTTCAGTCGTTTTACAAAACTACTGAAACATAAAACATAAAACTACTGATATCACAACTACTGAAGAAGTACTCTTCAGCAGTTGTGACAAACTACTGAGGCTTCAGTACTTGATCTTCAGACTTTGACCTTCAGGCGTTTCATCAGCTGATGACTTCAGTAGATATCATCAGCTGATGTCTTCAGTCTTTGTCTTCAGACTTTGTACATCAGTTGTTGATCTTCAGCACTTGTGAACTCTTCAGCTGTTGTTCTTCAGTACTTTGGTCTTTCAGCTTCAGCACTTGTGTTCTTCAGCTGTTGTACTTCAGCACTTTGGTTCTTCAGCTGTTAAGGTCTTCAGCACTTGATCTTCAGCTGTTGAAGTCTTCAGCACTTGTCAAACTACTGATGAGGCTTTCAGCAGTTGTTGTGATACCGTGTGGGACTTAGAGGTTTTCTGATCTTGGCTCATTGGTTCTTTTGGTCCAACAAACTCCCCTGAACCAATGCAGCCAAAACCTCTAACTTATTAAACTCCCACTTATTGATGGCAAAAATGTTGGTCTTTTTCCTTCTTGATCAGTAGAGAAGATGACCCATGTACGCTCCGGCCTGGGAAGAACCTCAAATATTTGTTTGGCAGAGTATGAATGGGAACTCTGTTTTGGGGAACTGGACACAGAGTTGTTATCCCATTCATGAGATTCACTTCCCCATAATGAGTCTGTATGACTCACGGACATAGGCCTCAAGGAGAACAATTTGTTCCTCTTGAGAGAGTTCTTCAGCTCCTCCTTCGAAGAAGAACTCTGGACCATAGTACTCTGATAAGTACTTCATGGTCCTGCCATTTTTCAGCTCCACCGTAGTTACCTCCCTGTATACAATTCATCCGGATGGTTGCCTCAAGGAGTAACTGGAGCTCATTCTTTTGGATGTCTTCAAGCTTTTTGTATAACAACCCCTTCTTATCATCTTGTTTTCTAGTAAGGCTTGAGGTGTCTTCTTTGCTTGGTGAGCTTTCTTGAATTCATCAATGATTTCCCAAGGTGAGACTACAACGGCCAGCATGATGGTAGATTCTATTGTTTTTCGTACTTGGCCGTTGTATCTGTGTGGGATAGTTCTTTTATGGATTCTAGAACTCACCCTGGGGTCTGGCCATACTCTCACTCTCTCCCTCTGATACTGAAAGGTGTGTCTGAGAGTGTACAGCCTTTGAGCATGCCCTTTCATGGCTTGAATAGATGATGACTGAGGAAATTCCTTGTCAACCATCTTCAACAGTTGCTCATCGTGCTGTTTCTGCTGTTCTTCTTCTTCTATTTTGACTCTGACCATTTCCCTTGAGAGTCGGGTGTGATCATGGATTGACTCTGGGGCTTTGGTAGCTTCAGAACAGCAGAGAGTGGCAGACTATCATCTTCATCCTCTTCTTCTGCTTCTTCTTCCATCCTCAGCACCCTTCTCTTCTACGGGGTACATCACTGGATGATGGTGGGTTGGTGAAGGGATTGGTTTGAAGAGAGAGGATGTTTGGATTTTGGCTTAGAGGTTGGTTGGGAGATTTGAGGGATAGGATCTGTTGAGTGGGTGGAAGGGAAGGTTGATCTAGCATCCTTGTAGTTAATTTTGCTTTTGTAAGTTTAGCCATCTCTAACCTTTTGCCAGCCCCAGCCTCATCAAGGGCTTCCACAATGATCCCTTTGTTGAATTGCTCAGACAGACAGATTCTGGTGGCTATAGCCAGAATGCTGTCCCTGGACCATGCGCGGATCTCCATTAATGATCTTCCCAAGTATTTGCAATAAATCGGATCATTATTTCCAACCTTTCTTTCTCAAGAGCATCGTACCCTGCCCATCGGGTTTGTATCTCTTGTACCTCTAACCTTCTGATCTCACTATCCAGTGTACTGTGTCAAACCCCTGCCTGAATAGTTGGTCAATTATCTTATCCATGGAGCGGCTGTGTGTGGTGTCAGCTTCTTTGACCAGCTCCTCCAAAGATTTTCTTCAGCAGTTGATCATCAGCACTTCTCTTTCGCTTGTACGTGAGCAGAGGTTGCTTTTCTTGTTTCTCCTCTTCCCCAGATCTCTTCCTCTTTCTATCTTTCACTGCAGTACTCTCCCCCTTTTTGGTTGCATTGGAGGAAGGGGTTGGTACCGCAGAAAGAGTCTTGTGGACAGCAGCATCAACCATGGCTGTAATGTTGAGGAAAGCCTCTCATCAAGGGCTTTGATCACTATATCAGTGATTATGGGGTGATGAGAGGGAGGGAATTTTGGAGTATAGCACCTATTTGCTCAGGAGGGTTCTGTTCCTGAGTAGGGCCTGAAGCAGAGGCGGGTGGTGATTTGGGGTGGCTCTGTGTTTGGAAAACCTTCAAGGGAAGGTGCCATCTGTGGGTGTATGATGGTGGCAGATGGACTTGCATCCTGAGACATCTTGGCCAGCAGCTCTTTGAGTCTGCTAACCTCATCCTCTAGAATGGTGTTTTGAGCAACTACATCATCAAAGAAGAAGCTCAGGTCATCATCAGTTGATACTGAATCACCTGACCTCCTGCTTAGAGCAGGATTTACATGCGCTGGGTGTAGACCAGTTGGTGCATGTGCCCCTTGTGCTTGGTACTGGGGACTTCCAGCCTCAGGACAATGTCCATCATCAGCTGTTGCCTCTAGGGAGGTCTTAGCAATGTTACCAGCCTCACTCTGGTCATGTGCTGAGTCAGAGGAGGTGGCAGCCTCACTAGATATTCTAAGCTCCTTCTCTACACCAGGAGATAGAATTGGGAAACCCCTGTGCTGGGGTTCTCAAGTGCACTGTGTTCCTCCCCCTCAATTGTAGAGGTATTCCCAGTTGGAAGTGGTTTCTGGGGAGGGGGTGAGGAGTGCAATTGAGTCAGCACTTGTGCAATATTAAGTTGGGCTGTGAGGGGCGGTTGTTTGGGGTACAGGGTGGAAGCAGTGTGCACCTGGGGTGGATGGTGCTCTTCAATGGCAATCTCCTCAAGTGAGGAAGATCCCAGATAAGTAGGTGCCCCTTGGGTTGCTGCAGGCTCCTGTTGAGAGGAAGCCTGAGCGGCTGTGGCTGGAGGAGTCATTGTATCCACTAGGGGGTTTGGACTAGTGGATATATCCTGCGTTTGTTGTGCAGGAGCATCCTCAGGGGACTCAATTCCCTGAGTAGCCTTTTTGGGTTTCTTTTTGGTGGGTTTGGTGGGGACATTGGATTTGGAGGTGGTGGCTGTGGGTTCCAGCTGCGTGGGTTTTCGCAGCTTGGCAGCCAATTTGAGTGTCCGGTCGGAGTTGTGCCGGGAGTATACTTCGGGCAAAACAGCCGTAGCAGGGACTCCCAAGCCAACAAGTCCCTCAGCATTAAGCTGGTCTATTAAATGGCCATGATGAACCGTGGATAGAGTATCCAACGGTTGGCAGTTAATTTTGAGCCATATCTTTGAGCTCTGAAAATATTAATTCTGAAAAGTTCAGTGGTTGTTGCTCAAGGATAGAATACAATACCTGCTGCCATTTGGTGGACATTTGATCCCAAGACGATGTCTTAGGGGCCAAACATACATTGACCATGTGAAAGATCAGGCGCTCAGCGTCATTGAAGTGTTTCTTCATGATGGTGTGGCACTGAGATCACCTTGATATCCATGCTGAGCAAATGATAGATCTATGGTGCCCTTCGGATATCCAGCAGGAGAGGTAGCATCACTCAGTTGAAGAATTTTTCGGATTGTTGCAGGAGTAATCACTACTTCTTTGTTGTTGACTACAGACCGGAGGGATCGTGTGCTGCTCTCCTCAGTAGTAACATTAACGTTCATCCAAAATTGGTTCAAGGATTCGTTATGTAAAACGGGGTTCAGAAGGAATGCCTTGTTGTATGGGACTGAACCATAAGATCGATAGCATATCGAACTTAGTCCAGATCGGCGATTTTGTGAGGTAGGCAACACAGTTGTGTCGCGGTTTAATTTGCAAAGACGCCATGGAAATTTGTTGGAGAGGAACGTTAGGTTTGAAGAAGATGAAGCATGGAGAGCTCAGGTTAAGGGTATTTATAGGGTACGGGTGAGGATACGACTGAAGGATGTGGTGTTAGTCATCAGTAGTTTTAAACGACCGTTGACATGGTATTATCCTTTCAGACGTTGAAACAGCTGAAGTCGCGGTGTTAGGCATCAGTAGTTTAGAAAACTACTGAAGACCGTGGTTTTGACTTCAGGTGATTGAAACAACTGAGGACATGGTGTTTGTCATCAGTAGTTATGAAACTACTGAAGACAGTGGTTTTGTCATCAGCTGTTGTAAACAACTGAAGACTTGGTATTGGTCATCAGTAGTTATAAAACTACTGAAGACGTGGTTTTGCTTCAGTTGTTTAAAATGAAACAGCAGTGGTACAAACGACTGAAGGGAAAGTTCTCTTCAGCTGTTTTCGTCAATTCTTAGCTTTTCAGCTGTTTCAAACTATCCTCAACACATTCATCAGTCTTTATGGCTGATTTCAGTTGTTTCATAGGACATCAGTACTTATCTGTTTTTACTGATTTCAGTAGTTATGACTACATCAGTAGTTGTAACTACTTCAGTAGTTTAGAGCAGATGAAGTACTTCAGTACTTGTGAGAACTTTTAGCCTTCAGTAGTTATAAAAGTACTGAGGTTAAAAGAGCTCATCAGTACTTATATGTGACAGGCACTCATGATCATCAATATGAATTACTGAGATCATCAGTAGTTGTCACCTATTCTAGCTGCAGCATACCAAGCCTTAACACCAGGTTTTGGAAAGTTGAACTATCCAAAGGCTTAGTAAAAATGTCTGCAAGCTCATCAGCACTGGGCACAAACTTAGGATCAATCAGACCTTTTTCAAAACAGTCTCTTATAAAATGGTGTCTGATCTCTATATGTTTGGTCCTAGAGTGCTGGACTGGATTTTTGACAATGCAAAGAGCTGAAGCACTATCCATTAACAATGGAGTCTTAGTCTCTGTAATGCCATAATCCAAAAGTTGGTTTTGAAGCCAGAGTACCTGAGATGTACAGCTTGCAGCAGCAATGTACTCTGCTTCCGCAGTGGATGTAGCAACTGAGGTCTGTTTCTTGCTCTGCCAAGAAATCAAGCAGTTGCCTAGGAATTGACATCCACCAGAAGTTGATTTCCTGGTCAACTTACACCCTGCATAGTCACTGTCAGAAAAAGCAACTAATTTACCAGAATGGTTAGTAGAATACCATAAACCTAGAGATGGAGTGCCTTGCAGATATCTAAAGATCCTCTTGACTGCAATCAGATGAGACTCTTTAGGTGCAGCCTGAAATCTAGCACAAACACATGTAGCAAACATAATATCTGGTCTAGAAGCTGTTAAATACATCAAGGACCCAATCATACATCTGTAAAGTGTTTCATCAACCACTTTACCTTTCTGATCTGAGTCCAGTTGTGTGGTGCTGCTCATGGGAGTAGAACAGGGCTTACAGTTTTGTAAATCAAACTTTTGCAAAAGATCTTTTGTATATTTGGATTGATGAATAAAAATTCCATCAGCCTTTTGTTGATTTGCACCCCAGAAAGAACTGTAATTCTCCCATGGCACTCATTTCAAACTTCTGTTGCATCAACTTTGTAAAGGCATCACACAACTTTGGATCAGAGGATGCAAAAATATATCATCTACATAAATTTGAACAAGTAGATTATGCTGCCCAGCTTTCTTAATAAATAAAGTCTTGTCTATGGAGCCTCTAGTGAAATTGTTTTCCAGAAGAAAGTTTGATAATGTCTCATACCAGGCTCTGGGAGCTTGTTTTAACCCATAAAGAGCTTTATCAAGCTTATACACCCAATTAGGATGTTTGTTGTCCTCAAAGCCTGGAGGTTGACATACATAAACCTCTTCTTTAACTTTTCCATACAAAAATGCACTTTTGACATCCATTTGAAAGACTTTAAGTTTTGATAAGCAGCATAAGCTAAAAACAATCGAATTGCTTCCAGTCTGGCTACAGGGGCAAAGGTTTCATCATAATCAATACCTTCTTCTTGTGCAAACCCCTGAACAACCAGTCTGGCCTTGTTCTTAACAATAAGCCCATTTTCATCAGTTTTGTTCCTAAACACCCATTTAGTGCCTATTGCACACTTACCTGGAGGTAGAGGAACCAGTTCCCACACTTGCTGTTTCTTGAACTGAAGAAGCTCAAGCTGCATGGCATCAACCCATCCATTGTCCTTTAAAGCAATGTGATAATTCTTTGGCTCTTGCTGACTGATGAAGAGAGCATAGAAGCAGAAATTTGACAATTGACTTCTTGTTGATACTCCAGCAGTGATATCACCAATGATTTGAGACATGGGGTGATTCTTCAGATCTTGATACACAATGAGATCTGTGCAAGTGTTTGTAGCCGGTTCAGCAGCAACAGATGGTGATGGTGAATCATTTCCTTGAAACCAATCAGTGGATGGTAATTCAAAGGAAGTTGAATTCGAAGAAATCTCATCAGCATTTGTTGTGGATGGTGCTACTGGCGCTACAGGAACATCAGGTCTAGTTGAATCAGGCAGCTGATCACTAAACCTGAAGAGGTGAGTACTGCAATCATCATCATCATCAGTACCACCAGGTGGTGAACTGTTGACAGGAGCAACAGCAGGAGTTTGATAAGGAACATATTGCAGTATGTCCAGATCAAATAACTCCACAGGACTTTGTGGAATCTTGTCCTTTGGAGATTCATTAAACTTAACATGTAGAGTTTCTTCAACCATCTTTGTTCTGCAGTTGAAGACTCTGTATGCTTTGCAAGTAGATGAATAACCAACAAAGTATCCTGCATCCACCTTAGGATCAAATTTGTGGAGTTGATCCTTTGTGTTGAGAATAAAACAGGGACACCCAAATGCTTTGAAAAATGAAATCAGTGGAGCCAAATGATGGAGAACTTCATATGGAGTCTTCATCAACCTCTGATTTACTAAAACTCTATTTTGCACATAACAAGCTGTGTTGACAGCTTCGGCCCAAAAGGTCAATGGCAAACCTGAGTCAGCCAGCATGGACCTTGCAGCTTCAATGAGGGTCCTGTTCTTTCTCTCCACTACTCCATTTTGTTCCGGAGTCCTTGGAATGCTGAACTGCCTTTTGATTCCCTTTGAGAGATAGAAGTCATCAAGTGTATGATTTCTGAACTCAGTTCCATTATCACTCCTAATACACTTGACTGGAAGGGAATACTGCTTCTCAATGTACAGCACAAAGTGGATAATCTTCTGAGCAGCCTCATCCTTTGAATGTAGAAAGAAAGTCCATACAAATCTGGAGTAATCATCCACAATTACCAGACAGTATTTCTTCTTTGCCATGCTCATTACTCTCACAGGACCAAATAGATCCATATGCAGTAATTGCAAGCAGGCAGTGGACTTGGACACTTCAATAGGAGGAAATGAGACCTTGTGCTGTTTTCCTTTTAAACAAGCAGTGCAAGTTTCATCACAGTGGAACTCCTTTATTGGTAAGCCTCTGACTAAACTATTGTGGCTAAGCTGATTCATGTTTTTGAGATTAACATGACCAAGCCTCCTGTGCCATAGTTTAGATTCTTGAAAAGAGGCTTTGGAAAATAGGCAAGGATTACCTTTGAGATCTATCTTCTTAGAGAGATCTAAGGCATACACTCTTCCTGTCCTGTTGGCTTTCAGGAGAGTGTGATCATCCAATACCTTGTCAATCAAGGGCAAAACTTTGGATGACAGAATCCTACAGTTTTGACTTGTGAAAAGGGCAACATGGCCTTTATCACACATTTGACTGACACTCAAGAGGTTGTACTTGAGATTTTCCACATGATTAACATCATCAAATTTGATTTCTCCATTGGAGACAAAGCCCTTACCGATGATGTAACCCCTAGCATCATTGCCAAAGAGACAAATCCCTTCTTTCCTTGAGAGTAGTCATGAAGAAGAGAGATGTTCCCAGTCATGTGCATGGATCCCCCACTGTCTACATACCAGATGCTATTTTGGCATGTTGAAGAACCCTGCAATAATAAACAATCAGTTAGTTTTAGAGACCCAAACCTTTTTGGTTTTGGGCCTGGTCTCATCAATAGATGGTAAACTAGCATGTTTATTTGTAACAACAGCCTGAGAGGAAGAAGATGGTGCAGAAGAGGAGTCCTTTGGCTTAGACCTCCTTTTCTGTGGTTTCAACATAGGAGAATCTAGTTGGTTAACTCTACCCAACAGATGTTGTACCATCATCACCAGCTGTGTCTGATTTTGATAAAGCTTTCAGCTCATCAGACACATTGCTAGTGGAGTTAGATAAGGTCCTATGTTGCACCTTCTTCTTTTGAGCACCCTCAGCTGTCACCTGTTTAACTCCTTCCTTTTTGGATTGCTTTAAGGACTTAAGGGTTACAGGATTTGATGTTGCTGATACAAATGTGGTCTCAAACTCAGTTTTCATTTTTACCATTTTCTCATTAATTTCTTCCTTTTGTTTGAGTTTGGAACCTCTTTTGTACCAACAATCATCTGTAAGATGATTGAACAAACCACATACTTCACATGGTTTCTTCTTCATCTTAGGTTGATCATCAACTAAAGATGGTGAAGCAACAGAAGACTTGTTCTTCAATGCTTTGGAAGCATTGGTTGCTTTCTTGACAGCATCTTTAGTAGTCTTCAAACTCTTTCTACTGCCAGTTTTCTTCTCTTCAGTACTGACAGCAGTTGAAGTTTGAACTTCAGGAGTTGAATCCTGCTCTCCAGTCCTTTCAGGACCTTCAGGATTGACTCCTGAGTTGATCAACTTATTGATCATGTGAATGTCAGCATTTGGACCATCAACATCAGCTGATAGGTTCAAAGAGGACTTGATACTGACTGCTACTTCTGATTGTGCTGTATCAGAAGGTAGATCACATGACTTGATGGATTGGTTATCACTCTCACCATCAGATTCTACCTCTGCTCTTGGGGTAAAATCTGTAGGTGGAGCAGTGTGATTGTAACCAATTCCAAACTTCACATTTGAAGCAGATTGCTTACTAAGAAGCATTTCAAAACCTTTGCATGATTGTACCCATCTATCACACTCGACCTGGGTAACTGCAAGGGTTTCTTTGAGATCTTTGTACTTCTCTAAAAGTACATCTTCTCTAGCCTTATCATCAATTATTTTGCAATTCAGTTTATAAACCCATCATTTTTATCTTTGAGCACAAACTCAAACTCAGCTTTGTTTTTGGAAATTACTTGTTCTAGCTCAATGTTCTTATTAATTAAAGCTACATTTGCTTCTCTAATGGAAGCAAATGCTGCTATGCATTGTTCAGAACATAATTTGGCTTTTGCCTCAGAGGATACCTGTGATACCTGAGGTGTAGAGGCATTGGAAGATGAAGTATCAGCAGACTCCAAAGCCATAAGAGCTAGATTCCCAAAGGGACTGTCACCACCATGTTGACCAGCACCTGAGAACAGTTGATCATGACCAGACAAGTCATCTGGTAAACTGCTCCAGTCAACAACTCCTGGGGTGAAGAAGCTGTGTTGTTGAGATGAAGGTTGTTGATGAGATGGGGAAGGCTGAGGTTCTGGTAATGCATGAGGTTGTGGTGTCATAGGAACTTGAACTTGACTTGACTGTGGCATGTAATAACAAGGGTACTGATAAGGCATTTGACCCTGAGAAACAAAATATGCCGGAGATTGTTGTTGAGGATGATGACTAGATGTGACAGGATGTTGCCCTCTGTTTTGTTGACTGTTGCCAGGAAAAGTCACAAAGGGTGCAGTAGAGTTTGATCCAGTTGATCTACACTCTCTTGCAAAGTGTCCAAGCCGTTGGCATTTGTGACACCTCAACTTGCTCTTGTCAAAACCAACTTTGGTTTTGCCAGAGAGTCCTGGGAATTTTCTTCCAGTTCTTTTGTAGAACTTCTGAGATCTGATATTTATCAAGGCCATTTGGCTCAAAATATCCATCTCTTCTAAGTCATCATCAGCAATCCCCTTGAGATCATCCATAATGAAACATAAGTTGTCATTATTACATCCAGTGAACTGACCATCAACACTTACAAATGCAGAATTAGAAGTGCTCGAAGAGAAATTAATATGCTCATCATACTGGCATTCAGATGCAGCATATTCTGACTCATGACCCACCAAGGCAGTGTTGCCTGAATAAAGTCTTCAGTGAGCTTTCCAGATGAAGACAGCTTTCTCTTCTGTTCTATCTCTCTCTCAAAAGTGAGCAATTTCCCATGGAGTTGGGTGAGAGATAGTTTGTCCAAACTTGCACTGGAGCGTAGGACAATAGTATATGTGTCCCATCTCTCAGGCAGTGATCTGAGAAATCTGTTATTCATCTGAATATTGGTGTATTCAAGTTTGACCATTTTTAGTTCAGAGATCAAACAAGAAAACCGCTCATATTGTTGAGTCAGTGTCTCACCCTTTCTATGAGAGAATGTCTCATATTGTTGGGCAAGAATTTCTCTATTATTTGCCAAGACCTCATCTGTTCCTCCAAATTGTTCTTTCAAAGCAATCCAGAGGTCATGGGCAGTTTCATGATGCATTAGCCCAGAATAGATTTCATTGGGCAAAGCCATGGCCAGAATTCCATGGGCTTTTGCATCAATCTCAAGCAACTTTTTATCCTCATCTGAGTATTGCTCCCTCCTCTTCGGAACCATTTGATTGGTTTCCGGGTTATTCACCATAGGCTTGTGTGGACCATGTACCACTGATGTCCAACACCCTGCGCTGTTAACAGACAGGTGATGGAGCATACGTCTTTGCCATATGTTATACTCATTCCTAACCAGCATAGGAGGCTTGGTTGAGGAACCAGTATTGTGAGGATCATTGGAGGGAGTGGTCATTTTTAGTTCAAAAACAGTTTAGTTCAAGTTTAAAAAGTTTTAGACAAACCACAACAAACTCAATGAGAACCAAGAATAAGATCTCAGGATGAATGAGCAGAAATACAGAAAATTCAATCTCTATAACCGTTTCTTGCAAAAACAAAAGCTAATTCAATCAAACTTGGATCTTGAATAGCAGTTTCAATGATCAATTATTAGATCGATCAATGATTAACCTGCTCTGATACCATTGACAGGATCAGTGATCACAAGTTTGATGTTTATCAGAATGTAAAGCAGCGGAATACACAAACGAATTAGACAAATTGTAGCAAGCAAACATATATGTAAGCATTAAGATCGCATACGGTTATAGGGAGAGAATATGAATTTCTGATTTCTAGGAATGTTTATAGATGGAGAATATTTCTAATCAAATCAATCAAACATTCCATTCAATTGCTCATTTCACTCAATGATTACAATGGGTTGTCACTCCTTATATAGAGTGCAACAGTCACTGCTGTTATCACGGAAAGTGACAACTGGCAGATCCAATGCAGAAATAACTAAATCTTAACAAACTACTGAAATGTTCACAACTACTGAGAACATATCAGCAAGTTAAGTACAAAATATAAAACTACTGAAACTACAACGACTGAAGAACAAGCTCTTCAGTCGTTTTACAAAACTACTGAAACATAAAACATAAAACTACTGATATACAACTACTGAAGAAGTACTCTTCAGCAGTTGTGACAAACTACTGAGGCTTCAGTACTTGATCTTCAGACTTTGACCTTCAGGCGTTTCATCAGCTGATGACTTCAGTAGATATCATCAGCTGATGTCTTCAGTCTTTGTCTTCAGACTTTGTACATCAGTTGTTGATCTTCAGCACTTGTGAACTCTTCAGCTGTTGTTCTTCAGTACTTTGGTCTTTCAGCTTCAGTACTTGTGTTCTTCAGCTGTTGTACTTCAGCACTTTGGTTCTTCAGCTGTTAAGGTTTTCAGCACTTGATCTTCAGCTGTTGAAGTCTTCAGCACTTGTCAAACTACTGATGAGGCTTTCAGCAGTTGTGTGATACCGTGTGGGACTTAGAGGTTTTCTGATCTTGGCTCATTGGTTCTTTTGGTCCAACACTCTTTCTCTCTTTTCCTCTGAGGCCAATCATGCTGCTTTCCTTTGTTGCTCATTTTACAGCCTGGTTGCCTTTTCCAGGTCTACCAAGTCCTCTAATGGTAGCAGGAGTATGTCTTTATTGGTAGCTCCAAGCTTGATGAGCTTATCAATGATCTCTACCCTCTTTTTATTACTAATTGCCTCCTAGTTGGCTGCAACTGCTTTGGAACTGGCGGCTAACAGCTTCCCAGTTGGAAGTCTGCCTTTCCTTTTAAGCTTTTCAATCCTTTCCTCCTCCTGAAGCTCTTCCGTAGTCATTTTCTTTTATCCTTTATTATCCTTTGTGGTGCTTGACTTTGGTGGTTCATGGAGAGAGGATTCAGATTGTGTGAGAGATTGTGAAGGTGTCTGAGCTAGAGGTAGTTTAAGAAAGTCCTCACTATTCACCTCAGATGCTAGCTCTAGAATTGCATCTGTGATGATTAGATCCTCGGACAGTGAGAACAATCCTTCCACAGCTTCTATTTTAGCTTTGGAAGACTTAGCTTGTTCTTCCGAGGCTTTAACTTTGGCTTTGGAAGTTTGTGGGGGTGTAGTTTCTGTCCTAATTATTTCAGTTACTGGGCCATCAATCCTTATTTTCCCTTCGAATTGAATCTTAGGTTCTACTTGGACCTTAGGTTGACCAACTTCTTCCACAGTGGTAGAAGGTACACATAACCTCTGAAGTTCCTTAGCTCTAAAGTACATCATAGCCGCATCAGGGCTAGGCTACTCTAGATAAGAACTTAATAGAAACTTGGAGAAGAGTCTGTAGAGATCTCTGAGCATCCTTGGGCTAATTTGTAGTACGACTTGGGACGGCTGAATTAATGTAGTTGCACTGGGAGCCGAAAGTTTGGAGTTGAAGTTTCGCTCGGTGGTTTCTCAAATATTTATCTCTGAACATTCTCCCCTTTTTGGTAGCATCATCTTGAGAGCTAGATGAGCTAGAAGAAGAGGTCAAGGAGACCTAAATGGGTACATGCCTAACAAATCTCTCAATTTATTTCTGAGCTAGTTGAGGTTTGAGATTGTCAATCTCAAGTTGTTGGGTAACGGACCTGTCCTCTAAAGTCCTAACCTTGGATTCAAGGTTTGAGACATTAGAAAGCAGGTCTTGTATAATGAGTTGCAGTCTTCCCTCATATTCTTTTAAAGAGTTTAAAAAGCAGGTCTGGTATAATGTGCTGGAGAAATCTGGGATACATAAAGAATGTTTCCCGCTGAAGATTTCCAATGAGATTGATCAACACAAAGCTTGAATACTTGAATCGGAGGCCTCTCACCATTCGATGAACTAGGCACCCTAGTTCGTATGGAATTTGATCCCATCCCCCAGATTTATTGGAAAGATATTGAAGAACAACATGCAGTATGAACTTCCAGTTGTATGAGAAGTTGAATTTGTAGACAGTTGACCCGCTGACATCTCCACCATATCCCATAACAATGTAGGTGTTGTCTAAATCTGCTTTGATGAGTTGTTCAGTTATGACCAACTCTTGGCCACAAATGCAGGATCATATTACACGAACCCTATTTAGTGTTTCAACCTGACCGTTTCCCCAAAATTCAGCCATGTGATTGGTGTACACAGTGGGATTAATAGTCAAGGCAGTGTAGTAGGATGATTGGGTGAGGAAGGAGATGATTTCAGAGAAGTCCGCATCTCTTGAGAACTCAAGAAGTGTGTAGATACATATGTACCTAGTTGTGAGCTTCATGTAAAATGTCTTTCATGTCTTACATATATTTGACAGAATGGGTTTGAATGAAATACAATGTGTGGTTTATGCTTATAATGTTTAATATTTCATTGATTATTGTGTGTTAACGCTTATTGAACTTACTATACAGGTTCGTGGTTTTTTACATAGTTCTTAGTCAATAATGATTGAGAAACGTGCTTAAAATTAATCATGTGAAGTTCTCATACGAATGGACCATGCTAATGGACCATATGCATGAAGACTTCATACTAATGAACCAGTCGCACGATTGAACCACGAGACTGGATCAGTCGCACGACTATATCATGAGATTTACTCAGTTGCACGACTAAATCTTCAGTCGTGCGGATGGATCAACCGCATGCTTCAATCGCATGACTGAACCATGCGAATGGCTCAGTCGCACGAATGGAAAACCCTAACCTAAAATACCACTTAATTCATGGAAAAAAAAACAATTCGAATACCTACACACTAAATCGTACCCTAGCCGTCCAGAGACCCTAGAACACCTGTTCCAAGTTCATCAAATCGCAGTAAATCGTCCTACTATGGTTATTAACGTTTAGTTTCATTCTTGGATTGATTTTACGTGCGTTCTCACTGATTAGATCACCAATCAAATAGGATTCCTCACTATTTGAGTTGGTGCACACATAAATCAGTTAGTACTCCGTCCCCACACGATCCCTAATAAGTGGTATTAGAGCCTTGGCTCTTGATTTACATGTGATTCAATCGATTTTGATATATAAAAATCGTGTTTTTGACTCAAAAACACAATTTTTTGTGTCAAACAGTGTTTTAGACGTCTCCATGTAAAAAATTTAACGTTTTCCGGCATACGGCAATTAGGGTTTGTTTGAAATTCGTGTTTTTGCATCAACATACCTTAAACCTTCGAATTCTCAAAATTTAGCAGCTTCAGTCGCACGATTGACTCACCGCATGACTGAATCCATCCGCATCCCTCATACGCAAGATTGGACTCAGTCGTTCAATCATTCGTACGACTGAACTGCCTATTCGCAGTGTTCATCCGCACCTACTCATTCGGACGATTGAGCCATCCGCACTTGTTCATTCACACGTTTGGGCCAACCGCGTTGTTCAATCGCACGAATTGTTCAATCGCATTCCTTCAGTCGCACAAGTAAAACAGTTTGTTCTACAGTTCAAAGTCAATAGTAATGGAGGATCAATATTCAGCGTTTACCGTAGGGAGGGATTCAGGATCCAGAATCTATTGCTTCTGGAAAATGAAGTGGGGAATCACAATAACCCCCTAAGCTCATAACGTTAGATGATTAGCCATAATGGAAGCAAAGATTTGAGATCTACTTAAATAGAATAGATCCCAATCTGTGGGAGTCGATAGAGACAGGGTATAGCATGCTGTAGGTGCAGATGGAGTCAAACTTACCTTAGGCAGCATGATGATGGCCAAAAGGTAAAGTACAATTCTGAGAAGAAAGTATATGCATTGCTCACTCAGTCAATCCTAAGGACATCTTCCATTATTTTCTGAGAACAAGCAAGCAAAGAAGAGTGGGATGCATTGGAAAAACGGTATGACGGGTGCGTCATTAAAAGCTCTAAAGGCTAAAGCATTGAAGAAGGAGTTCGACAACTTCTCGTCAATGGGTAAGGAGAGCTTGGATGACGTCATCGATCGGTTCTACCACTTGATGAGTGAGCTACACACTCATGGAGTTACAACGTCTGTGGAAGACAAGGTGTCGAACTTTGCATATGGGTTGCCAGAGAAGTGGGTTTCTTTGTATCCAATCTCTGATAGAATGATATGTTGGCAAAGTTAGATATCAACGATTTCATTCTGAAGCTGAGAGAGGAAGAGTTAAGGATGAAGTACAGGGCCCAAAAGTCTTCATATGATGAGAATCCCTCACTGTATAACTCAACTCCACAAGCAAAAACTTCTGGAGCCCCACTTCAAATGGCATTTGTGTCGAGTTCAGCTGCTCAGTCTCAAGCTACTACTTCAGGATCTGACACGTCAAGGTCGTCTTGTACCCAATACATAGCACCTAAATCCAATTCTATAAAACTGAAGACCTAGAATCTCAGGAATGTGACAGTAGAGGTAGCAAAGGAGCATATGGACCTCTTAGCTGCTGTCGTTCACTCCGATGACGGATAGTTGCTGGGAAAATTGGGAACTCTCATCTAACAGATGAGGATACGAGAAGGTAGAGAGACAGAGCTGGAGAGAATGGACTCATGTGGGCCTTAGCAAGTGTTGTCCAGAGAGCTAAGAAGTTTGTCAAGAAGACTGAATAGAACTTCATTGCCACTAAGGACACAACTTTTGGTTTTGATAAGACCAAAGTTACCTACTACAACTTTGTGGAAAAGGGGCACTTCAAATGTGAATGTGTGAAGCCCAAGAAGACAGGAAATGGGAATCCATTCTCATCTTTCAATTGTTAGGATAAACCCACAAGTAGTCCTACTTCGTCAAGCAAGGATCTTAGGCCTTGACCGCTCAGGATGACGAAGGACAAGATTGGAGCATTCGGTTTGTGTCTCCAGGAGAATCCAACATCGTTAGTGTTGAGGCTTGAGATGACGACTCAACAAGTGAAGGTGATATTGCAGTGGAACTCACGTTGTCAAATAATGAAGAAACTGCAAATGTGGTCGATCACCTGCCTGAAAAGTCAGACTCTGTTTTGATGGCTGATTCAACCACACCCTCTCAAGTAAGTACCAAAGACAAATTATTTGATAGTCATGCATGCATTGAATGTAATAAATTTAGGGAAAGCATAGACTTGAAATTTTCTAGGTCAGATCACAATGATAGCCTAGTAAAGGACTTGCAACTGTGCATTGAAGCAAATCGTATTTTAAAATTAAATAAGCATAGTTACAAAGAGAAAATAGAACTGCTAAATAAACAACTTAGGGAAACTGAAGTTATAGCTTTTAACTAAGCTAGTGACATTAAGTTCTATCTAAACTCCCTAGAAGAAACAAAGCAACAATAAGTAGTTTTAGAAGAAGAAGTAAATTCATTAAAACAAAATCTGCATAGTTGGACTAGTTCTTGTCACATAGTTTAGCACTTAGTGAGAGAACGTAACAACAGGGAGGGATTGGGTTATAAAGTGGTTCCACCACCACATGAGAGCTTGTTGAATGCCAAAAGCAAACCAATAAATAACAACCCAATCAAGGATCATATGGTGTCCATTCCTCTTGTAAGTGATCCAGATTCCACATGTCAAACTATTGAATCTGGCACTAAACAAAAGGTGACCACTTCAAAAAAAAAAGGTAAAATGCATATTGTTAATCTGGATTAAAAATTTGAGAAGGTTAAGGTAAAGTCTGGTTCAAACATGTCTAATTCTAAACATAAAAAGACCAAACAAGTTAATCAAACACGTGCGTCATGTATAAATCCTGATAAACAAAGAGTAAAGATGTTAAGAAGGTTCAACCAATTAATTTTGTTAAAAAAGTAAAAAAATCTAAACAAGAGGTGTCAAAAATCAATCAAGTCAAAGTCACTCGAGTGTCACACACTTCTCCACAGAAACAGTCATACCAGCATGTCAAAAGTAGATCTTGCTACAACTGTTGAAAGTATGGACACATCGCGTCTAACTGTCATTACTATCAGACACCTAGGAAGAAAGTTGAACTTCATGTTCCTAAACCCAATTCTTCTAAAAGGAGCTCCATGACTCCACTAAGAAGAGTTAGTGAACATAAAGTTCAAACCATTAGCCAGTCGTTAGTTTATCACAAACAGGCCTTACATAAAACTGGTTTATGGAAAGAGAAGTCCATCCTTGTATCTGATAATGAGAACAAGAAGACAACAGATCTTCCCTCACCCTCAAAAGGCCAATGGGTGGAATTTATGATGTGTGATGCCTCTTGGACACCCAATCCGGTGAAGGCTTGGGTCCCTAACCTTAACTAATGTTTTCAATTGAATGTGCAATGAGTTTGCTATAGTGCTAAAACAAACACTTGGATTATAGATAGTGGAGCATCCAGGCACATGACTGGGAACCGGGCACTCCTGTCAAACGTCAAAAAAATAAAAGGAGGTCATGTTTCATTTGCTGGAAACAAAGGAGCTTATATCACAGCTCAAGGGGAAGTGGGGAATCAGAAAGTGAAGTTTGACAAGGTAAACTATGTTCAACAACTTCATAATAATTTGCTTTCTGTCTCCCAAATCTATGACAAAGGATTTACAGTAGTATTCGACAATAAGAAGTGCTATGTCCTCAAAAAGGAGTATGTGATCCCGGAGGATTAAGTCTTAATGTCAGCTTCAAGATATAACGACCTTTATGTCTTGGACCTTTCAAAGGCCTCCACTACGGATCATCAAGTTCAGTGCTTTTTGTCC
Source organism: Flaveria trinervia (assembly GCA_025506515.1). Classification (NCBI taxonomy): domain Eukaryota; kingdom Viridiplantae; phylum Streptophyta; class Magnoliopsida; order Asterales; family Asteraceae; genus Flaveria; species Flaveria trinervia. Next base: position 18,597,300 of record CM046441.1, on the reverse strand, counting down.
AAGGCTACTAAGAAAGATTCGATCACCTGACATAGGAGAATGGGACACATCAATCCACAGAAGATGAACCACTTGATCCAGAATGATCTAGTGCGAGGAGTAAACGTCAAAAACTTCCAACTACCGGATTTTTGTGTCGCCTGCAAGAAAGGCAAATAGACTAAGAAGTCTCATTAGGCAAAGAACGTTCATTCCATAGAACTATCTCTTGAGCTTCTTCACATGGATCTGTTTGGTCCAGTTAGTACAAGGAGCATCGCCGGTGACTTGTACTGCTATGTAGTTACAGATGACTACTCAAGATTCTCTTGGGTGATGTTTCTGAAATCAAAACCAAAAATGGTTGAGTCATTCAAAGAGTTAGTAACTACACTAGAATCTCTCTACAAGCTAAAGGTAAGACAAGTCCGCTCAGACAACAGAACAGAGTTCAAGAATCAATGGCTGGAGGCATTTTGCAAAGAAAAGGGAATTATACATCAGTTCACATCTGCCTACACTCCACATATGAACGGGATTGCTGAAAGGAAGAACAAAAGCTTGATAGAGACAGGCAAATGCATGTTACACTTTGAATCGAGTCTTGGTGGTTAAACAACATGGAAAAACATGTTACGAGTTGCTACAACGACGTAAACCTAATCTGGAGTACCTCGAACCGTTTGGAGCACCATGTACATTGCTGAAGAAAACTCAGGAAGGCAAGTTTAGCGAGAAGGTTGGAGAGGGAATCTCTCGAGGATACAACATACCGAATAAAAGAGTTTAAAACAACTCAACGGGTCAAGTAGAAGTGTGGTGTAATATGGACGTTCAGAGATACAACACCCCTCCTGCGGGAAAAGGACCCGCATTCTTTTTCGACTATGCTGGATTCTTCAAGTCCTTCAACATTCCTCTCTCCACTTCTGACAATGAGTTAGCAATCAAAATGATGTATGATGTCTTAAACACACCAACACAAGACTCTACAACATCTGGTTCACAAGGTGCGTTGCCTAGTCAATCAGCGGGAGCACTTGAGGTAAGTGACTCCTCCTCTGATGAGGAAGCCATGGAGAATGATCAGAACGATCAGGAGGAACAGGTTCCTACTACTGCACGTTCACAAGCATCTGACGTTGATGCCTGTGAGTCTTCGGAACCTCACACTCCTACTGCCTTAAATACGGAAGCAAATGTTCATAATCTTGATTTTGATATACTTGTTCCCACCACTCCTGGATCACGCCTTAATGTGTATCATCCTCTCGATAATGTCATTAGGGATGTTAGATCAGGAGTTCAGACAAGAAATCAGCTATATTCAGCGGATTATGCCTCGGTAATGGAAAATGGATACCTTCATGATGTTGCATATCGTTGTTTTGTGTCTCAGTTGGAGCTAAAAATACGTTAGTGAAGCCCTAAATGATGAGCCATGGGTCAGTGCCATGCAAGAAGAACTTCTTCAGCTCAAGAAGTAAGGTGTATGGACACTGGTGGATAGACCTAAAGGTGCTAAGGTCATTGGCACAAAATGGGTCTTGAAATGCAAGAAAGATGACCAAAGGGTCATAATCAGGAACAAGGCTCGACATGTAGTTCAAGGATTTCGACAAGTCGAGGGAATTGATTACAATGAAGTATTTGCACTTGTGGCAAGAATGGAAGCCATCCGTATTTTCCTATCCTATGCTTCTTAAATGAAAATTAAAGTCTATCAACTGGATTTAAAGAGTGCATTTCTTCATGGTGAAATCCGGGAAACAATGTATGTTAGTCAACGTGAAGGATTTCAGGATCCATATCATCGGGACAGAGTTTACAAACTGGATAAGGCTCTCTACGGGCTTCACCAAGCCCTGAGAGCATGGTATGAAAAACTCTCAACTGACCTTGTGAAACACAGATTTCACAGAGGTGTAATTGACTGTACACTGTTCATCAAAGAAAAGGATGGTGATCTACTGCTTGTTCAGATTTATGTTGATGATATAATCTTTGGTTCCAAGAATGAAGACTTATGTAAAGAATTTGAAGCAATAATGAAGGAAGATTTTGAAATGAGTGCCATGAGAGAGATGAAGTTCTTTCTTGGGTTACAGGTGGATCAAACACCAAAGGGGATATTTCTACATCATACCAAGTATGTAGGGGATATTCTTAGTCAGTTTCACATGGAGAATACTTCCGCAACTGGGACTCCACTTGCTACAAACCATGATGTAGCACCCGACGAGAATGGTGATCTGGTTGGTGCCGCCATCTACCGAGGAATGATTGGATCCGTCATGTACCTCATTGCCTGAAGACCTGATATCATGTATGGGACGTGTCTTTGCTCAAGATATCAGGCGAAACTGAAAGTCAACCATCTTATTGGGGTTAAAAGGATATTTCATTATCTGAAAGGTACACCAACACTAGGATTATGGTATCCTCATGATGATGACTTCAAGCTTACAACGTAGAGTGACTCAGATTATGGCGGTTGCAAAATGAACTACAAGTCCACATCAACAGGATGTCAATTCCTTAAAAGGAGATTAGTAACCTCATAGTGTAAGAAGCAGACGTTGGTTGCTTTGTCAACTTGTGAAGCCGAATATGTTGTTGTTGCAAGTTGCTGTTCACAAATCATTTGGATTCAACAACAAATGCGGGACTACGGTTTGCAATTCTCTAATACTCCTATATTTTTTGATAATTCTGCTGCAATAGCCGTAACTAAAAATCCGGTCCAACATCCTAAAACCAAACACATTGGAACTAAATATCATTTTATACGTGATTGCTTTGAAAAACATTTAATCGATGTGGTTAAAATTAATACGGATTTTCAACGCGGTAACCTCTACACAAAAGCCTTTGATAAACCACGTTTTCTATATCTATTAGAGGTCAACGGCGTTAAAAAGAAAAGTGATGTGATTTCTGATGATGACAGTACTCAGTCCGACATGTAGATTTCATTTTAGTTATAATTTTTTTAGTTTATCTTCTTTTATTTTATTTTTATTTCTTCGCATATTAAGATCCTAAAAACGCAAATCTTTTACGGTTTTAGAATTTCAGGGGGAGAATAGGTTAAGTTAGTATATAATTTAAAAAAACAAGGGAGGAGGACAGGCTAGCTGATAGAAATGAGATCGTATCTGTGATATCGATTCAATGACTATGGAAAATGATAGTACACAGGAACAAAGAATTTGGGACTTTAAAAGATTTCAATTGAATTAGATGCGAAATTCGAAATATAAGTCTGAGAAGTCTGAGCAATATAACAGGAAAAATGATAGTAAAACTGGCTACTATAAGGTAACACAAAGAAAGTAGATCTACAGGTTGTTAGACCACTACATGATGTGTCTGTCGATTCAACAAAATAGATAAGTAGACCTCATTGGTGATAACAAGATCAAACTATGTTGTCCAACAAGCTGTGGGTTTTTATCTTATCCCTGGTTAACACAATCAACAGAGTTCCAATAAGGGGTGACGAGCAAAATAAACGCCACAAATGTGTGCGGATGACCATAATATGAGCAAAGCACATGATGAAGAATGCAAAAAGCAATCAAGCTAATAACCTATGTTGTTGGTGCGATCTATGCAAAAAGAATAAAATTGATTAAACAGGAAGATAGGTTGTGTGCCTCTCTGTTGTGCGGTGGCACTGACCTGAGGATAAACATAACCTAGATATTCTAGAATTCATTGTTGTTTGCTGCCTCTCTGCTGTGCAGTGGCACTAACCTGAGGCTTGGCTTCTCTTTGAAAGCTCTAAGGAATGTTGATTACCATATAAGCGTGGGATCCACAAATGCTTGTTGAAATAATTAAACCTTAAACCATCACCAATCTATGTCAAAAGTCTATGTATGGATTTAAGTGGACAATTATAGTGACAATTATCGTGGCTGCTATTCTTGATAGTCCAAATCAATGTGTACATCTTATAGTACTAGTATGATTTCCTAAACTTGCGAATGACTCTCGATGAAAACAAGAGTCTAGCATCAACAGATTTTGGTAACACGTCCTGAATGATTTGATTACCTATATGATTCCATAATGATTCGTTGCATTTATGGGCAAAATAACTTGAAGCTGACTGTTCTAGAAATAAATATGTTAGATATCTATCTTAGGGTTTCCACCTCTCACAAAACCTACAAAAATATGTTTTACTTCTGTTTTTCAGTTCTAGTAGTTTCATTTGTTTAATTTTGGTCAATTAGTTGTTAAAAGTCAGACTATGTATTGGAATTCTATCTGGGATCTAATCACTAAAAAGGGTCACGTTTGAGGTGACCAAAACGGGTTCTCAAATGTTAAAAGGATCACGTCTAAAGTGATAAAAAGTTTTCGAAGTTGAAATGGTCATGTTTGTGACTATATAATGCTGAAAATGTTTTATCTATAGTTAAAAGGGTTAAGTGTCAAATGGTCATAAAGTCAAAATCGTAAGTATGAGCCCTTCTCACGACTGGACCATGAGTATGGACCAGTCGTACGATTGGACCATACGTTTGAGCCCAATCGCACGACTAAACCACACTATGGCTCAGATGTGCCATTGGACCATCAGCATGTGTCAATCCATGCGATTGGATCATCAGAATGAACCAATCACACAAGAGGAAGCAACCGAATGGGGTGTGGTACGACTGAAACCTAGTCGCACGACTGAGTGTGACCGATTGAGTGAGTCACACGACTGAGACTCAATCGCACGAACCAGCTCTGCGATTAAGTCTAGTCGTACGACAGGAGAAAACCCTAGTATAAATAGAGGGGGAGTTGGTCGCAGTCACCCATCACTCCCAAATCGCCCTCAAGTTGCACGAGAGCTCTGGTACTCTACCAAAATTGCATTTCATTGATGTAGCATTGTGATTGTGATTCTAAAAGTTACTTTACTCATCTACAAGGACACTCCAACTGAACTCGGTCAAAATGAATGTCTTAAGTGCAGGTTTTAAGTGTTGAACTCACTAAGACTCGTAACCAATACTCCTCTAAAGAATAGAACACTTAAATGGTCACACATGTTGGCTTAAATGAATCTAAGTGCTAATTCGAGTCTCTACGGTCGAGATGATTCTAACACAAAGTAAAATGTCATGTATTGATAAAGAGTAAAACCTTTTGTGTTTAACAGTGTGGTATGAGAATGGACACGCTAATGAACTCCAGTCGCACGATTAAGCCAATCGAATGACTCAATCACACTATGAACCAAGCTTATGGGTTCAGTTGCATGACTGGTCCAACCATAAGCTCAGTCGCAGGCTCAATCGTATGATTGAGCCCAATCGCACGACTAAGACTCAGTCGTATTGTCCATTCACATGACTAAACTAAATGAATCAAGTTCATTAAAATCTAAATGTCATCCATGTACACAAATTCTAACGTATATGTGTCGCATTGTCCATTCGCATGACTGAACTAAAGGAATCAAGTTCATTAATATCCAAATGTCATCCATGTACACAAATTCTAACGTATATGTGTCTTGTGTTGCAGCACTATGGCTGAACGATGGATAATGAACATCAAATATGATGTATGTGCACATGTAGATGTTATTTTGAGGATGAGGTACACTGGGGAAATCAACGTAGGGGTGCTCAATAAGAGAAACTTGTGCCCCCTGTTCAAGTGCTTCGCTCATGTCATCCGTAAGTGCATAGCGTCAAGGGAAGGAGAAATTAATGAGATGTCCGACCAAATCTAGAATGCATACTTAGCAATATTGTTAAACCACCTGCCCATGTGCTCTCACATGATCCTCTCCTGCTTGATAGAGAGGAAGAAGATGATGTTTTGGACAGAGATGAGAATAATGCTATGCAAATGGGTGGTGGTATGGATGAAGAAGACTCTCAAGAAACCAACAAGGTTATGTCACTTCATGTACAAGATGCCTATGCTTATTGGTTATAGTGGAATATCTCTCAGGCTTATGAACAGCAGATTGATCCACAACAGAGCCAAAAGCTTGCTGAAGAAGTACTAAAGATCATAGAAGAAGGTGATGATCGTGAAGTTGAACCTAAGTTCCTGGTGCATCGGTAGTGTGATAATTTCAGCCTAATCAAGAATCTTCTGAGGAACAAATTGAAGATTGTGTGATGTGCACATCTAGCTCAAGCTGAAAAGACTACAGATCATGACAAAAGGAATTATTAGATGTTATGTATTTGAAATCTTTTGTATTTCAGTCTTGTATTAATATGATGTTATTAATGTTTATACATCTTTATCAAATGTTTAACTATCTTGATTATTTACTAATGGTTGGTGTGTTTATATGTTTAAATCAAGTAGGTCCTTCATCTCAGCAAGATGAGTATGATGTTGCTCCCCATCAGTAGATCAAGTCTCAACTCACAATGATACTTGATCTACAAGGGATAATCAAGAGGTCTGTTAGTTACACTCCTGAAGAAGGAGAAATAATTCACGACCTTACTGATGAGCAACTGGCTGAGATGTTCTGACTGAATCCAAATGAGCTTATGAAGGATGCTCCTACTGTTGACATGGATAGTGATGGTGAGCTTAACGATGTGGATGGGATTGAGATTGAAGATGTCACAGCACAATATTATCCAGAGTATGCTAACAACGAGGGAAATGTAGTCCCCAATCTAGGTGACACTCTTGTCAGTGATACATTTGAAACACTAGATAAGATGGAGCAGGAGTAAGAGAAGAAGAAAGATCAAGCCCAAGCCTCAAACACTGATGTCAATATCAAAAAGGCTGAATGGGCGGTATGTTTTGCAGAGATCAGAGCCCAACGTTGTGCTCCAAAGTCTAGTACCTGCACCAAGCATTACAAAGTGAAGAAGCATCTGAAGGTGTGAGGAAAGATCATAGCATGGGCATATTTTGATGATCTAAATTTTTATGCTATCAAGATATAGAAGGGAATAGAGTACTTTAGATTCCCACACCATCTAAAGACTCTACCTAGTTTTGAGCTTAACCAACTGGCAAATTGAAGCTTTTATATGCTGACCCTCGAAAGATGTCAGGCTGGTTTGAAGCAGCTTTGAAGCGAGAGTACCAACTTCAAACCTCAACAACCAACAAGGTATATCAGAAGATCTCAAGTTGATGCCATTACTGGAAAGCCAAAGATTATGCTGAAGTGGAGTCCTCCGCGCACAATGTCGAGAATCCCTCTAAGGGAAATGCATGAGGACTTCACTCCACACTTTAAATGGTGGTACTACACCTGGAGAACACTTGAGGCGGTCATAGTTCTGAACATAAATGGAAATATGGAAACTATCCGGGTATTTGACCCGATGTGGCTAACAAACTTGTCTTCTGATGATGTCTACACTTTATACAAGTGGCCACTGTTCTATGATGCGTAAGACATTGTACAAGCCCTCCGGTTCCAAAACATGATAAGACTATGCTTTGCATTCGAAATACATGCAGGAGTTACAAGGGAGGAGAAGTACAAGAAATATGAAGAGCTGAAGAAGAATGTTAGACAATAGAGTAAACTAGGTCCAAGGAGGAGTTTGTAGATACATATGTACCTAGTTTGTGAGCTTAATGTAAAATGTCTTTCATGTCTTACATATATGTAACAGAATCGGTTTGAATAAAATACAATGTGTGGTTTATGCTTATAATGTTTAATATTTCATTAATTATTGTGTGTTAACGCTTATTGAACTAACTATATAGGTTTATGGTTGTTTTCATAGTTCTTAGTCAATAATGATTGAGAAACGTGCTTAAACTTAATCGTGTGAAGTTCTCATGCGAATGGACCATGCTAATGGAGCATACCCATGAAGACTTCATGCTAATGAACCAGTCACATGACTGAACCAGAAGACTGGATTAGTCGCACGATTGTAACATGAAATTGACTCAATCGCACGACTAAATTTTCAGTCGTGCGGATGGATCAACCGCATGCTTCAATTGCACGACTGAACCATGCGAATGAGTCAGTCGCACGAATGGAAAACCCTAACCTATAAATACCACTTAATTCGTGGAAAAATATAACAATTCCAATACCTACGCACTAAATCGTACCCTAGCCATCCAGAGACCCTAGAACACATGTTCCTAGTACATAGATCGCAGTAAATCGTCCTACTATCGTTATTAACATCTAGTTTCATTCTTGGATTGATTTTACATGCGTTCTCAACAATTGGATCGCCAATCAAATAAGATTCGACACTACTTGAGTTGGTACACATGTAAATCAGTTAGTACTCCGTACCGAAAACGGTCCTAACAAAGTGCGACTTGATTGTGTTGAGGATTTAGTGCCATTTGTTGAAAGTTGAAGGTAGATGAGTTTGAGCTTTGGAGAATTGGGGATGAAGGAAAGTTTTAGGGCAGTATATAATGTGGGGAGAAGATGAAAGTGAATAGTCGGGATTATTTAAAAGAGGGTGAAATAGCGGTAATGAGGTAAGTATAAGGTGATGTGATGTTTTAGTGGATGAAGTAACAGGGGCGGTAAGGTTTAATTCAGTTAAATAATCCGACATCATTAACAAAACCTTTACATTTACAGTGTGTGGCCTAAGAGATTTCCATTACATAGTAAAATCTCTCTTCCGAATATAAAACATTTCCGAAGGTAATTTGTCTTCCGAAGGCAATTACTAATTCCGAAGGTAAAGAGTTACTTCCGAGAGTAAAGATTGCTTTCCGAATGGAGAGTTTTGTAAGCTTCGGAAGTAGATCTGATATGTAATCAATCGCTTCTTCCAAGACTAAAAACTCTTCCAAGAAGAAAGTTATCCTTGGAGGAATTTTGCTTCGAAAGATATGCATGATATCTTCCAAAGGTCAATTCCTTTTCGAAAGAATTTGTACCTAGTGAAAATTTTCAGAGAGACATTTTGTAACAGGGCTTAGATTGTATTGACATAAGGCGTTACACATTAAAAAGGATTTTCAAAAGAGGTAATCTAATCAATGTTTATCATCCCAATAGCTGTTATGATATAGTTAAATCTCTGTTCGTCAAAAGCTTTGGTGAACAAGTCAACATAGTGTTCATTTGAATCAACTTTAATTACCTTAATCAGAGTTTTCTCATGAATATCTCTAATGAAATGATACCTGATATCAATATGCTTTGTCTTGGAGTGCTTCATAGGATTTTCAGTGATGGAGATAGCACTGTTGTTTTCAATATGGATAGGAGTGCTCATAAAGTTCAATCCATAGTCTAACATCTGATTCTAAATCCATAGCTACTGAGCATAGCAACTTGCAGCAGCAATGTATTTAGCTTCAGCAGTTGATGTAGAGACCCAAGATTGTTTCTTACATTGCCATGAGATGATCCTTCCACAAAGAAATTGACATCCTCCTGATGTTGATTTCTTGTCATGTTGCAGCCACCATAGTCACTCTTAGAGTATCCATAAAGATTAAAATCATTGTTCCTAGGATACCAAAGACCTAGTTTAGGTGCTCCTTTGAGGTATCTGAGGATTCTCTTGGTAGCAGCTAGGTGAGACACATTTGGAGCAGCCTGAGATACATTAAAGAACCAATAATCACCCTATACTGATATTGATCAGTATCCGCCCCCTCAAGGTCAGGACAAAGATTATGGTTTCTGGGTGTGGGTGTCTTGGTTGGCTTACAATCTTTCATTTCAAATCTTTCTAAGATGTCATTGACATACTTTGATTGATTGATAAAGAATCCTTCCTTCAATTACTTCACTTGAATTCCAAGGAAAAAAACCATTTTTCCCATGGAATTCATCTCAAATTTCTTCTTGATAATGCTTTCAAAGTCTTTGCACATTTGGTCGTTTGAAGAACCAAAGATGATGTCATCAACATAGACTTGAACAAGCAAATATCCTTACCAGAATTCCTTTTGATGAGAGTCTTGTCAATGGTTCCTCTGGTGTAACCATTCTTTAGAAGGAACCGACACAAAGTCTCATACCACAACCTAGGTGCTTGATGCAGCCCATATAGAGCTTTATCAAATTTGCACACATAGTTGGGATGTTGTGGGTCTTCAAATCCTGGAGGCCTGCACATATACACTTCCCTATGTATATCCCCATATAGAAAGGCACACTTGACATCAAGTTGATTGACAGGAAAATTCTTGGATGCAGCATAAGCAAGGAAGATCCTAACTGCCTCGAGTCTTGCAACAGGTGCAAAGACATCAGTATAATCAAGTCTTGAGTGTATCCTTGAACTGCCAGTCTTTCCTTGTTCTTGATAATCAAGCCTCTGTCATATCTCTTGTTCCTGAAAACCCATTTAGTGCCTGTAGGTACTTGACCAGATGGTAGCGGACATAGGTTCCAAACCTTTTGTCTCTTGAATTGAAGCAACCCCTCTTGCATTGATTCAACCCAACTACTATCTTTCTAGGCATCTTCCACCTTCTTGGGTTCCATCTTGGATAAGAAGCATGAATACAAGCAGACATTCTTATGATGAGTCTGCCCTCTTGTTCTCGCACCTTTAGAGACATCCCCTATGATGTTTTCAGCTGGAAGAATGTTATGAATCCTTAGAGGAGGAATCACTTCAAGTTGCAAAGATAGATCCAGATTGGACATATTTTGCATAGGAACTAGAACACTTGGTCCAACTATTGTTCCCAACTCATTCATTGAGGACTGATTGAATGAATGAGAAACATCATCAATTGTTGGTTGTGAAGTAGTATTAACAGTTGCCTGTTCCTTCAAGATGCTATTTCCATTAGCTTGATGTTGTGTAGGATCACCTGATGAGTTTGAGGATCAGCAGGTGATTCACTGGTTGAAGCTTCACTATTCCTTTATATAGTTATACTATCAGATCTGCCAATAGTGGAAGCTTGATTTGTGGTAGCTCTTAGAGAACTTGGAAGAGGTCTGGGTAGCTCAAACAATTGATGAGCATCAGCATCAGCATCAGCATCAGCATCAGCATCAGCATCAGCATCAGCATCAGCATCAGCATCAGCATCAGCATCAGCACATCAGCATCAGCATCAGCATCAGCATCAGCATCAGCATCAGCATCAGCATCAGCATCAGCATCACATCAGCATCAGCATCAGCATCAGCATCAGCACACATCAGCATCATCATCACATCAGCATCAGCATCAGCATCAGCATCAGCATCAGCATCAGCATCAGCATCAGCATCAGCATCAGCATCAGCATCAGCATCAGCATCAGCATCAGCATCAGCATCAGCATCAGCATCAGCATCAGCATCAGCATCAGCATCAGCATCAGCATCAGCATCAGCATCAGCATCAGCATCAGCATCAGCATCAGCATCAGCATCAGCATCAGCATCAGCATCAGCATCAGCATCAGCACATCATCAGCATCAGCATCAGCATCAGCATCAGCATCAGCATCAGCATCAGCATCAGCATCAGCATCAGCATCAGCATCAGCATCAGCATCAGCATCAGCATCAGCATCAGCATCAGCATCAGCATCAGCATCAGCATCAGCATCAGCATCAGCATCAGCATCAGCATCAGCATCAGCATCAGCATCAGCATCAGCATCAGCATCAGCATCAGCATCAGCATCAGCATCAGCATCAGCATCAGCATCAGCATCAGCATCAGCATCAGCATCAGCATCAGCATCAGCATCAGCATCAGCATCAGCATCAGCATCAGCATCAGCATCAGCATCAGCATCAGCATCAGCATCAGCATCAGCATCAGCATCAGCATCAGCATCAGCATCAGCATCAGCATCAGCATCAGCATCAGCATCAGCATCAGCATCAGCATCAGCATCAGCATCAGCATCAGCATCAGCATCAGCATCAGCATCACATCAGCATCAGCATCAGCATCAGCATCAGCATCAGCATCAGCATCAGCATCAGCATCAGCATCAGCATCAGCATCAGCATCAGCATCAGCATCAGCATCAGCATCTGTTCCAACTGAAACATTTTCACAAGATGGTTTAGAATAGTTTGGAAACAGTTCTATATCAAAAATATGATTAGGGTCGTTCCCCCTGACACAAGGAGTGTGCTTACTAACAACAATATTAGATGATTCCTCAAATTGTTGATTCTTGATGTTGTAAATTGTAAAGAATATTTGAAGAGGCTGAAGCAGCCAAAGTCTTTTTGCATGCATGCTACATAAGTACTGAAGAAGAATGCTTCGAAAGTTTCACACAAGCAACAGAAATATTCTAAGTGTGAAATCTTTCGAAGCCAAGACCAATATCTTTCGAAGCCAAAGATGAAGTCTTCCGAAGCTTCAGAGACAAAGTCTTCCGAAGCTTAACAACATGCTTTATCTTATATACTTTTCCATAAAGCTTGACCCCTTTCCGCTACAACTCTGATATGTTACCAATTTACATGAGTTGGTGAAAAGGTCCATGCTTTTGGTAACTGTACATTGAGGTCTTGAGTCTGTAAACTTTCTACTTCATGTACTTTATCCTATTGGTAATAGATAAGGATATGAGCTATGTCATGTCATAGTCACAAAGTCAAAAAGACAATCTGCCATTTTGACTCTTATGAATCCAAGGATCGCAATCATGAATTATCAGTGTCAATGGAAGGCAAGTCAACGTTTGCGGAATCAACGTTGGCTTGGTTTAGTTGTTTTCAATATCAATAAAGATTCAAGAACACACTAAAAGAAACACAGTTAATGAATAATATGTATTTCATGGAAACATGTTAATGATTACAAATAATGAATGAATGATATTAAATTTTGTGATGAATGATGCGACGGATGCTAGGGTTTGATTGTGAGATTTGATGTGATGCTTGCTATTATGGAATTGTCGTACTACTATTGTTGTTGTCGTAGAAGTCGCCCATGATTCGAAACCTAGGTTCCATTTATATAGACAATGATGTTTCTATTAAAGGAAAGACCGGATCTCTTGGGATTTGACTTGTTTCTGTTAAGGAATCATTGGAATTCTTGGGATTCGCATAACTGACTTGTTGACTTGTAACACTTGTATTATACAACTGTTTGGACTCTGCAAGAATATTGTCTTCCGTAGATGTTTTGTTCTTCCGCAGAAGACTTGTTCTTCCAAGGGTACATGTTCTTCCAAAGCAATCTTGTTCTTTCGAAGCAATCTTGTTCTTCCGAAGCAAACTTGTTCTTCCGAAGCAATCTTGTTCCATCCATCCTCAGTGCTGGTTGTTCATACACAGATCATCTTTGGATGCATTTTATTTGTAAGAAATGTATCTATGGAATAACAAAATGTTCATCCGTAGATGTTTCTTACACTTGGTCAATTTCAGAAATTGAACAAGTATAATGTTTGTACTTGCAACCATACATAACTCAGCACACATACAGATGGTTAACCTATATATATAAAGCATACACGGTAAAAAATTACAACCATTCATTACAGATATTAATTCAAGTACTAAGCCTATACAAAATGGACTAGATCTACTGATCCTAGACCTAACAGTACTCCCCCTTAGGCTTAGATACTTGTAATTAGCTCTTCAAAACTGAAAGTTCTTTCAATCTTGCCACCATCATTTTGTTGAAGTATGATACTGCATCCTCTTGATCATCGTACTTGTACTTGATCTCCATTCTGCATATCCTTTGCAAAGTCTCAAAACTTAGGACCAAAATGTCTACTTCAGTGGTGAGTGTTTCCATCACACTATCATTGTGCACTATCTCAAGCTCATCTTCCTCTGAGATTCTTAATTCTGATACTTTTTCAATGTTGGCTCCTTTCAGCAGCCCAGCATCATGTCTTCTTCTTTTGTATGCTTTAGCATATAGTTTATCTACCACTTGAATCATGTGTATATATAAGCATAGATCATTCTGTGCTCTTTCATCTGACAATTTTTGAAACAACTTAACATGTAGGAATGATATGTAGCTGGGGTGTAGCACCTTATTTCTACTGAGTAAAAAATTCTTATCCTTTCTCCTTTCTTCCCCTCAACATTCCTTAGAAGTACCATTTCTTTTGTCTTGTCCACATATCCCCACTCAGTTATGGGAATAGTGTATTGATTTCCTGCTATGACTTTGATGGCTGCTGTTTTTCTATTTGAGTAGCCAACCCTCCTTAAGAGTTCATCATCAACCATAGTAGAGGACTTGATGTTTGATCTTTTTCCTTTCTGAAGTCTTTTCTTATGTTCAGCATCTTCCCTCTTAGCCTCCTTTAGTACATCTTCTACAACTCATGTTTTCATCCTACCCACTGAAACTGAAAAGTCTCTTCCTCTTGGATGGATTGGATAGTTTGAGATGATTAGGCTTTGCAGGTCTTTGATGTCTCTCCTCAGTAATGTTTCTACATCATGGAAGTATTCAATTCTTCCAGATGTCCTCTGGATGATAACACGGTCCCATTTTTGATCATATTACATGCCATGATCTTGTTGTCTTCCAAAGAGGATGGACTTGTAATGTGGTCAAACAATTCAATCAAAGTAGACTTCTTCTTTGTGATTTCTCTGACTGTAGTTTCTAATGGCCACACTTTGCCAGGAATGACTGCTCTTGGTTCTCTGATAAGTTTTTCTTTTCCTTTGTGCTGATTTTTAGATTCAACAGTTATAGGATGAGTAGGAAGTTTGATTTGTTGCTCACAAGATGGGTGTGGAGCTTCAGTTCTGAATCTGACTCCGGTATCAAGCTCAACAGACATTACATGTTCCATCATTTTTCTCAGCTCAGCAACACTTCTTCCTTTAAGCTCTGACCCTTATAGTTATGACCCTGTAACTAACATACCATATTGTACTTGCTCAGTTTTGTTGTATCACAGCGACCTAGATCTTTCTTGATTTTCTGAATGGCTTGAAAAGTGGTGAATGCTTCATAGTCACAATTTGGAATTGTGAATCTAGCAAGCTCAAACTCTTTCAGCATATCTTTCATCTGAGACAAGTTCATTCTTTCAACCATGTCAAATGGGAAACCATGATTGATCAGGGTCATAAACACAGATGACTCGGGCCTCTCTTCCATAATGTCTTTTGTTGTAAGAAGAACATCAATCTTTGATTCATCTTGATCTTTGTTAGTTTCATCTTCAATCAGCTCTTTCCATTCAGCATCACTCTCAGGTTCA
Source organism: Flaveria trinervia (assembly GCA_025506515.1). NCBI lineage: Eukaryota > Viridiplantae > Streptophyta > Magnoliopsida > Asterales > Asteraceae > Flaveria > Flaveria trinervia. The sequence goes on along the minus strand of CM046441.1, from coordinate 18,582,198 downwards.
TCTTGATCATGAGTTACTTGCTTTAATGGTGAAACATCCACTGAAGGAGTGTGTTCTGAAGATGTATGCCTTGACTTCTTGGGTATCTCTTCAATATTGATTATTTGTATATTTGTTGAACCCATATACTTCCTTTTTCTTGAGTATTGAATCAGTTACTTAGAGGATGTTGCAGGCTCTTTTGGTTGTACTAATATAGTGACAGACTTAGATTCCAGAACACTTATTTTCATCTTCAGCTCCTCAACCACTTCATTCTTTCTTTGTATCTCAGCATGTTGTTCTTCAATAGTCTTGTTAGCTTGGTTGCTCTCCAACACAAGCTTTTCTATTTAAGCCTTTTTATTAGCAATAGATTCCTTTTGTTCTTCAACAAGATTCAGCATAGCATCAGTGACTTCATTGTTGCATTAAGCATCTTCTCTTAATCTTATGATGATTTTTTTGTTGCATCAACTAGATATCCTTTTCTTTTACAATCCGTTTCAGCTCTTGAATTCTTTTCTTTCTGCAGTTAGACTTGTGAATCAGCTTGTTGTATTTAGCAACCAGATAACTCTTGCTGATAGGGATATCAGTATCACTTAGATCATCTTCATTGTAGGCAATCACATCAACATAGTTTACCTCTTCTTCTTCTTCTTCTTCTTCTTCTTGATGTTGAGAAGCAATCTTCTCATCATTTAATTTTTTAGGGGCTACACTTACTGAGCTTGAATTGACCTCAATAGCTTATTCTTCCAGTTCTTGATGCGGTTGTTGTGGTTGTTGATGGTCAGTGACTGGAGAGAATAGTTTAGTTTCATTTGAGAGTACAGCGGATTTAGTTTTGGTTAGTGACAGTTGGACTGTACTTGCTTGTGAGGCTAACTCTGTCTCCTAGTGTAAATGCTCTCAGTGGATGAACTTTTTGGATTTGGAGCTTGTTGAAACAATTGCATTTTAAGCTAATTTGATGATTGAGGGTGAATTGGAGAGATTGGTTGAGTGTTTTGGTTGGCTGGTGATTGTGATTAGGGTGATTGTTGTTGATTTGGTGATAGTGGGTGAATAGGTGAGATAGGTTCTGTGTTTTGGCTATCAGGAGAATTTGGTAAGGATGGTCGAGGTTGATGGTGATATATCTGGTGAGTGAGTGTCTTGAACAGAGTTGGTTGATGAAAGCTTCTGTTGATCTTTCCACACAAGCTCTTTAGGAATGTTTCCATGAGCATCTACCACATGATCAAACATGGGCATGTCTCCTCCTTCATATTTCCCAGATTTTTTATTCAGTGCAGACATGCGAAGGTGTGCTTGAACGAATACATCACCATCCACAATAATTCCAGGCAGATCAGCGTTGATGATTAGTTTCAAAAACGTTGGAAACATATACATCTTGTCAACCTTCTGTACTTTGATATGATCACAAAATTAGTTCAAGATGTGCTTTGAGTAATTGTAGGTTCTTCCCTTTAAAACACCAATAATGCTTGAAGAGATATGCCTTGAAAATCTCTCAAGACTAGATTTTTTGTTTGAGATGCACTTAAGATAAGTGTGGCAGAGAAATCTGTATGGCTTGTAGAGTCTTCCTTTCTTTATTTCTCCCTTCTCGAAGTCACCATCATACCCCATCAAAAGAAAGACTTTTTCTATGTATTCCACATTTGTCAATGCGGAAGAACAAATACTTGGTCTTCCACATTTGTCCGCATTAATACTTGTCCCTATTTGTTTTATATCTTTTGCATTGACAAATGCGGAAGACAACACTTGGTTTCTTCTGAGTAGGATCTTCATCCGCCTTTATTCTTGGACTTGTGGGATTCCAGCAAAGCAATCATCAAATCACCCATTGAATTGGCATGTATGATCCTTTCAGGCTGCAATGAAGGTTTGGTTAGAATCACACTAAGAATACGAACAATAGGGAGATTAAACGAGATTCGAATGATTCATTATTGAATCATCACAACATGTTTTACCTTGAACACAAAGGATTAAGAGCATAGATATATGTTTGTTTAATGTTTTGATTTAGTAAAATTTGAATTTTATAGACGGAAGAGAAGTTTGTTGAGAGTGTGTTTTGCAAGGTCTAAAAAAGTGAACTAAAAAAGTGAATAATGAGTTTTGAAGTCAAATATCATTTATACTCTCAGATACATTAATTTTATTAATATGATGAAGTGGGACCCTCAACAAGTTCTTCTGTAGATCATCTACAGATCCCGTAAATCATCTGAGGATGTCTTAACAACACTTGCTAATGCAGTATACCTTACATTTTCACAGATTACCAAACTATGAAATTCAATTATATTTGTTGTTCTTTGCTTATCCGTAGTTTCTACTGATGCTTAAGATGGCATATTGTTGTATGGTCCATGTCCATTACTTAGAACCATTTATTGCTGTCGGACCTTGTTGACTTTGTATTCATGACAATTTAGCACAAAAAAGTTTACATGATTTTAAACAAGATTTCATGTATCCAGGAGCCAAGTTAGTGCTTAGATTCCAATTCCTTCAAATTGATAATGAAATAGACAAAGCTGCTAATTGACAATGAATATATAGAAAAAATCTTTCTTATGATGGGGTATGATGGTGACTTCGAGAAGGGAGAAACAAAGAAAGTAAGACTCTTCAAGCCGTATAGATTTCTCTGCCACACCTATCTTAAGTGCATCCCAAACATAAAATTTGGACTTGACAGATTTTCAAGGCATATCTCTTTAGGCATTATTGGTGTTTTTGAGGGAAGAAACTAGAATTACTCAAAGTACATCTTCAACTACTTATGTGATCACATCAAAGTATAGAAGGCTGACAAAATGTATTTGTTTCCAAGGTTTTTGCAACTAATCATCATTGCTGATCTTCCTGGAATTATTGTGGATGGTGATGTGTTCATTCAAGCACACCTTGGCAGATTCGTACTTAATAAAATATCTGGGAAATATGAAGGAGGAGACATGCCCATGTTTGATCATGTGGTAGATGCTCATGGAAACATTCCTCAAGAGCTTGTGTGGAAAGATCAACAGAAGCTTTCATCAACCAACTCTGTTCAAGACACTCACTCACTAGATATATCACACATACACCATCAACCTCCACCATCCCTACCAAATTCTCCTGACAGCTAAAACACAAAACCTATTTCTCCTATTCACCCACTATCACCAAATCAACAACAATCACCCCAATCACAATCACTAGCCTGCCAAAACACTCAACCAATCTCTCCAATTCACCCTTAATCACCAAATCAGCTTCAAATGCAATTGTTTCAACAATCTCCAAATCCAGAAAATTCAAATGCAATTGTTTCAACAACCTCCAAATCTAGAAAATTCATCCACTGAGAGCATTTACACTGGGGAGATAGAGTTATCCTCACAAGCAAGTACAGTCCAACTGTCATTAACCAAAACTGAATCCTCTATACTCTTAAATGAAACCAAACCAGTCTCTCTAGTCACTGACCATCAACAACCACAACAATCGCATCAAGAACCAAAAGATCAAGCTATTGAGGCCAGTTCAAGCTCAGCAAGTATAGTCCCTGAAAAATTAAATGATGATAAGATTGCTTCTCAACATCAGAAGAAGAAGAAGAGGTAAACTATGTTGATGTGATTGCCTACAATGAAGATGATCTAAGTGATACTGATATCCTTGTGAGCAAGAGTTATCTGGTTCCTGATTACAACAAGCTAATTCATAAGTCTGAGGATGTCTTAACGACATCTGCTGATGAAGTATACCTTACATTTTCATAGATTACCAAATTATGAAATTAAATTATATTTGTTGTTCTTTGCTCATCCGTAGTTTACCAATCTACGAGTAAACATTTAAGTTTTCCACACTGTAGCTTCTACTAATGATTAAGATGGCATATTGTTGTATGGTCCAAGTTCATTACTTAGAACCATTTATTGCTTTTGGACCTTGTTGACTCTGTATTCATGAAAATTTAGCACAAGAAAGTTTACATGATTTTAAACAAGATTTCATGTATCCAGGAGCCAACTTGGTGCTCAGATTCCAATTCCTTCAAATTGATAATGAAATAGACAAAGCCGCTGATTGATAAACTTAACTTTATGAATTCTACTCCCCCTAAATTTGTGATTAATGATGAGAGTAAGCATTTATCATAAATTTTTAAGAAGAATAACATGAGTGACAGTTAATTGTATGATGATTCTCAGACATATGTACACATATAATGGGATCATAATATAATACTAAGCCTCTTCCTAATTAGTTATTTTGTTGAATTGACACCTAAACAGAGTTCTGATTGCAAGTATGTAGTCCACTTAAATCCATACAAGAGCTCATGTATCAACTAGGCATCCTGTTTATCATGTTTTCATATTGAGTTGGAAATAACTGTTATGAGCTTCACATTCAAGTCACAAAGATTTTGTCCTCCCTTTGCAAGTCAAATCATCACTTTTTCACACTTAAGAACTATGTACTTTAAGTTATAAGTTCTATCTTGAGATTCATTGGGCATCTTATTAATGCAATGACGTAAAAGCTCTAGATTAATATACAATTGATCACATAGGATTATTTTGAGAGCTTAGATATATCATCATTAGGTCACCAGGTCTTTACTCACGTAAAACAAACGTGCATTTAACCCAGGTCTTTGTTCACACAAAACAGAGGGATGATGAGGATCATGAACTTTTCACCTTTTGTAACTGATATTCAGTATGGTGACCATACACCCAGGTCTTTGTTCACACAAAATAAAGGGTGTATGATTTACAAATATAGGTATTATAAGGTGTTGGTACGTCGTGTGCTTAGATGGGTGATTTGATCACATCATAATAAGACTCACTTTGTATCATCAAAATGAAGTTTCCCACAAACAATCACTTTGAATTATGTTTGGCATGCACTAAGTGTAGTTTCCACATAAGATGAATCTACTCACATATCAAGAAACTAGCTTAGATTTAATATTAGTTATGAATTCAGGAATAAGTAGAGATATATTATACTATCATTTCCAAGCATATGTCATGCTCAAGCATCATTACACACAGTATTTTGTTTGTTCAGATTGATTAATCTATGTTAATCACGCCTAGAGACAATTAGAAAATTAAATCTAAAAGGGATCGATATCTAGTTTGATCAATTAGATTAAGATTTGCAGCGGAATAGCACACGAATTAGACGAAATTTTAGCAAGAATAATATGAATATTCAATCAAACAGTAACGGTTATAGAGAGAGAAAGTTTTATGCAAAAAGAATGTTTTCATTCACGCACATGCGTCACCTCCGAGGAAATTAGGTCAACATTCCTTTTATAAAGGAATGTGACATCAGCTGACGTCACTTGATAGTGACAGCTAACTGATTTATATAAACAACTAAAAGTAAACTAAACTACTAAAGATGTCCACAACAACTGAGGACACCTTCACTAAAAGCCAAGTATAAGTTAACATTACAACTACAGAAGTTATAACATCTGAAGTGTAAGAACTTCAGATGTTTTAAATAATATAAAACTACTGATTACAAACTACTGAAATGTAAACCATCACAACTACTGAAAAGAACTACTTCAGCTGTTTTACAACTTCTAAGAACTTTGTCTTCAGACTGTCTTCAGACTTGTCTTCAGACTTTGTCTTCAGACTTTGTCTTCAGACTTTGTCTTCAGACTTTGTCTTCAGACTTTGTCTTCAGACTTTGTCTTCAGACTTTCTCTTTAGCGGTTGTCTTCAGACTTTGTCTCCAGACTTTGTCTCCAGACTTTGTCTCCAGACTTTGTCTCCAGACTTTGTCTCCAGACTTTGTCTCCAGACTTTGTCTCCAGACTTTGTCTCCAGACTTTGTCTCCAGACTTTGTCTCCAGACTTTGTCTCCAGACTTTGTCTCCAGACTTTGTCTCCAGACTTTGTCTCCAGACTTTGTCTCCAGACTTTGTCTCCAGACTTTGTCTCCAGACTTCGTCTCCAGACTTTGTCTCCAGACTTTGTCTCCAGACTTTGTCTCCAGACTTTGTCTCCAGACTTTGTCTCCAGACTTTGTCTTGAGACTTTGTCTTCAGACTTTGTCTTCAGACTTTGTCTTCAGACTTTGTCTTCAGACTTTGTCTTCAGACTTTGTCTTCAGACTTTGTCTTCAGACTTTGTCTTCAGACTTTGTCGTCAGACTTTGTCTTCAGACTTTGTCTTCAGACTTTGTGTTCAGACTTTGTCCTCAGCTGTTGTCTTCAGACTTTGTCCTCAGTTGTTGTCTTCAGACTTTGTCCTCAGCTGTTGTCTTCAGACTTTATCTTCAGACTTTGTCTTCAGCTGTTGTCTTTAGACTTTGTCTTCAGACTTTATCTTCAAACTTTGTCTTCAGCAGTTGCAGACCACTTTAGTTGTTTTGATGTCTGTGGGACTTAAAGGTTTTTCTGATCTGGCTCATTGGTTCTTTTGGTACAACAAAATCCCCCTGAACCAATGCAGCCAAAACCTTTAAGATTATTGAAGTCCCACTTATTGACAGAAACATTATCTGGATCAGTTCAGATATCTTCAAATTAAGCTCAGTCCAGGGAAGAGGTTTCAGAAGGTTTGATTGGCAAAGGATGAATGGGAACTCTATCTTGGGGAATTGGACACAGAGCTGTTACCCCATCCATGAAACCTACATCCCAATGATAAGTCTGTAAGACTCTCTGACATAGGCCTCAAGGAAGACAACTTGTTCTTCCATTGTGAGTTCGTCAGCTTCACTTTCAAAGAAGAACTCAGGCCCATCGTACTCTGATAAGTACTTGATATGCTTTCCATTCTTCAGCTCCATAGTAGTTATTTCTCTGTATGCAAACTCATTAGGATGAGTGCCTTCAAGCAACAACTGGAGCTCATTTCTTCTTATTTCTTCAAGCTTCTTGTAGATCAACCCCTTCTTTACCATTTTGTTTTTTAGTAAAGTTTGTGGAGTCATCTTACACTTGTAAGCTCTCTTGAAGTCATCAAGGATTTCCTAGGGTGACACTACAATGGCCAGCATTATCACAGCATCTACAATCTTCTTTTTATGAATTCTTACTCTGGGGTTAGGCCAAATTCTCACTCTCTCTTTCTGATATTGAAATGTAAATCTGAGAGCATACAACCTCTGAGCATGTTTCTTCATAGCTTGTATGGATGAAGACTTAGGAAACTCTTTATCAATCATCCTTAACAGCTGCTCATCATGTTGTTTGTGCTTTTCTTCTTCTTCAAGTTTGACTTTTACCATTTGCCTTTAGAAGTCAGGTGTGATTGTTGTTGGTTAACTCCTGGGCTCAGGCATCTTTATTTTAAGAATAGCAGAGATTGGCATACTATCATCCTCATCATCATGTTCTTCTTCTTCCATCCTCAACACCCTTCTCTTCCTCTTGGGTGCACCATTGGTCGCGGGTTGAGTAGGTTTCTTGGGTAAAGGAGTTGATTTTGAGGGTTGTGAAGTTGGTTGTTTTGGTTTGGGTGATTGTACAGGCTTCTCTAGCATCTTGGTTTTGAGTGAAGCTTTGGATAACTTTGCCATATCAGACCTTTTCCTAGCACCAGCTTCATCAAGAGCTTCTATGATCAATCCTTTGTTGAATACTTCAAAAGAATAGATTCTGGTGGTTATCTCCAAAATACTTTCTCTGGACCATGACTTCACTGATGGGTTTGATAGAACACAAAATAAACAAGTTTAACCTTTTAAACTTTCTGAAAAACGCAACGGAAGTATAGCATTATAACATGTTTATAATCTGAAAAATCATGTTCTTAATGATGTTTTAAGATGGAAAAACAAACCCAAATCAAAAGGATCTTAAATATGTGAATAAACAAGCTATGAACACATGTTAAACTACATAAAATCACATCTACATAAAGCTGTGATGAACTACCTTTCTCCAGCCAAAAAGTCGACCAAGGAAGGGTTGAAAGATGCTTGTGAATCGACCAAGACTCCAAGGAAGGATCCCTCAAGCTTGTATACCCCAAGATTATATGCAAAGCACTCTTCTAGTTAGGGAGAACAACACCAAAGTTCTTCAAAAACCCCTCTGTTCAGCTAAAAACCCGAGAGTTTGAGAGAGAGAGAGAGCTGCTGAGAAAATTGTTTGCATGTGTATCTTGAATGAGAGAGCAAAGAGTGTGGGACTAGCTTTGGATTAAAGAAAGTAAAACCTCTAATTGGAGAGGGTGGGCGGCTGAAAATGCTTGTCAAGAGCAAGTTCCCCCCAAAACTTTTTAATCCAATTTTATAAAATCGTCCCTTGTTAGTTTATGCAATTAACATTTAATTGTATAACTTATACACTCCTTTAATTAGTTAATGTTATCTAACTAACTTAATGACAGGATCAGTGATCTCAAGTTTGATGGATTAGAGTGTAAAGAGAGAATATAATTCTGTGAGAAGGAATGTTTCAATAATATCAAATGTTTCTGCTCAATCATTCACAATTACAATAAGGTTGACACTCCTTATATAGAGTGCAATCACTGCTGATATCACGGGATAGTGACATCTGGCAGATTTGTTAGAAAAATAACTTAAACTTAACAAACTACTGAAATGTTCACAACTACTGAGAACATATCAGAGTGCTAAGTATAAAACATAAAACTACTGATACGAAACTACTGAAACTACAACGACTGAAGAACAAGCTCTTCAGTCGTTTTACAAAACTACAGAAAGGAAAACATAAAACTACTGAAAGAAAACCGTCACAACTACTGAAGAAGACCTCTTCAGCTGTTGTGACAATGACTAATACTTGGTCTTCAGCACTTGTCTTCAGACTTTGTCTTCACCACTTGGGTCTTCAGACTTTGTCTTCAGCACTTGTCTTCAGATTTTGTCTTCAGCACTTGTGTCTTCAGACTTTGTCTTCAGCACTTGTGTCTTCAGACTTTTGTCTTCAGCTGTTGTGGACTTTAGCAGTTGTTGTGACGTCTGTGGGACTTAAGGTTTTTCTAATCCGGCTCATTGGTTCTTTTGGTCCAACAAACTGTAGGGTATTTAACATGTTTATCAAAGTTCATATTCTCTTGTGTTATATGAAAAACGCAGCGGATTTATTTTTTTAAAACATGTTAATAAGATGATTATTAAACCCATTTAATAAAGAACCCCAATCCATGGATCATTATACAAATGCATACAACAAGGACATAAGAAACTTAGAAGAATATACAAGCTTGTAGCTTCCTAAAACCCAAAGATTAGAGCTGTGAAAGATGACTTTGTGGCTGAGTTTTCAACCAAGAAAACCTCAAGGAGTGATACCCCAAGCTTGTACAAACACCTTCCTTTGCTAGGGCTTGCAACACCAACTTGAAGAGCTCTCCTCTTGTTGAATCTTTTCAGCCAAGAACACTTCTTTGCTGAGCTGAAAATTCCGGATTCCTTTGCTCAAAACCAAGATTTTTGAGTAAGAAAAGAGAGAGAACTTATCTTGTGTGTGTGTGTAAGAATGAATAGTATGCAAGAGAGTTCTTGAGTGGAGTTATTGCATGGCCTTGGAACCAAAAAAAGGGGGATATCCAAGACCAAAAGGGGTGGCCGATTTTGGCTCCCTTTGGACTCCATCATGTTTCAAAAGTTTTTAAAAAACACATACTCTTTCATCCTTATAATGTAAAATTAAACCATTTTAATTTTATATGACTAACACACACACTATTATTTGTCATTGTTTAACTAATTTAAAAAATGAACAAATAATCCCATATGAAAAATATATATATATATATATATATATATATATATATACTATATATATATATATATATATATATATAATATATAATATATAATATATATATATATATATATATATATATATAAACTTGTTCATTTGCAAAAGCAATGATTTAGAAAACCCGGTTTCTAAATTGGTGTTTATATTTATTTGTTTTGATCTAATCAACAAATAAATATTTGTCGGTGTTTGTTTGGCTTGTTATTGGTATGACCCAAGTTGGATCATATCACACTAGCCACATCAATTTAATATGTATCTTGGGCAGATCAATTCTTTCAATCTCCTACCTGCACAATATTCATAGAAGATTGATGCAAGCAGCAAATAACGCCTAGCAACGGTTTGCTACCCCTAATGTGTATGACTAAGTGCCATTCAATAACATCATCCTTTTCAAGTACCTTACTTGAAAATGTTTTAGGTGAATTAATCATCTATCCTTTTGTTACAGATGTCATGTTAAATCCAAGAGACACAGAATTGTCATTCTCTGATGATTTAACTTTACAGGCCTTAGACATCTAACTCTCAACGAATAAGAGGAACAAATTCCATCTTGACTACATACGTCTCTCACAATCACCTTATGTCATACCTGAACTCAGCCTTATGTACTGCCTTTTCAGAACAGCAAAGGACTAAGTCAAAGTACAATACTTGGTGAATATCAAGACCCAATATGTATCTCAGGTCTGAGGATTCAATGATATTTGCCTTTACTCAAAATCTCTTATGACTAATCAGAAAGATTCCATGCAGAAATAATTGAGAGCGGGTCAGTCCAATATCTATATCCCATAGACATCAATGAACCTTTGGTAGCAACCTCTTGCTCTATATTCATACCTTATGAATATCAACCAATCCAAGTTCATTATAGTCTTACATTCATGGATGTTGCCACAAGTATGATCGACTACGGACGTTGAGAATAATTCATTTATTCACGGATTTAAACATGCTAAAATAGAAGAACAAATGAAATTATAACCATATAATTAAGTCAAATAACATTAGTTCCAATATCCAAATACAAAATACAACATCAAACCCAGTCACTAGAATATCTAAGTCCCATGGCACAAACATCACCTTCATGCTTTGCCTTTTCAAGGAGCTTTGTGAGTGGATCCGCAACGTTTTATCAGTGTGGACTTTGCGAATACATATCTTTCCGTTTTCAACTTCATCCCATATGTAGTTGAATCTCCGTTCAATGTGGCGAGTCTTTTGATGAGCACGAGGTTCCTTGATTTGAGCAATCACACCCTTGTTGTCACAAAAGATCTCTAGGGGATCCTCAATGGAAGGGACTACGCCTAGATCGGCTATGAATTTCTTCAGCCATGCAGCTTCCTGTGCTGCCATTGAAGCGGCGACATATTCTGACTCTATAGTGGACAACGCTACTACTTCTTGCTTTGAGCTTTTCCAAGAAATAGCTCCCCCATTCAGAATAAAGATGTACCCCGATTGAGATCGTGAATCATCACGATCGGTTGGAAACTCGCATCCGTGTAACCTTTTACAACGAGTTCCTCTCACCAGATCCGTAGATCAAGAACATGTCCTTAGTCCTCCTTAGGTACTTTAGAATGTTCTTGACAGCCATCCAATGACTATCACCAGGATTTTGCTGGTATCTACTTGTCATGCTTAAAGCGCATGACACGTCTGGTCTAGTGCATATCATTGCATACATGATGGATCCTATAGCAGATGCATATGGGAATGCCTTCATTCTATTTTGCTCTTCCTTTAAGCTTGGACATTGAGTCGTACTCAATATTGTCCCTCTCTGAATAGGTACAGTACCTTTCATAGAGTTTTCCATCTTGAACCTTTTCAAGATTTTGTCAATGTATGCACTTTGATTCAAACCAATTAGCCGTCTTGATCTATCCCTATAGATCTTTATTCCCAGAATATAGGCGGCTTCACCAAGATCCTTGATGGAAAAACAACTTCCAAGCCAGGTTTTTACACCTTCTATGGTTGGAATGTCGTTTCCAAACAGTAGTATGTCATCAACATATAATACTAGGAAGGTTATTGTGCTCCCACTAGCCTTCTTATACACGCAAGGCTCATCAGCGTTTTTGATGAAGCCAAATTTCATTACTTCATCATCAAAACGGTGATTCCAACTTCTTGATGCTTGTTTCAATCCATAGATTGATTTCATTAACTTGCATACTTTATTAGGATATTTTGGATCGACAAAGCCTTCAGGCTGAACCATATAGACATCTTCCTCAAGATATCCATTTAGGAAAGCAGTTTTGACATCCATTTGCCAAATATCATAATCATAATGAGCTGCTATGGCAAACAATATCCTTATAGACTTAAGCATTGCAACAGGTGAGAAGGTTTCATCATAATCAACCCCTTGAGTTTGAGAGAAACACTTTACTACAAGTCTAGCTTTGTAAGTATCCAAGTTTCCATGCATATCAGTTTTCTTCTTAAAAACCCACTTACTTCCAACAATTTTGGAATTAAGAGGTGGCACAACAAGTTCCCAAACTTGATTGTCATACATGGATTGCATCTCAACGTTCATGGCCTCAAGCCATTTGTTACAATCCAAATTGGACACTGCATCATGATATGTGGTTGGTTCATCTGAATCCACCACATAGCATCGATCCATGAAAAATCCGTATCTGTCAGGTGGATTACTAGTTCTATCACTTCTGCGAACGTTTTGTGTGTATCGATCAACCGCTTGATCATCCTCAACATCCTCACGTTGAGTGCTAGTTCTACCAAACATGCACCGGGCTGTGTTTCTTGATCCTCCTCAAGATCCACTGTTCCACTGCCAGTTCCTTCCATAAGGAACTTTGTTTCTAAGAACTCACCCTTTCTGGCAACAACACCTTTTGTTCCAGTGAGTCATAGAAATAATATCCCATAGAATCTCTAGGATATCCAACAAAGATACACTTGGTAGATCGGACATCTAATTTGTTTGGGGTGGGAGTCTTAACATAAGCCTCACAACCCCAGACCCTTAAGTATGATAGGAATGGAACTCTTCCATGCCACATCTCAAAAGGTGTCTTTTCCACCTTTTTGGTTGGGGTGATATTCAGAATACGGGCCGTGGAGAGCAAAGCGAACCCCAAAATGATAGAGGTAATGTGCTTCTAGCCATCATAGATCGAACCATATCCAATAAGGTTCGATTCCTCCTCTCAGACACACCATTATGTTGTGGTGTTCCAGGTGGAGTGAGTTGTGAGACAATCCCACAACTCCTAAGATGATCTTGAAAAACATCACTTAGGTATTCACCACCTCTATCGGTGCGGAGAATTTTAATTGACTTGTTGAGTTGATTTTCCACTTCATTCTTGAAGATTTTGAACATTTCAAAAGCTTCATCTTTGTGCCTTAATAAGTACACGTACCCATAGCGACTATAATCGTTGGTAAAGGTAATGAAGTATCTTTCACCATTCCTAGTCATTGGCTTAAAAGGACCACATACATCCGAATGTATGATACCTAATAAATCTTTTGCCCTTTCGTTAGTTCCACTAAAGGGTGCCTTAGTCATTTTTCCTTGTAAACAAGATTCACATACATCAAACGAATCACATTCATTTGTTTTTAAGAGACCATTCTTTTGAAGTGTTTGTATACGTTTCTTGTTTATATGACCAAGACGGCAATGCCAAAGGTAGGTATCACTCAAATCTAATTTGAGTCTTTTGGTGGTTGCTTGGTATATTGAGCTATCATATGTACGTTTTCATGAACCAATTCATAAATACCATTACAAGGTATAGCCTTAAAATAAAATACACGATTTAAAGAAACATGAATATCATTGTCAACAAACTTGAAATCATAATCATATTCTCTTAAACGGGAAACATAAATTATGTTCCTAGTCAAACTAGGAGAATATAATACATTGTTTAAAAATAACTTCCAAGCCACTTGGAAGCTTCAAAATGTAGTCTCCTTGGGCTTCAACGTGAACCCTTGCACCATTTCCCATGAAGAGACTTATTTCCCCTTTTGCATAGTGCTCATTTCTTTTGAACCCCTGCAATAAATTGCCAATGTGAGTTCCACATCCGGTATCTAATACCCATGTGTTAGAAGAAATAACATTTAGCCTAACATGTATCATGTAAATTATACCTGAGGTTTGCCCGGCATCCCTCTTTTCTCTCAACTCTTGGACATAGACTAGACAATTTCTCATCCATTGCCCTATCTCACCACATTTAAAGCATGGGTCGTTAACAACAACCTTTTGCTTCTTCTCCTTGGGCTTCGGAGGTTCCGCCCTAACAACCATCTTCCCCTTTCCCTTTGAGTGCCCCTTTCCTTTGGCAACAGTTGCCTTAGGAGGGGGTAGAGACCTTCTCCTTCTCCCACCTTCATTAATGGTGAGAACGGGTAAAACCCTTTTACCCATTCCCGCCTCAGCTGATTTGAGCATCGAATGAAGTTCATTTATGGTCCTGTCCCATCCATTCATGTTTTATATCATCACGAATGCCTCAAACCTTTTAGTTAGGCCATTAAGGATCAAATCCGTGGCCAACTCCTTTGAGACAGGACAATTTAGCCTTTGAAGGCGGTCGATGTGGCTTTTCATCTTAAGAACATAAGATGAAACTGTTTGGGATTCTTCCCTCCGACATGCATGAAGCGCTCGAACCGTTTCGAAGTGCTCCACTCTAGCTTGTTGCTGGAACGTTTCCCGCAACTGAGTGATCATGTCATAGGCTCCATGGAGCTCATACTCCTTTTGGAGTTCGGGTGTCATACTTGCTAACATTAAGCAAGAGACTTGGACGGAGTCTTCCACATATTTAACCCAATCATTATAGGCCTCCACATCCTCCTCGTTAGGTTCATCGGGAATGGGATCATCAAGAATGTAGGCCCGCCTTTCTTGCTTGAGAACAATTCTCAAGTTGCGGTACCAATCCATGAAGTTGTTAGGTGTTAGACGATCCCTTTGAAGGATCGCCCTAAGGGATTGGTTGTTTTGGTTAGGAACATCATTATTAGCGTTGTTGTTGTCGGCCATCTACAAGATTTTACAAAGTCCATTTTAGTAATCGTTGATATAATTGTATATCTCATTTATTAATACCCTTTATGTCTCATAGACTATTAATAAATAAAATTTTAGAATCCAACGTTATATTTAAATATTGGTTAGGTGACCTTTATCCCATTATTTAAATAAACAAGGTAGTCATAAATGACAATTGCAACCTATTGCAACTTCTAGTGGTATGGGATCGTTTGAACATCTTATGTTTATAACGGCATGTTTATCCCATCTACACCTTTTATAAAACACATTTTAGGTGATCCATTCAATATATTTTATAAATCAAGTCGTCCTACTTACACACACGTATGAGTTATTACATAAGTGGTTAGATGACCTTTATGCCACAAACATGGTATTCTCACCTCAAGTTACAAGTCCCTCAAAGTGGTTAGGTGACCTTTATCCCACCAAGAGTTTGCAAGTGACCTAAGCGTTGTGGAAAAGGATGGTGTTTAACTTGTTTTCAAAAGGGATTTATAATTTCACAATTCTTGTTTTAGAAAAGACCATGTACCATATGATTGTATGCATTCAACCATATGGTACCCATTTGGTTCTTTTAAATAAAACCCATTTTATTTTGCAAACCATTAACTCCTTTTATAGAACCATTCAATTTTGCTTAATGATTTATTAACCAATTTCTTGTTATTGCTTGTTCTAGTTGATGGTTTGTTAATCACATCCAAATATTCAAAACAAAATAACATCATAAGGATTCAACCAAGCATAACCAAAACAATGCATATATGCATAACAAAGCATACTATGTTCAGCACGCTTGTTTAGCCAAAACAAGTGTGTCAAAAGGTCTTGTCCTAAGGGTTAAGAACATGACACATGGTTGACAAAAGAAACTCCCACTTGAAACCACATCTTCAAGCATTCTCTTTGTCCATCTTTTCTCCAAGTCTTGATCTTGAGCATCCTTACAAAATATGTATCCTAATACATTTTTCTAGTAAAGATATACTCCTATTCTATTTATTACAAACCATATGAAATAATAGATTACAAAACAAGACTTGAAACAAACCAAAAAAAAAAATATGCCCAAATGAATATAACATGACAACCAATCATTCAATCCAAATGGTCTAGGCTTTGTTATGCATAATCAACAACACATGTTCAAACATACACAAGATAATCGATTTTCGAAGCCCCTTAGAGCCCATGTTCTTGGCCAACATAAACAAGAACAAATGGGTTTAGAACATATAAACAAACATCTAATAATCTAGAGTTTTAAGGATCCTTATATGCATAAAGTAGCATCTTTAAAACACCCAAAAAAGGGGGCAAAATCCAACCCTCTAACTCACGGATTTTGGGTGTTTACCACCACAAAACCGTGAACTAGTAAGAGAGAAAACATGTATGCATATGTATAAGTGGCTCTTGATGCCATTTGTAGGGTATTTAACATGTTTATCAAAGTCATATTCTCTTGTGTTATATGAAAAACGCAACGGATTTATTTTTTTAAAACATGTTAATAAGATGATTATTAAACCCATTTAATAAAGAACCCCAATCCATGGATCATTATACAAATGCATACAACAAGGACATAAGATACTTAGAAGAATATACAACCATGTAGCTTCCTAAAACCCAAAGATGAGAGCTGTGAAAGATGACTTTGTGGGTGAGTTTTCAACCAAGAAAACTTCAAGGAGTGATACCCCAAGCTTGTACAAACACCTTCCTTTGCTAGGGCTTGCAACACCAACTTGAAGAGCTCTCCTCTTGTTGAATCTTTTCAGCCAAGAACACTTCTTTGCTGAGCTGAAAATTCCGGATTCCTTTGCTCAAAACCAAGATTTTTGAGTAAGAAAAGAGAGAGAACTTATCTTGTGTGTGTGTGTAAGAATGAATAGTATGCAAGAGAGTTCTTGAGTGGAGTTATTGCATGGCCTTGGAACCAAAAAAAGGGGGATATCCAAGACCAAAAGGGGCGGCTGATTTTGGCTCCCTTTGGACTCCATCATGTTTCAAAAGTTTTTTAAAAAAACACATACTCTTGCATCCTATAATGTAAAATTAAACCATTTTAATTTTATATGACTAACACACACACACTATTATTTGTCATTGTTTAACTAATTTAAAAATGAACAAATAATCCCATATGAACAAATATATATATATATATATATATATATATATATATATATATATATATATATATATATATATATATAAACTTGTTCATTTGCAAAAGCAATGATTTAGAAAACCCGGTTTCTAAATTTGTGTTTATATTTATTGTTTTGATCTAATCAACAAATAAATATTCGTCGGTGTTTGTTTGGCTTGTTTATGGGTATGACCCGACTTGGATCATATCACACTAGCCACATCACTTTAATATGTATCTTGGGCAGATCAATTCTTTCACAAACTCCCCCTGAACCAATGCAGCCAAAACCTTAACTTTATTGAGGTCCCACTTATTGTTGGCAATAAGATTGGTCTTTTTCCTTCTTGATCAGCTAAGAAGATGACCCAATTAAGCACTGGTCTGGGAATAGATTTCTGAAATTTGGTTGGCATAGTATGGATAGGAGCCCTGACTTTGGGGAACTGGACACAGGGCTGTGGTCCTATCCATGAAATCTACTTCCCATGTATAAGCCTGTAGGATTCTCTGGTGTATGCTCTGAGAAACATAATTTGGTCTTCCATGGTAAGATTTTCAGCTCCACTATCAAACAATCATTCATGCCCATACACCTCTGAAATGTACTTAGCCTGTTTGCCATTTTGTGCACAACTGTTGTGATCTGTCTGTATGCAAACTCATCTTGGTGAGTCCCTTCAAGTAACAGACTGAGCTCATTTTGTTTGAAGTTCCCAAGCCTCTTGTAGACTAACCCTTTTTAATTACTCTGTTCTTTAACATCTTTTAGGGTGGCTGTTTAGTTTCATAGGCCTTCTTGAAATCTTCTACAATTTCCCAGGGTGATACTATAAGGACCACTGTGATCTCTTCATCTACGATCCTTTTTACTTGGCCCTTCTATCTCGAAGGAATGTCTTTCTTCACAATTCTGTGAGCCACCCTAGGATCAGGCCATATTCTCACCTTTTCCTCTAATATTGAAATGTGTTAGCAAGGGTGTACAATCTCAGAGCTTCCTTCTTCATACTGATTATTGATGAAGAAGCAGCATAAGTTTTGTCTATGCTTTTCAGCATCTCATCATCATGAAGCTTTTGCTGTTGTTCTTCTTCTATCTTTACTCTCACAGCTTCCATCTGTGAGGTGGGAGTGATGGGCATAGGTTTGGCTTTAGGCAAAGTTAGGACTGCAGAAAGAGGCAGCCTATCTTCTTCCTCATCATCCTCTTCTTCTTCTTCTTCTGGCCTCAACACCCTTCTCTTCTTCTTCTTGGGTGCATCATCGGCTGTTGGTTTTGAGGGTAAAGGAATTGGTTTAGAGGGTTGTGGTAGTGGTGATTTTGAAGTGGGAGGTTTTGCAGGTGTTCTAGCATTCTTGTAGTGAGTGAGGATTTTGAGTGTTTTGCTAGTTCCTTTCTGTTCCCAGCACCTGCCTCATTTAGTGCTTCAATCACCAATCCCTTAGTGTATGCTTCAGACGAACAGATCTTGGTGGTTATTGCCAAGATACTGTCCCTGGTCCATGACTTAATCTCGATCAATGATCTCCCAAGGTACTTTTCAATGAGTCTGATCATGATCTCTAGTCTTTCTCTTTCTAATGCATCATAACTTGCCCATCTTGAGTTAATTTCTTCAACTTCAAGTCTCCTAATCTCTGAGTCATGCTTTGCAGTATCGAACCCCTGTCTATATAGTTGATCAATAATGGAGTCCATTGATTTACTGTGTGTAGCATCCGCCATTTTGATCATCTCATCGAGTTCGAGTTCTTTTTCTTTTCCTTCAACCTTCTCTTCTTATATGTGACATGAAAGTCTTTGTGACTTTCACCCACTTGATCAATGTCAGCTCCCTTCACAAACTCCTCTTCCTTCTCAGTCTCCTTTTCTTTCTTCCCCTCTATGCTCTTCCTCTTTGCTTTCACTGACTGACTCTCCCCCTTTTTTGGTTGCATTGGTTGCAAGGGTTTGAGTACCAGAAAGCCTTGTGCTCACAATCTCCTCCACCAGGGGTTGTATGATTGAGGGAAGCCTCTCATCCATGGTTTTGATCACAATGTCTGTGATCATTGGGGTGATAAGAGGTAGGGATTGCTGAAAGATAGCAGCTGTTTGCTCAGAGGGGTTCTGTCCCTGAGAAGCAGTGCTAGAAATAGAGGCTGGTGGCTCGGAAGTTTTGAGTGGCTGAGTGTGTGGGAGACCTTCAGGTGAAGGTGCCATCTGTGGGTTTATGTTGGTGGCAGATGGACTTGCTTGTTGAGAGATTGGTCAAGTAGTCTTTATAGTCTACAGACTTCTTCCTCAAGAATTGTGTTCTGGGCCAAAACATCATAAAAGAAGCCCAGGTCATCATCAGCAGATGCTGAATCACCTGACCTCCTGCTTGTAGCAGGATGTACATGCACTGGGTGTAGACCAGTTGTAGCATGTGCCCCTTTTTCTTGGAACTGGGGACTTCCAGCCTCAGGACAATGTCCTTCATCAGCTGTTGCCTTTGGTGAGGTCTTAGCTATGTTACCAGCCTCAGTCTGATCATGTGTTGATTCAGAAGAGGTGGCAGCCTCACCAGATGTTCTGGTCTCCATATCCACACTAGGAGATAGAACAGTTAAACCCTTGTGCTGTGGGCTGTAAGGAGCAGGTTGATCCTCTTCCTCAATTGTTGTGGGGTTCCCTTTTGTTGGTGTTTGTTGGGGAGGAGGAGAGGCATGCAGCTGAGTCAGCACGTTTGCAATAATGAGTGTAGGACTTTGTGGGGCGGTTGCAGTGGGAGATGGGGTAAAAGCAGTATGCACCTGGGGAGAATGGTGCTCTTCAATGGCAATCTCCTCAAATGAGGAAGATCCCAGATTAGTGGGTACCCCTTCTTTGGTTGCTGCAGGCTCCTTTTGAGAGGAATCCTGAGCGGCTGTGGCTGGTGAAGTCCTTGTATCCACTAGGGGGTTATAACCAGTGGATATAGCCTGCGTTTGTGTTGCAGGGGCATCCTCAGGGGACTCATTTCCCTGAGTAGCCTTTTTTGTCTTCTTTTCAGTGGGTTTGGTGGGGACTTTGGATTTGGAGGTGGTGGCTGTGGGTTCCAGCTGCGTGGGTTTGCGCAGCTTGGCAGCCATTTTTAGTGATTGGTCAGAGTTGTGCCGGGAGTATACTTAAGGCAATACAGCCGTAGCAGGGACTCCCAGGCCAACAAGTCTCTCAGCTTGAAGCTGGTTTTCAATTATGGCCATTATGAACCGAGGATATAATATCCAACGGTTAGCAAGTTGTTTTTGGGCCATATCCTTGAGCTCTAAAATTAGTATTTCAGAAAAATTTAAAGGTTGTTGATCAAGGATGGAGTACATTACCTGTTGCCACCTTGTGGACATTTGATCCCATGATGAAGTCTTAGGGGCAAGGCAGACATTTACCAGGTGAAAGATGAGACGTTCGGCATCCTGGAACTGTGTCTTCACTATTGTAGATGCACTCAGGTTACCCTGGTATCCATGCTGGGCAAATGATCGATCGATTGTGCCCTTTGGATAACCAGTTGGGAAAGTGGCATCATCCAGTTTGAGGGTTTGGCGAAGAATGTCTGGAGTAATGACCACTTTTTGATGATGGACAAACGATTGAAGAGACTCTGTGTCATTCTCCTCAAAGACAAGAGTGACGTTTGTCCAGAATTGGTTAAGAGATTCAACATATATGGTGGGATTTAACAGAAAAGCCGTTTTGTAAGGTGACTGAACCATTAAATCAATGGCGTTGTGAAACTTGGTCCAGTATGGCGATTTTGTGAGATGTGCGACACAGTTGTGTCGAGGTTTTAGTTGCATGGTCGCCATTGATGAAGAGAGGTTACAGAGTTTTTTGAATGTTAGGTTTGAAAAGAGAAGAAAGTAAAAACTCTGAAGGTGGGATAAGGTATTTAAACGGTAGGGTTAGAAAACGACTGAAGGTTTTGGTGTTAGTCATCAGTTGTTGAAACTACTGATGACGTGGTATTAACTTTAAGAGGTTTGGAATGACTAACCGTGTTGGTGTGATCAGCAGTTGTTATAAAACAACTGAAGACTTGGTTTTAACTGTCAGACATTGAAACAGCTGAAGTCTCTGATTTAGTCATCAGTAGTTATAAAACTACTGAAGATTAGTCATCAGTAGTTATAAAACTACTGAAGATTTAGTCATCAGTAGTTATAAAACTACTGAAGATTTAGTCATCAGTAGTTATAAAACTACTGACGATTTAGTCATCAGTAGTTATAAAACTACTGAAGACAGTTTTGACTTCAGGTGATGAAACAACTGACTTGGTATTAGTCATCAGTAGTTGGGAAACTACTGAAGACTTGGTTTTACCATCATTGTTGTAAACAACTGAAGACTTGGTGTTAGTCATCAGTAGTTGTGAAACTACTGAAGACATGGTTTTGCTTCAGTTGTTTAGAAAGAAACAGCAGTTGGGAAACTACTCAAGACAAAAAGGCTCATCAGTAGTTGTCGTCAATTCATTGCTTTTCAGCTGTTTCATACTATCCTCAACACGTACTCATCAGACGTTTTCATCTGTTTTCAGATGTTTCATAGGACATCAGTACGTATTTGTAATTCTGAAAATAGTAGTTGTAACTACATCAGCTGTTGTAACAACATCAATTGTTTTAACAAATAAAGTACTTGAGTACTGAGAAGTTAAGCTTTAGTAGTTTAAAGAAAACTTCCGGTAGGAAAATAACTTCAATACTTATATATATGACAATAATAAACTAATGATCATTAGTACTTGTGAGCTGAGATCATCAGTAGCTGTCACTTATTCTAGCTGCAACATACCAAGTCTTAACACTAGGTTTTGGAAAGTTGTGCTATCCAAGGCTTAGTGAAAATGTCTGCAAGCTCATCAGCACTAGGAACAAATTTTGGATCAATTAGACCTTTTTCAAAACAATCTTTAATAAAATGGTGTCTGATTTCAATATGTTTAGTCCTAGAGTGCTCGACAGGATTCTTGACAATACAAAGAGCTGAAGAGCTGTCCATTAACAATGGGGTCTTAGTCTCTGTTATGCCATAATCCAATAATTGGTTTTGAAGCCAGAGTACCTGAGATGTACAGCTTGCAGCAGCAATGTACTCTGCTTCAGCAGTTGACGTAGCAACTGAGGTCTGCTTCTTACTCTGCCAGAAATCAAGCAGTTGCTTAGGAATTGGCATCCTCCAGAAGTGGACTTTCTTGTCAACTTACACCCTGCATAGTCACTGTCAGAAAAAGCAACCAATTTACCAGAATGTCTAGTAGAATACCATAAACCTAGAGATGGAGTGCATTGCAATATCTAAAGATCCTCTTGACTGCAATCAAATGAGACTCCTTAGGTGCAGCCTGAAATCTAGCACAAACACATGTAGCAAACATAATATCTGGTCTAGAAGGTGTTAAGTACATCAAGGACCCAATCATACATCTGTAAAGTGTTTCATCAACCACTTTACCTTTTTGATCTGTATCCAGTTGTGTGGTGTTGCACATGGGAGTAGAACAGAGCTTACACTTTTGTAAATCAAACTTTTCCAAAAGATCATTTGTGTATTTGGACTGATGAATGAAAATTCCATCAGCCTTTTGTTTGATTTGCAAACCCAGAAAGAACTGTAATTCTCCCATGGCACTCATTTCAAACTTCTGTTTCATCAACTTTGTAAAGGGATCACACAACTGTGGATCAGAGGATGCAAAAATAATATCATCTACATAAATTTGAACAAGTAGATTATGCTGCCCAGCTTTCTTAATGAATAAAGTCTTATTTATGGAGCCTCTAGTGAAATTATTTTCCAGAAGAAAGTTTGATAATGTCTCATACCAGGCTCTAGGAGCTTGTTTCAACCCATAGAGAGCCTTGTCGAGCATATACACCCAATTAGGATGTTTATTGTCCTCAAAACCTGGTGGTTGACATACATAAACCTCTTCTTAATTTTTCCACACAAAAATGCAGTTTTGACATCCATTTGAAAACCTTTAAGGTTGTGATAAGCAGCATAAGCTAAAACAATCGAATTGCTTCTAGTCTGGGTACAGGGGCAAAGGTTTCATTATAATCAATGCCTTCCTCTTATGAAAACCCCTGTATAACCATTCTTGCCTTGTTCTTAACAATAAGCCCATTTTCATCAGTTTTGTTCCTAAACACCCATTTAGTGCCTATTGCACACTTACCTGGGGGTAGAGGAACCAGTTCCCACACTTACTGTTTCTTGAACTGAAGAAGCTCAAGCTGCATGGCTTCAACCCATCCATTGTCCCTTAAAGCAATGTGATAGTTCTTTGGCTCTTGCTGACTAATGAAGAGAGCATAGAAGCAGAAATTAGACAATTGACTTCTTGTTGAAACGCCAGCATTGATATCACCAATGATTTGAGACATGGGGTGATTCTTTAGATCTTCCTACACAATAAGATCTGTGCAAGTGTTTGTAGCAGGCTCAGCAGCAACAGATGATGATGGTGAAGCATTTCCTTGAAACCAATCAGTAGATGGTAATTCAAAGGAAGTTGAAGTTGTAGAAATCTCATCAGCATTTGTTGTGGATTGTGCTACTGAAGCTACAGGAACATCAGGTCTAGCTGAATCAGGCAGTTGATCAATAAACTTGAAAAGGTGATTACTGATATTATCATCATCATCAGTAACACCAGATGGATGACTAGCTATAGAACATGATGGATTCATATGATCTGTAACAGCAGGTGGTTGATAAGGAACATATTGCAGAATGTTCGATCAAACAACTCCACAGGGTTTTGTGGAATTGTATCCTTAGGGGATTCATTGAACTTCACATGCAAGGTTTCTTCAACTATCTTTGTCCGACAGTTGAATACTCTATAAGCCTTCAAGTGGATGAATACCCAACAAAATACCCTGCATCCACCTTAGAATCAAACTTTTGGAGTTGATCCTTTGTGTTGAGAATGTAACAGGGACACCCAAATGCTCTAAAGAATGAAATCAAGGGGCTAAATGATGTAACACTTCATAAGGAGTTTTCATCAACCTCTGATTTACTAAGGCTCTATTCTGTACATAGCAGGCTGTATTGACAGCTTCAGCCCAAAAGGTCAGTGGCAGACCAGAATTAGCGAACATGGACCTTGCAGCTTCAATGAGGGTCCTGTTTTTCTCTCCACTACTCCATTTTTCTCTGGAGTCCTTGGGATGCTATACTGCCTCTTGATTCCCTTTGATAAGTAAAACTCATCAAGAGTGTGGTTTCTGAATTCAGTACCATTGTCACTCCTCACACACTTAACTGGTAGGGAATACTGCTTCTCAACGTGTAGCACAAAGTTCATAAGGACTGAGCAGCCTCATCCTTTGAATGCAAGAAGAAGGTCCATACATATCTAGAGTAATCATCCACAATTACCAGACAGTGTTTCTTCTTTGCCATACTCATTACCTTCACAGGACCAAAAAGATCCATGTGCAGTAGTTGTGAGCAGGCATTAGACTTGGATTCTTCTATGGTTGGGAATGAAACTTTATGTTGTTTCCCTTTTAAGCATGCAGTGCAGGTTTCATCACAATTGAACTCCTTTATTGGAAGACCTCTCACTAAACTCTTGTGGATCAGCTGATTCATGTTTTTGAGATTAACATGACCTAGCCTTCTATGCCACAGTTTAGATTCTTGGAGAGGGGCCTTGGAGAACAAGCATGGATGGCCTCTTAACTCAATTTTCTTTGACAGATCCAAGGCATATACTCTTCCTATCCTGTTAGCCTTCAGGAGAGTATTATCATCCAGTACTTTGTCAATCAGGCTCAGAACCTTGGAAGACAGAATCCTACAGTTCTGGCTTGTGAAAAAGCAACATGTCCTTTGTCACACATCTGACTGACACTCAACAGATTGTATTTGAGATTCTCCACATGGTTGACATCATCAAATCTAATATCTCCATTAGACACAAATCCCTTTCCAATGATGTAACCTTTAGCATTATTTCCAAATGAGACAAATCCCTTCTTTCCCTGAGAGTAATGATGAAGAAGGGAGCTGCTCCCAGTCATGTGCATGGATCCTCCACTGTCCACATACCAGATGCTTCTTTGGCATGCTGAAGAACCCTGCACAATCATAAGAAACTAGTTAGCTTTGGAGACCCAAACCTTTTTGTTTTCAGACTAACTTTATCAATAGATTTAACCATAGCTGGTTCTTATGATTAACAGCTGATGAAGATGGAGATGGTGCTGAAATGGATTTGGGCCTGGAATTCCTCTCCAGTGGTTTGATCACATGGGTTTCAAGTTGGTTAACACTCCCCAACACATGCTGAACCATCATAACAAGCTGTGTCTGATTTGAAGCTCGAGCTTTCAGTTCATTTGACACTCCAGAGCTTGTTTCTGATGAGTTCCTGTGACCCACCATTTCCTCCTTCTTAGACTTCACAGACTTAGTCTTATGTTTATCATGAGGAACAATATCAGCTGTCTTCTGATAAACCGCATCCTTCTTAGTGGATTTGGGTAAGGCCTTGGGTTTATCAGGTTGAGATGATTGTGGTAAAAACTTGGTCTCAAACTCAGTTTTCATTTTATTTATTTCTAGTTTAATGAGCTTATCCCTTTGGAGCGTTAAACCCTTTTTGTACCAACATTCATGAGATAGATGATTGAATTTACCTCAAATTTCACATGGTTTATTCTTCATTTTGGACATCTTTACTGCTGAAGTGGAAACTACTGAAGGTGTGATCTTCAGTACTTTCCTCCTATCAGTACTAGGTACTAAAGGATTTGTAACAGCTGAAGACTGGTAATTCAACTGTTTTCCATCCGTCCTAATAGACTGTTTGATGGATTCCTCAGCAGTTGTTAGTCCTTGTATTTCAACTTATTTGAAATGCTTTTAAGATGTTCGGTCTCTTTTAGTACTTGAGGTACATTGAGGAACAACATCTGAAGTACTCAGCTTCATATGAGTCTCAGTAGTTAGACCATCAGTCAATTTATTTGTTGAGATCTTAACACTGGTTTCATTCTCTGATCTTATATTATCATTGGAGAATGAATCACACGATAATGTGGTTTGGAGATTGCTTTCACTTTCAGACTTAACTATGGAGTTAGGAGTAAAGTCTGTTGGTGAAGTAGTATGGTTGTAACCAATGCCAAACTTCACATTTGAAGCAGTTTGCTTGCTAAGAAGCATTTCAAATCCCTTGCATGATGAGACCCAGCGTTCACACTCAACTTGGGTCACTGCAAGTTTTTCTTTGAGACTCTTGTGGTCTTCCAGAATAACCTCTAGCTTGGCCTTTTCATCATTTAATTGGCATTTAAGCATATAAATCTCATCACTTTTACTATTAAGAGCAGACTCATGCTTAGCTTTTCTTTCGAAAATGGTTTTCTCAAGCTCAAGTTTTTGATTTATTAATGCTATATTTGCCTCTCTAATAGAGACAAAGGCAGCTATGCATGATTCAGAACATAACTTGGCTTTAGCCCCTGAAGATACCTGAGTTACCTGTGAAGATATGCATTTGAACAGGAACCCTCAGTAGACTCCAGGGCCATGAGAGCAAGATTTCCAAAAGGGTGTTCACCACCATGTTGACTAGCACCAGCATAGTATTGCTCAGTGTGACCAGATAAGTTATCAGGTAAGCTACTCCAGTCAACAACTCCAGGTGTGAAGAAGATGTGATGAGGTTATGATTGAGATGGAGATGGTTGAGGTTCTGGTGGTGCATGAGATTGTGGTACAATAGGAGCTTGAACTTGATTTGACTGTGGCATATAATAGCAAGGATAAGGATATGGCATTTGACCCTAAGGAACAAAATATGCAGGAACAAATGTTACCAGCCTCTTCTAAATCATCATTAGCAATGCCCTTCAAATCATCCATGATAAAGCATAGATTGTCACTATTATTACCAGAATAACAATCAACACTCACAAAGGCATGATTAGAATTGTTTGAGGTGAAATCAATATGCTCATCATATTGGTGTTCTGATCCTGCATACTCTGACTCATGACTTACCAAAGCAGTGTTTCCTGGTACAAAATCATCAGTGAGCATTCTAGATGATGACAGTTTTCTTTTCTGTTCTATATCTCTCTCAAATGTGAGCAATTTCCCATGGAGTTGGGTGAGAGATAGTTTGTCCAAATTTGCACTGGAGCGTAGGACAATAGTATATGTGTCCCATATCTCAGGCAGTGATCTGAGAAATCTGTTATTCATCTGGCTGTTTGTGTACTCTTGTTTGACCATTTTAATTCAGAGATCAAACAAGAGAACCGCTCAAACTGTTGAGTCAGTGTCTCACCCTTCCTATGAGAGAATGTCTCATATTGTTGGTCAAGGATTTCTCTATTATTTGCCAAGACCTCATCTGTTCCTCCAAATTGTTCTTTCAAGGCATTCCAGAGGTCATGGGCAGTTTCATAATGCATTAGCCGAGAATAGATTTCATTGGCAGTGCCATGGCCAGAATTCCATGGGCTTTTGCATCAATCTCAAACAATTTCTTATCCTCATCTGAGTATTGCTCCCTCCTCTTTGGAACCATTTGATTGGTTTCCGGGTTATTCACCATAGGCTTGTGTGGACCATGTACCACTGATGTCCAACAACCTGAGCTGTTAACAGACAGGTGATGGAGCATTCGTCGTTGCCATATGTTGTACTCATTCCTAACCAACATCGGAGGCTTGGTTGAGGAACCAGTATTGTGAGGATCATTGGAAGGAGTAGTCA
The DNA here is from genome assembly GCA_025506515.1 of Flaveria trinervia. Classification (NCBI taxonomy): domain Eukaryota; kingdom Viridiplantae; phylum Streptophyta; class Magnoliopsida; order Asterales; family Asteraceae; genus Flaveria; species Flaveria trinervia. The sequence continues at coordinate 18,554,414 of CM046441.1, read as the reverse complement.
TTTTAGGTCCAAATACAATTTAATTCAAGCTTCTAATAGATTTTACACAGACCACAACAGACTCAATGAAAACCAAGAATAAATCTCAGGATGAATGACGAAAAACACAGAAAATTCAATCTCTATAACCGTTTCTTGCAACAATGCTAATTCAATCAAACTTGGATCTGGGATAGCAGTTTCAATGATGAATTATTAGATCGATCAATGATGAACCGGCTCTGATACATTTGACAGGATCAGTGGTCTCAAGTTTGATGGATTGAGTGTAACGCAGCGGAATAAGAACAAGAATTAGACAAATTATAGCAAGAATTTGATATTCGTATGCATTATGAACAAATACGGTTGTAAAGAGAGAATATATTTCTGTGAGAAGGAATGTTTCAATAATATCAAATGTTTCTGCTCAATCATTCACATTACAATAAGGTTGACACTCCTATATAGAGTGCAATCACTACTGATATCACGGGATAGTGACATCTGGCAGATTTGTTACAAAAATAACTAAAACTTAACAAACTACTGAAATGTTCACAACTACTGAGAACATATCAGAGTGCTAAGTATAAAACATAAAACTACTGATACGAAACAACTGAAACTACAACGACTGAAGAACAAGCTCTGTCAGGATCAGTGATCACAAGTTTGATGTATTAGAGCGTAACGCAGCGGAATAAGAACAAGAATTAGACAAATTATAGCAAGAATTTGATACTCATATGCATTTAGAACAAATACGGTTATAACGAGAGAATATATTTCTGTAAAAGGAATGTTTCTATAGTATTGAATATTTCTGATCGAATCATCCTCTTTTACAATAGGTTGACACTCCTTATATAGAGTGCAATCGCTGCTGTTATCACGAGAAAGTGACAACTAGCAGATCTAGTACAAAAATAACTTACTCCTAACAAACTACTGAAATGTTCACACTACTGAGAACATATCAGAGTGTTAAGTTCAAAATATAAAACTACTGATAAGAAACTACTGAGACTACAACGACTGAAGAACAAGCTCTTCAGTCGTTTTACAAAACTACTGAACAACATAAAACTACTGATGAGCACAACAACTGAAGAAGTATTCTTCAGCTGTTGTGTCAAACTACTGAACAGATAAAACATAAAACTACTGAAAGGTAAACCGTCACAACTACTGAAGAAGACCTCTTCAGCTGTTGTGACAACGTCTGATACTTTGGTCTTCAACACTTGTGTCTTCAGACTTTGTCTTCAGCACTTGTCTTCAGACTTTGTCTTCAGTACTTGTCTTCAGACTTTGTCTTCAGCACTTGTCTTCAGACTTTGTCTTCAGCACTTGTCTTCAGACTTTGTCTTTAGTACTTGTCTTCAGACTTTGTCTTCAGCACTTGTCTTCAGGCTTTGTCTTCAGTACTTGTCTTCAGCACTTGTCTTCAGACTTTGTAATCAGCTGTTGTCTTCAGCTGTTGTGGTCTTTAGTAGTTGTTGTGATGTCTGTGGGACTTAAAGGTCTAACAAACTCCCCCTGAACCAATGCAGCCAAAACCTTTAACTTTATTGAGGTCCCACTTATTGGTGACAGAATGGTTGGTCTTTTTCCTTCTTGATCAGTTGAGAAGATGACCCATATAAGCACTGGCCTGGGAATGAGTCTTGATGATTTGGTTGGCAATGTATGGATGGGAGCTCTGTATTGGGGAATTGGACACTGAGCTGTTCCCCCATCCATGAGACTCACTTCCCATGTATAAGCCTCTAGGATTCTCTGGTGTATGCTCTGAGAAACATAATTTGTTCTTCCATAGTCAGGTTCTCAGCTTCACCATCAAACAATCCTTCACGCCCATACAGCTCTGAGATGTACTTGGCCTGTTTGCCATTTTTGAGCTCAACTGTTGTAATCTGTCTGTATGCAAACTCATCAGGATGAGTCCCTTCAAGTAACAGACTGAGCTTATTTTGTTTGAAGTTCTCAAGCCTCTTGTAGACTAACCCCTTTTTAATAACTCTGTTCTCTAACATCTTTTGGGGTGGTTGTTTAGTCTCATAGGCCTTCTTGAAATCTTCTACAATCTCCCAGGGTGATACTATAAGGACCACTGTGATCTCTTCATCTACGATCCTTTTTACTTGGCCCTTGTATCTCGAAGGAATGTCTTTCTTTACAATCCTATGAGCCACCCTAGGATCAGGCCATACTCTCACCTTTTCCTTATGATATTGAAATGTGTTGGCAAGGGTGTACAACCTTAGAGCTTCTTTCTTCATACTAATTATTGATGAAGAAGCAGCATAAGTTTTGTCGATGCTTTTTAACATCTCATCGTCATGAAGCCTTTGCTGCTGCTCTTCTTCAATCTTTACTCTCACAGTTTCCATCTGTGAGGTGGGAGTGATGGGCATGGGTTTGGCTTTAGGCAACGTTAGGACTGCAGACAGAGGCAACCTATCTTCTTCCACATCATCCTCTTCTTCTTCTTCTTCTTCAAGCCTCAACACCCTTCTCTTCTTCTTCTTGGGTGCATCATCGGCTGTTGTTTAGAGGGTAAGGGAGTTGGTTTTGTGGGTTGTGGTTGTGGTTGTTTTGGAGAGGGAATGTTGACAGGCTGAGTTAGCATTTTAGAGGTGAGTGTGGCTTTTGAGTGTTTGGCTAGTCAGTCCTACTCCCTGCTCCTGCTTCATTCAAAGCTTCGACAACTAAACCCTTAGTGTATGCTTCAGACGAACAGATCTTGGAGGTTATGGCCAAGATACTGTCCCTGGTCCATGATTTAATCTCGATCAATGATCTCCCAAGATATTTTGCAATGAATCTGATCATGATCTCTAGTCTCTTTTTCTAAGGCATCATAACTTGCCCTTCTTGAGTTAACTTCGTCAACTTCAGGTCTCCTGATCTCTGAGTCAAGCTGTGTAGTATCGAACCCTTGTCTATACAGTTGATCAATAATGGCATCCATTGATTTACTATGTGTAGCATCTGCCATTTTGATCATCTCATCAGTTGGAGTTCTTTCTCTTTTCCTTCACCCTTCCTCTTCTTATATGTGACATGAAAGTCTTTGTGACTTTCACCACTTGATCATTTTCGGTTCCCTTCATAGACTCCTCTTCCTTCTCAGTTTCCTTTTCTTTCAGTTTGCTCTTCCCCTTTGCTTTCACTGACTGACTCTCCCCTTTTTTGGTTGCATTGGTTGCAAGGGTTTGAGTAGCAGAAAGCCTTGTGCTCACAATCTCCTCCACCAAGGGTTGTATGATTGAGGGAAGCCTCTCATCCATGGTTTTGATCACAATGTTTGTGATCATGGGGGTGATGAGAGGTAGGGTTTGCTGAAAGATAGCAACTGTTTGCTCAAAGGGGTTCTGTCCCTGAGAAGCAGTGCGACAAACAAAAACTGGTGGCTTGGAAGTTTTTAGTGGCTGAGTGTATGGGAGACCTTCAGGTGAAGGTGCCATCTGTGGGTTTATGTTGGTGGCAGATAGACTTGCTTCTTGAGAGGATTGGTCAAGTAGTCTTTGTAGTCTACTGACTTCTTCCTCAAGAATTGTGTTCTGGGCCACAACATCATAAAAGAAGCCTAGGTCATCATCAGCAGATGCTGAATCACCTGACCTCCTGCTTGTAGAAGGATGTACATGCACTGGGTGTAGACCAGTTTTAGCATGTGCCCCTTTTTCATGGAACTGGGGACTTCCAGCCTCAGGACTATGTCCTTCATCAGCTATTGCCTCTAGTGAGGTCTTAGCTATGTTACCAGCCTCATTCTGATCATGTGCTGATTCAGAAGAGGTGGCAGCCTCACTAGATGTTCTAATCTCCATATCCACATCAGGAGATAGAACTTGTAAACCCCGGTGCTGTGGGTTGTCAGAAGCATGGTGATCCTCGTCCTCAATAGCTGTGGTTTTCCCCTTTGTTGGTGGTTGTTGGGGAGGAGGAGAGGCATGCAGCTGAGTCAGCACGTTTGCAATGATAATGGTTGGACTTTGGGGGGCGGTTGCATGGGGAGATGGGGTAAAAGCAGTGTGCACCTGCGGGGAATGGTGCCCTTCAAAGGCAATCTCCTCAAATGAGGAAGATCCCAGATTTGTGGTACCCCTTCTGTGGTTGCTGCAGGCTCCTTTTGAGAGGAATCCTGAGCGGCTGTGGCTGGTGAATTCCTTATATCCACTAGGGGGTTATAACCAGTGGATATAGCCTGCGTTTGTGTTGCAGGGGCATCCTCAGGGGACTCATTTCCCTGACTAGCCTTTTTGGTCTTCTTTTTAGTGGGTTTGGTGGGGACTTTGGATTTGGAGGTGGTGGTTGTGGGTTCCAGCTGCGTGGGTTTTCGCAGCTTGGCAGCCATTTTCAGTGATTGGTCAGAGTTGTGCCGGGAGTATACTTCCGGCAGTACAGCCATAGCTGGGACTCCCAGGCCAACAAGTCCCTCAGCTTGAAGCTGGTTTTCAATTATGGCCATTATGAACCGAGGATATAATATCCAACGGTTACCAGTTTGTTTTTGGGCCATATCCTTGAGCTCTAAAAATAGTATTTCAGAAAAATTTAAAAGTTGTTGCTCAAGGATGGAGTACATTACCTGTTGCCACCTTGTGGACATTTGATCCCATGATGAAGTCTTGGAGGCAAGGCATACATTTACCATATGAAATATGAGACGTTCGGCATCCGGAAATGTTTCTTCAGTATGGTAGATGCACTCAGGTTACCCTGGTATCCATGGTGGGCAAATGATTGATCTGTTGTGCCCTTTGGATAACCAGTTGGAAAGTGGCATCATCTAGATTAAGGTTGGCGAAGAGTGTCTGGAGTAATGACCACTTTTTGGCCATGGACAAACGATTGAAGTGACTCGGTGTCATTCTCCTTAGAGACCAGAGTGACGTTTGTCCAGAATTGGGTAAGGGATTCGGCATATAGGTGGGATTTACCAGAAAAGCCGTTTTGTAGGGTGACTGAACCATTAAATCAATGGCGTTGTGAAACTTGGTCCAGTATGGTGATTTGGTGAGATGTGCGACACAGTTGTGTCGAGGTTTTAGTTGCATGGTCGCCATTGAAGAAGAGAGGGTAGAGAGTTTTTGAACGTTGGTTTGAGAAGAGAAGATAAAACTCTGAAGGTGGGATAAGGTATTCAAAGGGTCGGGTTAGAAAACGACTGAAGGTTTTGGTGTTAGTCATCAGTTGTTGGAACTACTGATGACGTGGTATTAACTTTCAGACGTTGAATAGCTGAAGTCTCTGATTTAGTCATTAGTAGTTATAAAACTACTGAAGACAGTTTTGACTTCAGGTGATGAAACAACTGAAGACTTGGTATTAGTCATCAGTAGTTGTGAAACTACTGAAAAGACTTTGGTTTTACCATCATTTGTTGTAAACAACTAAAGACTTGATGTTAGTAATCAGTAGTTGTGAAACTACTGAAGACATGGTATTGCTTCAGTTGTTTAGAAGGAAACAACAGTTGTAGAAACAACTGAAGAGAATTACTTATCAGCTGTTTTCGTCAATTCATAGCTTTTCAGCTGTTTCATGCTGTCCTCAACACTTACTCATCAGACTTTTCATCGGCTTTTTAGGTGTTTCATAGGACATCAGTACTTATCTGCATTTCTGACATCAGTAGTTATGGCTACAATAGCTGTTGTGACTACATCAGTTGTTGTAGCTACATCAACTATTTTAACAGATAAAGTACTTCAGTACTTGTGAGGTATGTAGCCTTCAGTAGTTATAAAAACTACTGAGGGAAAAAACAACTCATCAGTACTTATATGTGACAATAATGAAGTAATGATCATCAGTACTTGTGAACTGAGATCATCAGTAGTTGTCACTTATTCTAGCTGCAGCATACCAAACCTTAACACCAGGTTGTGGAAAGTTGAACTATCCAAAGGCTTAGTAAAAATGTCTGCAAGCTCATCAGCACTAGGAACAAATTTTGGATGAATCAGACCTTTTTCAAAACAATCTCTAATAAAATGGTGTCTGATTTCAATATGTTTAGTCCTAGAGTGCTGGACAGGATTCTTGACAATACAAACAGCTGAAGAGCTGTCCATTAACAATGGGGTCTTAGTCTCTGTTATCCCTTAATCCAATAGTTGGTTTTGAAGCCAGAGTACCTAAGATGTACAGCTTGCAGCGGCAATGTACTCTGCTTCAGCAGTTGATGTAGCAACTGAGGTCTGTTTCTTGCTCTGCCAAGAAATCAAGCAGTTGCCTAGGAATTGACATCCACCAGAAGTTGATTTCCTGCTCAACTTACACCCTGCATAGTCACTGTCCGAAAAAGCAACTAATTTACCAGAATGTCTAGTAGAATACCATAAACCTAGAGATGGAATGCCTTGCAGATATCTAAAGATTCTCTTGACTGCAATCAAATGAGACTCCTTAGGTGCAGCCTGAAATCTAGCACAAACACATGTAGCAAACATAATATTGGTCTAGAGGCTGTTAAATACATCAAGGACCCCATCATACATCTGTAAAGTGTTTCAGCAACCACTTTACCTTTCTGATCTGTATCCAGTTGTGTGGTGCTACACATGGGGGTAGAACAGGGCTTACAGTTTTGTAAATCAAACTTTTCCAAAAGATCTTTTGTATATTTGGACTGATGAATGAAAATTCCATCAGCCTTTTGCTTGATTTACAAACCCAGAAAGAACTGTAATTCTCCCATGGCACTCATTTCAAACTTCTGCTGCATCAACTTTGTAAAGGCATCACACAACTGTGGATGAGAGGATGCCAAAATAATATCATCTACATAAATTTGAACAAGTAGATTATGCTGCCCAGCTTTCTTAATGAATAAATTTGAACAAGTAGATTATGCTGCCCAACTTTGTCAAAATCAGTGATCACAAGTTTGATGTATTAGAGCGTACGCAGTGGAATAAGAACAAGAATTAGACAAATTGTAGCAAGAATTTGATACTCATATGCATTAAGAACAAATAGGGTTATAACGAGAGAATATATTTCTGTAACAAGGAATGTTTCTATAATATTAAATATTTCTAATCGAATCATCCTCTCTTACAATAGGTTGACACTCCTTATATAGAGTGCAATCGTTGCTGTTATCATGGGAAAGTGACAACTAGCAGATCTAGTACAAAAATAACTAACTCTTAACAAACTACTGAAATGTTCATAACTACTGAGAACATATCAGAGTGTTAAGTTCAAAATATAAACTACTGATAAGAAACTACTGAGACTACAACGACTGAAGAACAGCTCTTCAGTCATTTTACAAAACTACTGAAAAACATAAAACTACTGATGAGCACAACAACTGAAGAAGTATTCTTCAGCTGTTGTGTCAAACTACTGAACAGATAAAACATAAAACTACTGAAAGGTAAACCATCACAACTACTGAAGAAGACCTCTTCAGCTGTTGTGACAACGTCTGATACTTTGGTCTTCAGCACTTGTGTCTTCAGACTTTGTCTTCAGCACTTGTCTTCAGACTTTGTCTTCAGTACTTGTCTTCAGACTTTGTCTTCAGCACTTGTCTTCAGACTTTGTCTTCAGCACTTGCCTTCAGACTTTGTCTTCAGTACTTGTCTTCAGCACTTGTCTTCAGGCTTTGTCTTCAGTACTTGTCTTCAGCACTTGTCTTCAGACTTTGTAATCAGCTGTTGTCTTTAGCTGTTGTGGTCTTCAGTAGTTGTTGTGACATCTGTGGGACTTAAGGTTTTTCTGATCCGGCTCATTGGTTCTTTTGGTCCAACAAGCTCTTCAGTCGTTTTACAAAACTACAGAAAGGAAAACATAAAACTACTAAAAGGAAACCATGACAACTACTGAAGAAGACCTCTTGAGCTGTTGTGACAACGACTGATACTTGGTCTTTAGCACTTGTCTTCAAACTTTGTCTTTAGCACTTGTGTCTTCAGACTTTGTCTTCAGCACTTGTCTTCAGACTTTGTCTTCAGCACTTGTGTCTTGAGACTTTGTCTTCAGCACCTGTGTCTTCAGACTTTGTCTTCAGCTGTTGTGGACTTCAGCAGTTGTTGTGACGTCTATGGGACTTAAGGTTTTTCTGATCTGGCTCATTGGTTCTTTTGGTCCAACACTTAAATAACAACAAACAATATTCTTGAACAAAATATCCTAATAAGTTGTTCCATCTCACATGCAACTTATTTAGAAAACCCATTTTCTAAATTTGGTGTTATTATTTAATTACATGATCATATCATCAATTGAATAATTGTCAGTGATTGCAAAGCTTGTTATTGGGTATAACCCGACTTGGATCATGGCATACTAACCGCATCAATGTTCTATGTGTCTTGGGCATATGGAATCTAACATTCACTTCAATGATTGATCTTCCCAGATGTTTTGATATGAATCTTGTCATAGCTTCCAGCCTTTCCCTTTCTTTCTCACTCTAACTTGCCCATCTATGTTCAATCTCTTGAATCTCAAACCTTGTGATTTCAGAGTCAAGTTTGGCTGTGTGAAAACCTTGTCTGAAGAGTTGATAAATAATCTTATCCATAGATCTGCTATGTTGTTCATTAGCTTCTTTGATCAGTTCTTCTAACTTTTTCTCACATTCAGTCTGTTCAGGGCTTTTCTTTCTCTTGTAGGTGATCATTTCCTTTTCTTTCTTCTCTTTTTCTTCTTCCTCTTCAACTCTCTTTCTTTTGTCTACTTTCACTGACTTAGACTCCCCCTTTTTGGTTGCATGGGTTCAGAGGTGTGAATGTCAGAAAGTCTCTTAGAAACAGCAACATCAACTAAGGATTGAAGATTTGAGGAAAGCCTCTCATCTATGGCTTGATGCATAATGTTTGTGATTATGGAAGTGATGAGAGGTAAGGATGATTGAAAGGTAGCAACCATTTTTGTGATTATGGAAGTGATGAGAGGTAAGGATGATTGAAAGGTAGCAACCATTTGCTCAGAGGGGTTCTATCCCTGAGAAATTGTGCCTGAATCACAGGCTGGTGGCAAAGTTGTTGGGAGTGGCTCAGTGTTTGGGAGAGTTTCAGGAGAAACTACCATCTGTGGGTGAATGTGGGCAGATGGACTTGATTCTTGTGACATTTTGGCAAGCAGTTCTTGTAGTCTGCATACCTCAGTCTCAAGAATGGTGTTGTGGGCTAGAACATCAAAGAAAAAGCCCAGGTCATCATCAGTCTTTGCTGAATCATCTGACCTCCTGATGAAATCAGGATGAACAAGTGCTGAGTGTAGATCAGTATTCACATGTGCCCCTATTTCTTGGAACTGGGGACTTCCTGCCTCAGGATTATATCCTTCATTGGCAGTTGCCTCTGGTGAGGACTTAGAAATGATACCATCTTCATCCTCGTCATGTGCTGAAATAGGAGAAGAGGCAGCCTCACCAGATGTTCGAATCTCCTCCTCTACACAGGGAGATTGAAATATGTAATCCCTATGCTGTGGGTTATTAGCCTTATTATAATCCTCTCCCTCAACTGTTGAGGTTTTCCCAGTGCTAATAGTTTTCTGGGGAGGTGTAGAGGAATTTAGTTAAGTCAGCACTTGTGCAATAACCACAATTGGGCTTGTAGGGGTGGCTTCATTGGGAGATAAGTGTGAAGAGGATTGCACCTGGGGTGAATGGTGCTCTTCAATGGCAGTCTTCTCAAGTGAGAGAGATTCCAGTAATGTGGTTTCCCCATTTTTGGTTGCATTAGGATCCTGTTGAGAGGATACCTGAGCGGTTTCAGCTGGTACAGTCTTGGAAACTACAAGGGGATTACTACCCATAGTTTCATCCTGCCTTTGTGTTGTAGGGGCATCATCAGGGGACTCAACTCCTGAGTAGCCTTTTGGTTTGTTTGGAATGTGGTTTGGAGGGGACTTTGGATCTGGAGGATGAGGCTGTGGGTTCCTTCTTCTTGGGTTTTAGCAGTTTGGCAGCCTCTTTGAGGTGTTGGTTAGAGTTGTGCCTGAGTATACCTCTGGCAAAACTACCACAGCAGGGACTCCAAGGCCAACAGGGCCATCAGATTTTAACTGATTCATGATTATGGCCATAAGAAACCTGGATATAATAGCTATCTGTTAGCCACATGTTTCATTGCCAGATCTTTTAATTCTAAAAATATAATTTCAGAAAAATTTAAGCTTTGGTGTTCAAGGATAGAATACAATACCTGCTGCCACCTGGATGACATTTGATCCCATGAAGAGGATTTGGGGGCAAGGCAAACATTGATCATATGGAAGATTAGGCATTAACTATCATGGAAGTGCTTCTTCAGAATGGTTGTAGCACTTAGGTCACCCGCATAACCATGGTGGATGAATGATAGACCAATAGTGCCCTTTGGGCATTTGGTGACAAAGGTGGCATCATTCAGATCTAGCGTTTGGTGAATGATAGCAGGAGTGACTACCACCTTCTTCTGGTAGAGGCTACTTCCGAGGCTTGACGTCTTCTTCTGTTCTTCATACTTCGAAAGTTGGCTTCTGATCTTTTCTTCTAAGACTTGATCTTTGGAAGTGAGTGCTTTGGCTTCGGAAGTAAAGTTTGTCTTCAGAAGTTGATCTTTTACTTTTTCTTTGGAAAAACTTTACTTCCTTCGGAAGTTACACACTTGGCTTCAAAAGCCTTTGTAAGTAGAACCAAAATTTGTCTAAGTGATTTGGTTTTGGTTGCACTAGCCTTCTTCTTGATCCAACATGACTTGATGCTAGTTCAAGTATATGTAGATGACATCATCTTTGGTTTAACTAATCCAAAGCTCTGCAAGGACTTTGAGATGCTAATGAAGGACAGATTTGAAATGAGTGCCATGGAGGAACTCAATTTCTTTCTAGGAATTCAAGTGAAGCAAGTTGAAGATGGCATCTTGATAAGTCAATCGAAGTATGTTTAGGATATATTCAAAAGGTTCAACATGACGGATTGTAAGATTGCTAAGACACCCATAACAAGAAACCACTCCCTTCATCCTGATTTTGAAGAGGAGTGTGTTGATGAACACCTTTACACGGTTATGTTTGGATCTCTTATGTATTTTATAGCTAGCAGACCTGATATCATGTTTGCTACATGTATTTGTACAAGATATCAAGCCAATCCCAAGATGTCATATCTTATCACCGCCAAAAGAATCTAAGATACCTGAAAGGTGCCTTAAAACTTGGCCTCTTGTATCCCAAGAATTCTGAATTCAATTTATATGCATATACAGACAGTGATTATGGTGGCTGCAATATGAGTGAAAAGTCTATATCTGGGGGATGTCAGTTTTCTGGTGGAAGGGTTGTCTCATCACAATGCAAGAAACAATCCTATGTCTTTGCATCAACTGCTGAAGCTAAATACATTCCTGCTACAAGTTGCTTGGCTCAAGTGCTTTGGATTCAAAATTAGATGCTTGACTATGATTAAACTTCAAGGAGACTCCAATTCGCATATATAACAACAATGCTATCTCAATCACTAAATATCCAGTGCAACACTCCAGGACAAAACACATCAATATCAAGTATCATTTGGTTAGAGATAACTTTGAAAAGGGATTAATCAAACTAGTCAAGGTTAACACAAATGGAGAATATGCTAATCTGTTCACCAAAGCTTTTGATGAACAAAGATTCAAGTATCTTATATAAACTATTGGGATGATTAACTTTGAGTAGCTTTTCTTAAAACTTGATCATATTATTTCTAAAATCTATGTGTCCTAAGTTGTCTATTCTATCACCTTTATAAGCTCTTGTTTTCTCTAGATGAAAATCTCTTAGAAGAACTTTCCTTAGAATTTTTGAAAATTCTTGGTCTTTTTCCTTCGGAAGATATAAATTTTATCTTGGAAAGAAACTTAGGCCTTCAAAACAAGTAACTGCCTAAGAAAACTGCCTTTGGAAGAAATGTCTGAAATCTCTTCCGAAGCTTAAAATTTTCTCTTAGTCACTTACATATTTTCAAGGACAATTTTCTTCCAAAGCAAATTAACTCTTGGAAGCTTTATTCTTAGCTGAATAAAACTCTTATGTCTTAATTTTCTTCAGAAGCAAAATTTTCAAAAACTCTCAGGAAATTCTTCCGAAGTCACTTTGGCCTCAAAAGCTTTTTCATTAGAACTTCCGAAGACAATTTACCTTTGGAAGATTTTTGAATGTCAAGAAAACTACCTTTTTGCAAAAAGTAGACTTTTTTAGAGGAGTGAGCGACATCCGGATTTTAAGTTTATCCTCTATCATTAACTTTGTCTTAAGTCCTGTTCATATAAACCCAACCGTTTCCCCCTCTTTCTATCATGTTCATCTTTCCACCAAACGTAAATTCCTAAAATTTCTCTTTGCAACCGCCTTTGTTCTTTCTTTCCTTCACCATTAAGCTTTCTTAAATGGCCAACCTTAATTGAAGAAATGATCCCAATTTCTCCATGTAGTTACATAGGCAGCACAATCAGGTTGCTCTGTTAAACTCTGAGAAAGATCCACACTTCTCAGAGGTTTGCCAATTCTTGTCTCTGATCAATCTTGTTCTTTATAAGGATCATTTGCTTGATTTCTAGAAAACCTGTCAAGAGGTTGTTCTAGATAGGGAGAAGGCACTGTTTGCTACGATGTACAGGAGGAAAATCTTCATCACTCCAACCATCATAAATACTCATCTACAGCTGGATGATGAGGAAGGTGAGTTGTCCTTTCCCAAAGAAGCTATTAACCAGTCCTTTCAGTAGATGGGCTATGAAGGGGATTTCTCTGTAAAGACCTTCAGGAAAGGGAAGGTCTTATTCCAGTGGAAGTACTTACTACATGTGGTCATCCACAACTTATCTAACAAGCATGGGGGTTGGGACCAAATTCCTAAAGATCTCTCCTTCATAATGCATGGCATGGTTCAGGGGGTCAAGTTCAGGTATTCTCAATTTGTCTATACAAACCTGCTTGCTAACTTAGACTCCTTAGAATATTATATGTTTCCTAGATATCTTTAACACATTCTCAACTGTGAACTGGGCTCACAGTTGAGGGAAATAGACAATATTCTTAAACTGTGACAGATGAAGCCCGACATCTTTAAAATATTGAAGAAACCAACTGTTTGCTTCTCTAGGGTAGAAACAACCCTGGTCCCAAAAATTTTAGAGCTTATTGCTCAAGGTGAAAACCTAGCAACATAAGCTAGTTTTAAACCCACAACTTCTATATCTCAACCACCAAAACAACCACAAATGACCCTCACTTACAAAAGAAGATCCAAACGAACCACTGCACAAGTTATTTAGTCTATGTAGGCCACCATATCACTACCCACACAAGAAGAAGTCGAATCTGGAGCTCCCACTTCTCCTGAGGAGCAAACCACTCCAATCCCTTCAACTATTAGTCTTGAGGTTCCTCATGCTTAGACTGATGAGCTCACAAGCCTAACAGCCTTAAGCCTTTATTCTGAGTCTCTACACTCAGATAAACAACATTTAGGGGAAAATTACCATCCCCAACCTTTAGACTTAAACTAACCAATTCCCAGCCTTGACTTATATATACTAATGAAGACTTAGGTTTTAGTGAGTATCATGAGTCTTTCTATTCCTCCCCTACTCAAAAAGAGATGAGTGCTTGTGACTCACCTATGTCTAGCCCACATCAGTCACCTAATACTAAGGTGAATACTTCTGAACCTGTTCAGGATATCCATATGAAAGAGGCTCTCACTTCAGCAAGTGGTTACATAATTAAGACTTCAACCATGGCAACTCAGCCCATTAGCACTTCAATTGAAGCTATCATTAAGCAGAGGAAAACCTGCAGCCATGAACTCCAAGCTACTGGTGAGATAGAAGACTTTGGTCTAATTCTCTCATCTCCCAATGATTCTTCTAATGAAGGTGAGGGGATCCAAGACCAAAAGTGCAAAAATTATCAAAAACATGCACATATCTAGTCTCCAAGCTTAGTCACCTTGAATCTCAGGTGACTGTCTTGCAAAACAAGGTCAATGATCAACAACTTGAGATATCTTATCTTAAGGAAAAACTTGCTGGGAGACCTTTAAGAAGAGTTCAACCTGGAACACAAGAACCTGTGAATGTTGTTGATCTAACCTCTAGCTTACCTATGCAAGTGGGTGATGCTACCAAAAGGGGGAGAAAGTCATCACAGACATAAAACTTGGGAGTTCCTCACAGAGTATGGATATTGAGGAGTCACCATCCTTTCTTGTAATTGTCCATACTCAGCAACTTCCTCAAGTTCACATTGATGTGGACTCCATAGACTCCTTCATTCAGAGTATATTTGAGGAAGGGATACCAAGGGTAGCGTCATCTCCACTTCAAGGAACTTCTAACTACATCATAGGGTGGATGTATGATGCCAATAGAAGAGCCCTCATTATTCAAAGAGTTCAAGGGTAGCAAGAATTCTTTAACTTTCAAACCTTGAACTACTATGAAGGTCTTGACCTTATCAGCATGCCACTTGTCAACCCCAGCCAATCTAGACAAGCTGACAGGCTCACTCAAAGGATACAAGACATAATTACTCAAGAGTTCAGATTTAGAAGGAGACAAAGGCAATTAGGTAATACCCAGCAATTCATTACCTCTGGAAGCACCTGCTGGTGAAGGTGCATCATAACCTCTCTCTGGCCAAAGCTTGGAAGCTACACCAAGCAATAATAGCCAAAGCTCTCTCCACCATGAGTTATAAAGGTCTATAAGTGACAAAGGGAAAAGAAAAATGACTTCTGAGGAGATTGAGGAGGAGGAGAGAGAGAGAGAGGAAAAGTAAGCTAAGGGGAGAAAGTTCCTCTACTGGGTCTGCTAGATTCATGGAAGCCGCTATCAGGGCTGCCCCCAGGTCAAACACTCAGGATGATGAGTTGAGGGCAATCAAAGGAAAGAAAGGAGGCTAACATGGAACTATGATATTAATAATATCATCTCCCTCCCCTTAGATGAATTAAATGAACTGGCTAACATGGAATTGTCAAAGGAAAGAAAGGAGGCATAGGATGCAAAATTACTTCTTCAAATCAAAAAAGAAAAAAGATACGAAAGACTATACAAGCATGTGTCTACCCTCTCCCTAGTTCAAGAAAGTCCTGTACAAGAGGATGTGGCTTCACAAGAACCTTAGGTAGACAAAGAAACTAATAGGATAAAAATGTTCAACTACCTGATGCCACATGCCTCTATCAGGTAGATGTACTTCTTCCCCTATCCTTTGAATACAGTGAGTTTGAGTATCTCAAATAGCTTGAACTTGAAGTAACCAAAGAAAGAAAAATCACAAATAAAGGGTTAAGGGAAGAAGTTGCAAAGTCAAGAGCCATCATCCAGAAAAGTATGAAAAAGTGCTGATAGGTAGAGGATGATGAGCTTCTTGAAGCTGTATGGATTCTCCGGAAAGAGACTTGGCCCCATGTCTCTATCCACTATGAATGAGCACATAAGGGTGATCAAGTAGAAGATTCAAAGAGGAGAACTAGTTGACTTACACTCCACACCAAGTCAGGTCCCTCAAGAAGTGGTGGTTAAGGTTGAACCATTTGATACAAGACAACCTGAACCTCCTACTCAGCATCAACAAGCTTCTACTTTTGATCCATAGCAGGGTTCTGTCCCCTTTCAATATGAACTTGTGAAAAAGGAAAACCTAACTGAGAAACAAAATGTAGATCAACAAGGTGCTGCAGGCCAATCTTCTCAGTTAAAAGGTAAAAAAGGAGAAAAAGGATGACCTCTAAACCAAAGCCAAAGAAGAAGAAAGAGGCATCCATCTCGAACCTCAGGATGAGTCACAACATCTTGAGGAAGTGCAACAAGAGGATGCTACATCAACTCCAATTGAATAGCTCCTCTAGCATTAGTAAGACCCATCTAGTCCTTGACATACACTACAAATCTAGGAAGATGGCAAAGTGATCAAGGTGTTGAAGATGTCTACACATGGCAAGCCATGTTCAATCTACCTCTGCACGATCTTTTTGATATGAGAAGACACTATGAGAGTCCGAGTGATCCTAATCATCTTATGAAGAAAGGGATGGTCATCATCATGATGAGGACTTTTGATATCTGAAGTCTTTAAATGTTTTGGTAGCATCATCCTAGCGGGAGTTTGTAAGGTTTCATATAAGGCTAGTGCAACGCAAAACATCCAAAGTCTCTCCTGTATGCATGCATAAGATTACTGAAGTAGAATGCTTTCGAAGTTTCACACTCTCACTTAGAAAACATCTTAAGTGTGAAATCTTCTAAAGCCAAGACCAATATCTACTGAAGCCAAACATGAAGTCTTTCGAAGCTTCAAACACAAAGTCTTCCAAATCCAACTCTTGAAGACAAATTTCTTTTGAAGACTTTTAACACATGCTATTATTTGATGTACCCTTATCATAAAGCTGGACCACCTTTCTGCTGCAACTCTGATTAGACACCAACTTTACATAAGTTGGTGAAAGGTTCATGCTTTTGGTAACTGTACATTGATGTCTTAAGTCTGTACTTTCTACTTTATGTATGTTTATCCTTTTTTGTAATATATTAGGATGTGAGCTATGTCATGTCATAGTCACTAGTCAAAAGGCAATTTGCCTTTTGACTCTACATTGATTTTGATACTGTCTAGGTCATTAATCTAGCTGGCCTTCAAAGTATGGCTCACTGTAGGTTGTAGTATAAGTATCTCTAGTCTTTATATCTTATTATCATTGCTTTGTAAATACTTGTAAAGAACTAGAGAGGAATATACATCATACTTGAAAACCAATTACTTGTGTTCTAGTTCTGTCTCTTTATTACTTGTGTTTCTTAGCTTTCATATAATTTGGTTTTTCTAGTTCTCTATATGATCTGTTAAGTGTTCTAACGAACTTTCCTCACTTGTGTTGTTGTGTTGTAAAAGTGCATTGCACCCTTCCTATGGTCCTGCAAGTCTCTAAATCTAGCAGCTTTCGGATGAGTGTCTTCAAAAATGACAGTAATGTTGTTCCTCTCATCAAACTTTAGATTTGCCATTTAATCTGAAAACCAGATGAAATGCATTAGAAGGGTATATTAAACAATAATATTAAAGAAAAATAAGAAAAAGATTAAAATTAAAAAAAAAAAACATATACATTTCGCTGGCTGAAATTATAGTTTAGCAGGATGAATTTTTTGTTCGGCAAGCGAAAGAGTAACTTCGGTAGCAATTATTTATTAGTTTCAACAAGACAGTCTAGTAGATTCGACTAGTCAAAATTATAGTTTCGGCGCAACGAAACTGAAGTTTGCTTTACAAAACTTTTAAATTCGCTCGGATAACATGACTACACAGTTTCGCTGAAAAACCATGAACTTTCGTTCAGTTTCTCGGGACTATAAGTACTTTCGTAGTAAGAACTATGAAGGTACCAAAGAGTCTCAATCAAATAAACCCACAATGTTGCCGTTAAACCTAGATTAATCTACAGTCCTGAGTTCGAAACTCACTTGCAAACAGGAATCAACGGCCAAACATGTATCAAAAGCACAGAAAATCAATATCGCATGAAAAGGCAACGGTCAAACCCTAAAACGACTAAACTCTCGAATGTGTGAAAATGAGAAAACAATTTCGCAATTTGAGTTATATAGCACATACTTTTGCAGGCAGCGAAACTATAGTTTCGCCCAAGGAATATGCAAATTCGCCTTGTGAAACTCCGGTCGAAACTGACCATGTAATGCGTGAAAGAACCAGCAAAGCTACGGTTTTACCGTGCGAAACTACTAGCGGAATTATAATATCACTGGAAACTTAAAATTTTCAAAATTCAATTTTGTTTCCTTTTCTTTAAAAAGATAAAATAAAAGTAAAAATCATTTAAAAGAACCAAAACAAAGTAAACAAAATAAAAGAAATCAAAAGAAATTTGCCCAACAAAACCTCAACATTTTTAACGTATAATAAATTTTTTTTATTATTTTAATTTTTTTATTTAAAAGGATATAAACAAGAAGCTGAAAAGATCTTATGAGAATTAAAGTTTAGTGGGATTACTGATATTCTCATCCTTTTAAGTCCATGCCTTCTTTATTTTAACGAGTGCACCGCAACTGTTGTTATCATGTTTTAGTCCTTTTTAAAGAAAACATATAATGACCCCGTCTCCATTGAAATTTGGCAAAGAAACTTATCTTGTCTTCATGATGTATTGAACAAATGACACACTCTACATTACTCTTCCTCTCACAAGCAACATAGGTCTTATTTCAAAAGAAACAATGCCCTTATATACATCAAACTATGAGAGCTCTCGGTCCATACTTATGTATAACAGAGGAGTTCATCAATTGAGTCTTACAGATGAGAGCTTCAAGTCTATACTTACGAATAACAAAGAAGATCATCATATTATGCTAAGAGAGCCCATGTCATGCTATTTTGGGGTCAATTTATTACGAATAGGGTTACATAGTTATGGTTCATTTACGTTAACCTCTAGTTAAATTCAATAAAATTTATTATGAATACAAACAGAATGCAATATAGTACTATCGTACAGTAGAGGAGATCATAACTCCAGGTTAATGTTCACACATAGCAGAGGAGATAAGCACCAGATAGAATATAACAAGGAGCATTTTAGATACAAAGATGAGAAAGCATATAGCTTTTGTGATAGGATGTTTTGACGCATAGATACTTTAGATAGAATAACTCAAAATAGAGATCTCATATTCTGAACCCTTTTCGAATGAGGACTTGAGTCTTTGTGAACGCTAAAAATGTCAAGGGGATTATCTGAGACATTAAGTTTCTTTCTCTTTTAATTAAGCTACAAGATTATTGTTTACTTTGCTTTCTAGCTTAACCTATCAAGCATATCCCACACAATACCGTTAACCTCCTTTACATCATCCAGGCTTCGCATTTTATTCTACAATGGAGAACAAGAAGAACATTTAATATATAATCTACCCCGAAATTTCTACGAATAAGCAAGATGAAGAAATTTCTTACTTGACTATGTGTCACTATCATCAACATATATATACATGTATATATATTATTTTATTATTTTATATGTAAAAAATGATGAGGAGCGATGGAGCATACATAACAAAAAGAAAGAAAATAAAGAGAGAAGTATAAAAAATATGTACATAACATGGTTTGAAAGAAAATGGATTTTCAAATGATATTAAACCTAGCATAGAGATCAGTCCATAAAAACAAGGTTTATCAAATGTTTTAGTGAAAAGATCTGCTTTTTGATTATTGGTGTCAATGGGATTAATATCAATTAAACCTTTCTCCTAATGAATGGGAATTCACTCTGACTTTTGTTCAACCTGCAGTCCAAGGAAAAAGCAAATCTCCCCCATCATGCTCATTTCGAAGCAACTACGCATTTCCTCCTCGAACTCTCGACATATCTTTGGATTGGGGAAGCCGAAGATAATATCATCGACACAGACTTGTACAATCCGCATCTCACCATCCAATTCATTCTTGAATAATGTCATATCGATGGTGCCACAAGAAAAACCATTGCTTAAGAGTACCGTGTTAAAGTGTCATACCAGACCCGAGGTGCCTGATGAAGACCTTAAAGGGACTAATCAAGCTTGTAAATTTTTTCAGGAAAGTCAGGATCCTCAAGACTTGGTGGTTGACACCTATATATCTCCTCATCAATGTATCTATAAAGGAATGCACATTTGACATTCATCTGATAGACTTTGACCTGCTTATGGGCGCCATGAGCCAGAAAGATTCTGATGGCTTCAAGAAGGGCGATACGACTAAAGACTTTGGTGTAGTCAATAACTTCTTCTTGAGCAAAGCCCTGGACCACTAATCTGGACTTATTTCTTACCATAATGTCACGGTCATCAGGTTTATTCTAGAACACCCATTTCGTGTCAATTGGGCATTTGTTGCAGCTCTAATTGCATCGATTCAACCCTGTAAGGGTCCTGAAGAGCTACATGAACATTTTTCACGACAATTTGGGATATAAAACAAGAGAATAGACAAACGTTAATAAAAAAAGATTGACTCTGCGTCCGAAATCCATCGGTGATAGATCCTATGATGTTATCATGTGGATGATCTTTCAAGGTTTTGAAATCAGTGGGCTTGGGTAGGGTATTTGAAGATGGTTGGCCTCGGCTGTTTTGAGCATAGCATGAAGCTCACTTATATTGTTGTCCTATACGTTCATGTTATAATTCATAACAAAGTTGTCAAACCTTTTTGACAAAGCGTTAAGGATCAAATCCATAGCCAACTCTTTAAAGACGGGACAATTCAGCCTTTCGAGGCGGTCAATGTGGCTCTTCATCTTATGTACATAAGATGAGACTGATTGGGTGTCATCCATATGATATGCATGGAGTGCTCGAACCGTTTCGAAGCACTCTACCCTTGCTTCCTGGAACATTTCCTTCAACTGGGTAATCATGTCGTATGCTCGGTGATGTTCAAACTCCTTTTGGAGATCCGGAGTCATGCTTGCCAACATTAGGCAAGACACTTGGACCGAGTCCTTGTTGTATTTCACCTAATTGTTATAAGGCTCTCATCATCGTCATTAGGTTGATCGGGAATCGGATCGTCTAAAATATACGACCTTTTCTCTTGCTTGAGAATAATTCTCATGTTTCGAAACCAATCTATAAAGTTATTATGGTTTCTTGGTATGGGTGTCTTGGCCGACTTACAATCCTTCATATCAAATCATTCTAAGATATCAGAGACATACCTAGATTGATTGATAAAAAACCTTCCTTCATTTGCTTCACCTGAATTCCAAGGAAAAAGTCCATTTTTCCCATAGAACTCATCTTATGAAAATACAAACATGTTATACGACTCTACTTTGCATTTGAGATACATGTAGGAGTCACTAGAGAAGAGAAGTACAAGAAATTTGAAGAGCATCTTAAAATGTTAGACAATAGGCTAAACTAGGTCCAAGGGAGAGTTTGTTGATACATTATGTCCGTAGTTATGTTCTTAATGTAAATGTCTTTCATTTCTTACACATGTGTAATGTAGTGACTTAATGAAATATGATATGCTTTTGATGTTTATTTTATCTTTGAATATTTCATATGTTTTTGTATTTGATATAATTCATATATATGTGAACATCTTATATAGGTTTGAGTTTGTTATACATGGATCTAAGTCAATAATGATTGAGAAATATGTTCAACCTAGTCGGGTGGTTATTCATGCTAATGGGCCATACGTATGGACCATATGCATTAATGAATCATACTTTTGAACCAGTCGCACGACTGAACCATGAGATTGGATCAGTCGTATGACTAAGACATAAGATTGATTCAGTCACACGACTCAACCTTCAGTCGTGCGTATGAATCAACCGCATGAGTCAGTCGCTCGACTGGACCATGCTAATGGTTTAATCGTATGAATGAAAAAAACAAACCTATAAATACCACATAATTCATGGAAAAATTAGACTTTTGAAGGGACTTGAAATATCTACAAACCCTAGCCGTTCAGAGTGTCCTAAACAGCTTATCCAAGTTCATAGTTCGCTCCTGATCAATTTCTAATCAATTCATAATGTTTTTTTCATCGTTAGATCAAGCAGGTTGTGGTTCTCACTGATTGAATCACCAATCAAATAGGATTCCGCACAATTTGATTTGGTCTCACTCAAAATTCGTTAGTACTCCATAAGAAAACAGTCCTAACAAGATCTCTACTTCAACAATTTCAAGTTTTTGATGGAGGTCCTGTTCATTTGGAGGGAGACCGGAGGATACATTTCAGGCAGAGGAAGTCTATCCAATGGCTTGTTAAGAGTCGACAAAGTGAACTTTGTCAAGCAGTTTGAACACTATCTCCTAAGTGTTTCCCAATTCTGTGATCAAATACATCAAATGCTCTTCACAGAACATAAGTGCATCATCCTCAAACCTGAGATGACAATTGCTCAAGAATTGGTGCTTCTTAGATCTCCAAGACAGGGGATATGTACAAGCTTGATATGAACAATGATTCCTTATTAGGTGAAGTATCATTCTTTCTTTCTAAAGCTGATGGTGATGATTCTACCTTATGGCATAAACGTATGTGTCATGTTAATTTTAAAACCATAAATAAATAGGTTAAAATAACTTGGTACATGGTGTGCCCAAAAATGAATTTTTCCGTAGAGACAACTACGTAGCTTCCTGAAAGGAAAGCAACATAAAGTCTCTCACAAATCCAAAGAGGTTAACTCTATCACCACCCCATCACACTTATTGCACACGGATTTGATTGGTCCAAAAAGTATGATGAGCATTGGAAGGAAATCATATTGCCTTATGATTGTTGATGATGTCACAAGATTTACATGGGTTTTCTTTTTAAGAACTAAGGATGAAACTGCTGAAACTTTAAATTATTTTATTCTTAAAATTGAAAATCAAAGTGATCACAAGGTAAAGATAATTAGGAGTGATCAAGGAACTGGGTTTAAGAATCAAGTTCTTGACTCGTTTTGTAACTCAAAAGGGATTAGTAGATAATTCAGTGCTCCTCGAACTCCTCAACAAAATGGTGTTGCTAAGAGGAGGAACACGACACTGATTGAGGCTGCTAGGACCATCTTAGTTGATTCAAAGTTGTGTCTAACATTATGGGTAGAGGCAGTCAACACTGCATGCTATGTGCAGAACAGGGTCCTCAATGTCAAGCCACAAGGACAAACCTCTTATAAGCTATGAACAAGAGGCCACCATTCATTGGCTTTCAAAGGTCCTTCCACAGCAGGTGTACCATACTGAACACCAAGGACAACTTGGAAAAAATTGTTGAGAAGTTCGATGATGCTCTCCTTGTTGGATATTCCTCCACCTCCTTTGCTTATAGAGTCTATAACATCAAAAATCAATAATTGTGGAATCATCCAACATTATTGCTAATGAACACACTCTTTGTGTTAGGGGGTATGCCCCTGATCATATTTTTGACTAAGAATTGTTTCCAAACTATTCTAAACCATCTTGTGAGAACGTTTCAGCTGGAATTGGTACTTAAAGTGATTCTGATGAAGACCAACTATTTGAGCTAACCATACCTCTTCCAAGTTCTCCAAGAGTCTCTAACCCTCAATCTCCAATCATTGGTAGATCTGATAGCATGACGATTTCAGGAACCAATGGAGCTTCCACAAGTTACCTGCAAAGCGAGCCTAATAAATCATCAACTAATAACATACAACAGCAAGCTGATGGAAGTAGTATTCTAAAGGAATAGGCAACTATTGATACTCTCGTCAATCAACTGATTCTAATGATGTTTCTCTTTCATTTAATTAGTCCTCACTGAATGCAATTGAAATAGCAGTTAGACCAAGTGTTCATGTTCCTAAGAAAAATATATCCAACTTGGATCTATCTTTGCAACTAGAAGTGATTCCTAGACTAAGGATTCAAAACACTCATCCAGCTGAGAACATCATAGGAGAAGTCTCTGAAGGTGTGAGAACAAGGGGACAAACTTATCATGGGAATGCCTGCCTATACTCATGCTTCTTGTCTCAGATGGAACCCAAGAAAATAAGAAGCCTTAAAAGATAGTAGTTGGGTTAAGTTAATGCCAGAAAAGTTGCTTCAATTCAAGAGACAAAAGGTTTGGAACCTTTGTCCGCTACCATCTGGTCAAGTACCTATAGGCACCAAATGGGTTTTCAGGAACAAGAGAGATGATAGAGGCTTGATCATCAAGAACAAAGCTAGACTTGTTGTTCAAGGATACACCCAAGAGGAAGGAATTGATTATACTTATGTCTTTGCACCAATTTTAAGAATTGAGGTAGTTAGAATCTTCCTTGCTTATGCTGCATCCAAGACTTTTAATGTCTATCAACTTGATGTCAAGTGTGCCTTTCTATATGGAAATATAAATAGGGAGGTCTATATGTGCCAACCTCCAGGATTTGAAGAACCACAACACCCCAATTATGTGTGCAAATTGGATAAAGCTCTTTATGGACTACACTAGGCACCTAGGCTGTAGTATGAGACTTTGTCTCAGTTTCTCCTGAATAATGGTTACACTAGAGACTTTGAGAGGATTATGAAGAAAACCTAACGATTTGAAGTGCGGAGTGAAATCTTGAGGCATCTCCCATAAGGGAATCTTAGACATTATGCATGGGGGACTCCACTTCAACACTACTTTCGGCCTTCTAGATATAGGATCAACTTCAGTCTTATGTATGAACCGCTTAGGTTGTTGAGGCCTGAAGTTGACCCGTATGGTGTGGTATTCTTTCCTCAATGCTGGCTCAAACCATCCTAACATCTTCCTCGTGTTGGGATACAAAAAGTCTAAACATGCCAATCTGTTTAGCTCAAAACTCGGAAGAGTCTTCAGATCATGTGGATATCTGAAGTACTCAATCCCCTTCTATTTTTTCATAGCATAGACATCCAAGTCATCAAAATAGCCCACGTGATGATCTTGTCTGACACTTTCTAATGTCTCTTGACTCGGTAAAGTCTGGTGTAGGCTTTAGCTTTGAGGTCCGCATTGGGCTTACTTTTGGCAAACAAGCGGCCCATTTAGCTTTCTTTAAATCAACATTAGCATCTGAAGCTTAGCTTTACTATCATCCTTCTCTTTCTCCTTCTCTATCTCATCAAGTTTAGCAAAAGTATCACTGCCGAAAGTTTCACCCAAGTTGGGGATAACATTGCCCTCAGGGTCAGTATACTATGGATAGTAATTAGATATGACTGTTGGGTTTATTTGAAGATAAAACCGTTTTATCCTCTTGGTATTTCAGAAAAACGCAGCGGATAAATTTGTATTTAAAACATGATTTTAGATCTGAAAATCCATGTTTTATGATGATTAATATACAATAAACAAACCCATAACAATAAGGATCATTTATGTGGATTAAACAAGCTATGAACATACAAAATCGTACATAAAATCACAGCTAGAACAAGCTGTGACAACTACCTTGTTCCAGCAGCAAATGTCGAGCAAAATGGGGTTTTGATGCTTGTTCTTTTGGCCAAGACTCCAATGGAGGACTCCTCAAGCTAGTATACCCCAAGCTTGATGGCAACACCCTTTCTTGTTAGGTAGAATCACCCAAAATAAGCTTCAAAACCTCTTCTTTTCTTGCTTGAACCGTGAGGTTGGGAGAGAGAGAGAGTTGGAGCCTTTTGCATGTAATTTGTGTGTTATTCTTTGTGGAGTGTTCAAGACAAGAGTTAAATGTGTGTGGTACCCAAAGCAAGTTTGGTCCAATGGGGATTAAGGGGGAGGGCGGCCGAATTTGGGTTTCAAAACCCTTTCCCCTTCAATTTGTTTATCACACATTAATATGTCTTGTGAACTAGACATATAATAAATTGTATGTACAATATATATATATATATATATATATGTATTTACATACTTATACAATTAACCATTAATTTATAAGTTGTAATTCCCACTATTATTTGATGTCATCTAACTAATTTAAACAACACTTCAAATAATATTGATTGAACAAATTATCCTAATAAGTTGTTCCCACTCACATGCAACTTATTTAGAAAACCCATTTTCTAAATCGGTGTAAATATTTAATTGCATGATCACATCATCAATTAAATATTTAATTGGTGTTTGCCAAACTTGTTATTGGGTATAACCCGACTTGGATCATAACGTACTAACCACATCAATATTCTAAGTGTCTTGGGCACACAGAATCCAACAATCTCCCACTTGCCCAAGATTCATAGAAGATTGATGTAAGCAGTAAGTACCGCCTAACAACGGTTCACTACCCTTAATACGCATGACTTGTAGCCATTCAATAACATCATCCCTTTCAAGTACCCTACTTGAAATGATTTAGGTGAATCAATCATCTATCCTTTTGTTTCAGATGTCATGTTAAATCCAAGAACACAGATGATCATTTCTTGTTGATTTAACTTATCAGGCCTTAGACATCTAACTCTCAACGAATAAGAGGAACAAATTCCATCTTGACTACATGTTTCTCACAGACACCTCGTGTCATACCTGAATATACCCTTATGTACTGTCCACTATTTCAGGACAGTGAAGAAGAAGCTCAAGGTGTAACACTTGGTGAATATCAAAACCCAATATGTATCTCAGGTCGGAGGATACCAAATGATATTCGCCTTTACTCAAAATTACTTATGATCAATCAATAAGATTCCATGTAGTAAAATTTGAGATGCGGGTTAGTCCAATATTTGTATCCCACAAATATCTATGAACCTTGGTAGCAACCCATTGCTCTATATTCATCCTTTTGAGTATCAACCAATCCAAGTTCATAATAGTCTTACCTTCAAACTTGTTCCCACAAGTGTGAACGACTACGGACATTTAGAGTAAACATTTTACTCATGGATTGAACATGCTAAATTGGAATATTATTTGAAACATTATAACCAAATAATTTTATTCAAATAATAGAAAATTCCATATATCCAAATACAAAATTTACAGATCAAATCCACTCACTAGAATATCGAAGTCCCATGGCACAAGTATGACCTTCATGCTTTGCCTTTTCAAGGAGCTTCGTGAGGGGATCCGCAACGTTTTGATCCGTGTGAACTTTGCGAATACATATCTTTCCCTTTTCAACTTCATCTCGTATGTAGTTGAATCTCCGCTCAATGTGCCTAGTCTTTTGATGAGCACGGGGTTCCTTGATTTGTGCAATCGCACCCTCGTTATCACAAAAGATCTCTAGGTGGTCCTGAATGGAAGGGACAACCCCTAGATCGGCAATGAATTTCTTCAACCATGCAGCTTCTTGAGCTGCCAATGAGGCGGCGACATATTCTGATTCTGTAGTTGACAGAGCCACCACATCCTGTTTGGAGCTCTTCCAAGAGACAGCTCCTCCATTCAGAATGAAAATGTATCCCGATTGAGACCGTGAATCATCACGATCGGTTTGGAAACTCGCATCCGTGTAACCTTTTACAACGAGTTCCTCGTCACCAGATCCATAGATTAGGAACATATCTCTTGTCCTCCTTAGGTACTTAAGTATGTTCTTAACAGCCATCCAATGACTGTTTCCAGGATTTTGTTGGTAACGGCTTGTCATACTTAAGGCGTATGACACGTCCGGTCGAGTGCATATCATTGCATACATGATGGATCCAATAGCAGATGCGTATGGGATTGCCTTCATTTTATCTTGCTCATCCTTTGAGCTTGGACATTGAGTCGCACTCAACATCGTTCCTCTTTGAATAGGTACGGTACCTTTCTTAGAGTTTTCCATCTTGAAACTTTTCAAGATTTTAATCAATATGCACTTTGATTCAAACCAATCAACCGCCTTGATCTATCCCTATAGATCTTTATTCCCAGAATATAGGCGGCTTCACCAAGATCCTTAATGGAAAAACAACTTCCAAGCCAGGTTTTTACACCTTCTAAGTTTGGAATGTCATTTCCAAATAGTAGTATGTCATCAACATACAATACTAGGAAAGTTATTGTGCTCCCACTAGCCTTCTTATACACACAAGCCTCATCAGCGTTTTTGATGAAACCAAATTTCTTTACTTCCTCATCAAAACGGTGATTCCAGCTTCTCGATGCTTGTTTTAATCCATAGATTGATTTCTTTAACTTGCATACTTTATTAGGATGTATTGGATCGACAAAACCTTCAGGCTGAACCATATAGACATCTTCCTCAAGATATCCATTTAGGAAAGCGGTTTTGACATCCATTTGCCAAATCTCATAATCATAATGAGCAGCTATGGCAAACAATATCCTTATAGACTTTAGCATCGCAACAGGTGAGAAGTTTCATCATAATCAACCCCTTGAGTTTGAGTGAAACCTTTTGCTACAAGTCTAGCTTTATAAGTATCCAAGTTTCCATGCATATCGGTTTTCTTCTTGAAAACCCACTTACTTCCAACTATCTTGGAGTTAAGAGGTGGTACAACCAAGTCCCATACTTGATTGTCATACATGTATTGCATCTCAACGTTCATGGCTTCAAGCCATTTGTCACAATCCGTGTTGGACATTGCATCATGGTATGTGGTTGGTTCATCAGAATCTATCACATAGCATCCATCCATGAAAAATCCATATCTTTGAGGTGGATTACTAGTTCTACCACTTCTGCGAACGTGTTGTGTGTATTGATCAACCACTTGATCATCCTCAACATCCTTATGTTGAGTGCTAGTTTCAACCAAACGTGCATCGGGCTGTGGTTCTTGATCTTCCTCAAGATCCCTGTTCTACTGCTAGCTCCTTCCATAAGGAACTTTGCTTCTAAGAACTCACCCTTTCTGGCAACAAACACCTTTTGTTCCATTGGATCATAGAAATAATATCCCATAGAATCTCTAGGATATCCAATAAAGATACACTTGGTGGATCGGACATCCAATTTGTTTAGGGTGGGAGTCTTAACATAAGCCTCACATCCCCAACCCTTAAGTACGATAGGGATGGAACTCTTCCATGCCATATCTCAAAAGGTGTCCTTTCTACCTTTTTGGTTGGGGCCATATTTAGAATACGGGCCGCGGAGAGCAGAGCGAAACCCCAAAATGATAGAGGTAATGTGCTTCTAGCCATCATAGATCGGACCATATCCAATAAGGTTTGATTCCTCCTCTCAGACACACCATTATGTGGTGGTGTTCCAGGTGGAGTGAGTTGTGAGACAATCCCACAACTCCTAAGATGATTTTGAAAGGCATCACTTAGGTATTCACCTCCTCTATCGGTACGAAGAATTTTAATTGACTTGTTGAGTTGATTTTCTACTTCATTTTTGAAGATTTTGAACATTTCAAAAGCTTCGTCTTTGTGCCTTAACAAGTACACATACCCATAGCGACTATAATCGTCGGTAAAGGTAATGAAGTATCTTTCACCATTCCTAGTCATTGGCTTAAAAGGACCACATACATCCGAATGTATGATTCCTAATAAATCTTTTGCCCTTTCGGTAGTTCCACAAAGGGTGCCTTAGTCATCTTACCTTGTAAACAAGACTCACAAACATCAAATGAATCACATTCATTTGTTTTTAAAAGACCATTCTTTTGAAGTGTTTGTAAACGTTTCTTGTTTATATGACCAAGACGACAATGCCAAAGATAGGTATCACTTAAGTCCAACTTGAGTTTCTTGTGTTAGTTTGGTACAATGAACTATTTAAAGTATTTTCATGAACCAATTCATAAATACCATTAATTGGAATAGCTTTAAAATAGAACATACCATTTAAAGAAACATGAATATCATTTTCCATAAAAGATAATACATAATCATATGTCTTAATTGGGATACAGAAATAATGTTCCTAGTCAAACTAGGAGCATACAAAACATTCTTCAAAATAACTTCCAAACCACTTAGAAGTCTTAGGATGTAGTCTCCACGAGCTTTAACTAAGACTTTAGTTCCATTTCCCATGAAGAGGCTATCATCCCCTTGTTTGAAGTCCCTACTTCTTGTGAACCCCTGCAACAAATTGCAAATGTGAGTTCCACATCCGGTATCCATACCCATGTGTTAGAAGATGTAACATTATGATCAATATGAATCATGTATATTGTACCTGAGGTCTGCCCGGCATCCCTCTTGGCTTTCAACTCTTGGAGATGGACAGGACAATCCTTGCCCAATGTCCAATCTCCCCACACTTGAAGCATGGGTCATTTGTAGCAACCTTTTGCTTCTTCTCTTGTGTTTTAGGTGGCACCCTTGCCCCCCCCTTCCTTTTCTCCAAGCGGTCCCTTACCCTTGGCAACCTTTGCCTTGGGTGCGGGACGAGGCCTTTTGTTGTTCCCACCTTCATTAATGGTGAGAACGGGTAAAACCCTTTTACCCATGGCCGCCTCGGCCGTTTTGAGCATTGAGTGAAGCTCACCAATGCTTTTATCCCAAGAATTCATGTTGTAGTTCAACATGAATGTCTCGAACCTTTTGTAAGGCCATTGAGGATCAAATCCGTGGCCAATCCTTCGAGACGGGACAATTAAGCCTCTCGAGGCGGTCAATATGACTTTTCATCTTAAGTACATAAGATGAAACAGATTGGTTTCGTCATACGACATGCATGGAGTGCTCGAACCGTTTCGAAACGCTCAACCCTTGCTTGCTGTTGGAACGTTTCCTTCAGCTGGGTTATCATGTCATAAGCCCCGTGGTGTTCATACTCCTTTTGGAGATCCGGAGTCATGCTCGCTAGCATGAGACAAGACACTTGGACGGAGTCCTCAGTGTACTTTAGCCAATCATTGAAGGCCTCCTCATCATCCTCGCTAGGTTGATCAGGGATAGGGTCGTCTAAAATGTACGATCTTCTCTCTTGCTTGAGAACGATTCTCAAGTTTCGATACCAATCGATGAAGTTGTTGTGATTTAGACGTTCCTTTTGGAGGATCGCTCGTAAAGATTGGTTGGACGCGGATGAGTTATCGGAATTATCATTATTAGAGGCCATCTACAAAATTTAACAAAGTTTTATTTAGTATTTTCGATATTTCAATTTTAATAATTAATGCCTATTAAGGTCAATTATATATTAAAATCTAGAACCCAACATTACATTTAAATTGTGGTTAGGTGACCTTTATCCCACGATTTAAATAATAAGGTGGTCAACGATTGACGGTTGCAACATTTGCAACTTCTAGAGGTATGGGATCGACCCTTGAACATCATATGTAAAGTCGGCATGTAAATCCCATCAACACCATTTGGAAACCACATTGTAGGTGATCCATTTAACATGGTTTGCAAATCAAGACATCCTACTTACACCCACGTGTGAGTTTGCCAAAACAAATGGTTAGGTGACCTTTATCCCATAAGTAAGGCATTCTCACCTCAAATCACAAGTTCCCTCAAAATGGTTAGGTGACCTTTATCCCACTAAGAGTTCCCAAGTGACTCAAGTGTTGTGTAAAAGGACGGTGTTGATCTCGTTTTTAAAATTTTAGAGATTTCTTAATTCTAGTTTAGAAAACTCTATGTACTTGTATTTGTATGCTTTCAAATACAAGGTACCCTATGGTTCTTAGATTAAAACCAATTTTAATCTTTAAAATCATTAACCATTTTAATAACTTTTATTAACTATTAAGAACC
This sequence comes from Flaveria trinervia, assembly GCA_025506515.1. Classification (NCBI taxonomy): domain Eukaryota; kingdom Viridiplantae; phylum Streptophyta; class Magnoliopsida; order Asterales; family Asteraceae; genus Flaveria; species Flaveria trinervia. The sequence continues at coordinate 18,523,298 of CM046441.1, read as the reverse complement.
ACATTTTCAGCTTGTTAAGTTTGTTAATGAGTTTGTTATGAATGTCAAAACATCAACCCAATCAAACAATAAACAATCAACCAAGCATAAAACATAAACCCATATGTGCATAACCATAGCTACTATTGTGACCACACTTGTTTGCCATCACAAGTGTGGTCATTAGGTCTTTCCTAAGGGTTGAATATAACACAAAATTAAAGGTCTTTATAGACCCCCACTTGAACTTGCATCCATATGCTCCAGTCTTTCTCTTTGTGTCTTCCTCTTGTGCTTCCTTCTAGTGCATCTCCATTTACAAAACTTATATCCTAATACAAATTCTCTTGTAAAGGAAGTGCACTTAATCTATCTATTACATTTCAAATGAATGAATAAATAAATTACATCCCAAAAAAAACACAAATGAATAATATTACAACCCAAAAGAAAAACAACCAAAATCAAACATCCATTCCAAACCAAATCAACATAGGGTCAAGGCTAGGTATGCACATTAACAACCAATGATCATATCATCGATCCATATAATGAAAACCCCATTTAAAACCCCAAATTTCAGCCAACATAAACTGAAATTTTGGGTTTTAATCATTGTCCAAACAACCAACATTCATAATATGTTTCTTTCAAGGTCTAATCACTAGCATGTGTGATATGACTTTGAAAGTTTGGGGAATCATTCATATAAACTATACAGCCCAAAATCAGCCTATAACATGTCTAATATCATCTTTTAAAACCAATTTCAAAAGATAAAACAAGCAAGTCATCCACATAACCGGCTCTAGATGCCATTGTTGGGTTTATTTGAAGATAAAACCGTTTTATCCTCTTGGTATTTCAGAAAAACGCAACGGATAAATTTGTATTTAAAACATGATTTTAGATCTGAAAATCCATGTTTTATGAGATTAATATACAAATAAACAAACCCATAACAATAAGGATCATTATGTGATTAAACAAGCTATGAACATACAAAATCGTACATAAAATCACAGCTAGAACAAGCTGTGACAACTACCTTGTTCCAGCAGCAAATGTCGACCAAAATGGGGTTTTGATGCTTGTTCTTTTGGCCAAGACTCCAATGGAGGACTCCTCAAGCTAGTATACCCCAAGCTTGATGGCAACACCCTTTCTTGTTAGGTAGAATCACCCAAAATAAGCTTCAAAACCTCTTATTTTCTTGCTTGAACCGTGAGGTTGGGAGAGAGAGAGATTAGAGCCTTTTGCATGTAATTTGTGTGGTTATTCTTTGTGGAGTGTTCAAGACAAGAGTTAAATGTGTGTTGGTACCCAAAGCAAGTTTGGTCCAATGGGGATTAAGGGGGAGGGCGGCCGAAATTTGGGTTTCAAAACCCTTTCCCCTTCAATTTGTTTATCACACATTAATATGTCTTGTGAACTAGACATATAATAAATTGTATGTACAATATATATATATATATATGTATTTACATACTTATACAATTAACCATTTAATTTATAAGTTGTAATTCCCACTATTATTTGATGTCATCTAACTAATTTAAACAACACTTCAAATAATATTGATTGAACAAATTATCCTAATAAGTTGTTCCCACTCACATGCAACTTATTTAGAAAACCCATTTTCTAAATCGGTGTAAATATTTAATTGCATGATCACATCATCAATTAAATATTTAATTGGTGTTTGCCAAACTTGTTATTGGGTATAACCCGACTTGGATCATAACGTACTAACCACATCAATATTCTAAGTGTCTTGGGCACACAGAATCCAACAATGACATCTTCAATCTCAATCTCATCTACCCCTTCTAGCTCCTCATCACTCACAACATTAACTTCTGGAGCATCTTTGATAAGCTCATCAAGATTCAGTCTAAAAATCTCAACGAGCTGCTCGTCAGTCAGGTCTAGAATAATTTCTCCTTCTTTCGGAGTGTAGCTTACTGACCTTCGCACAATCCCTAGCAAGTTCTCTTATGCTTTTCTCTAACTTCTTGTCTTCTGCTCTTGTCAAACATGTACACCACACAATCTTCAATCGGTTCCTTAAAGATACTTGATCAAGCTGAATTTATCAAACTGCAGATGCACCAGGAGGTTAGTTTCAACTTCACGATCATCACCTCCTTCTAGGATCTTTAGTACTTCTTTTGCAAGCTTTTGGATCTGTTATGGATCAATATGTTATTCATATGCTTGGGAAATTTTCCTTTAAAACCAATAAGCATCAATGTCGTGTATATTCAGTATCATACCCTCATTACCTTCTTGTGAATCTTCATCATCCATACCACCACCCATTTGCATAGCATTTTTCCCATCTCTGTCCAAAACATCATCTTCTTCCTCCTTGTCTTCTTGAACAATATCAAGATCACTCTCTTCATCATCTTCCTCATTCTCTATCAAGCAGGAGAAGAGCATGAGAGAGAAATTGAACGGGTGGTTCAGTACTAGTGCAATGTATGCATTTTGGATTTAGTCAGACATCTTATCAAATCCAAGTACTTAAACTGGGGGCACAATGGAAAGTCTTGTTTAGCACACCGACATTGATGTCCCCAGCATACTTGATCCTAAGAAAACATCCCCAAACACTTAGGGGATGCAGCTTGGTTGGGTAGGCACCGTCCTCACCCGGATCCAAGACCCTCCTCAGGTTGTCTTCAATGATCTCAATCTCCTTTCCGAATATAGAGCTCCAGATGCAGTAAGGCTCAACGGAACAATCAACTATAGTGTTATCCCAGAAAGTCTGTTGTATTCATCTATACAGTGTGCATGGTGGAGAAATAGCCTTGTATATCCTCGATCTGTGCAGGAAGGCTATGATCCCAGTGAACTCAGAAGCATTTCAGGATGTAGCATCTAGATAAGCACAGATGTTGTGCTTAGTGCTCATAGTCTATCTCTCAGCCATATTGCTGCAACACAAGAAACATAAAAATTAGATTTGTGCATAAGAGATAATAGTTGAATTGTAGTTGATTTTGATCAAACGGGTTCAATTGTGTGATTGAACCATATGACTGAGTTCAGTCGTACGATTGAGCATGCGATTGAGCTCAGTCGTACGATTGAGCATGTGATTGAGTTCAGTCATGTGATAAATCCTGCGACTGAACTTAGTCATATGTTAAGCCATGCGGTTGAGTTAGTCGTGCGAGTGAGTCATCGATTGATGCACTCGTGCGATTGAAACATGCGCCTGACTCAATCGTGCTACTGAGGTTCATATAGAGTGTCTATTATTATCTTGCTCCATTCGACACTCAGGTTTAGATTCATTAGGTTCACAATGACTCTAAATAGCACTTACTGTCTTTTAAATCAACTTTTATGTCCATTTAAGTGGTCTATTTTAGAGTATTGTCCCAGTTATTGAGTTTAACACTTTTGGTCATTGTGTGTTTGACCTGTTGGTGAGAATGAGAATCTCACATAGGATCGAATATGGCGATCAAGTTAGAGATTGAATGGTGGAAACAAATAATCAATAAACAATAAATGCAAGAAAATACTCATAAATGTTTTGTATATATTGATGAAGGTGATTGATTACAATAAATGCTAGGGTTTTAGCAAGAACAGTAATAATGCACCTAGGGAATACAAAATATTCTAATTGTCTATTATGTGTCAACTCAGGTACGAGGTTTTCTATTCTATTTATAGGCAAACAAGTTGCCTTTTTACAAAATGACTATACTACACCCGACCTGTACATCAGAACTAGTCTAAGTCTCCATTCGCATTTCTTTTTGTTCATCCACATTGGCAAATGCGTATGAGTTCACTTGATAAACATATCTTTACTTGATCTTTTGATTTAAATGTTGGTCATCCATATTGGGTAATGCGGATGAACAAATACTTCTACGCATTTGTCTGGTCATCCGCATTGGCAAATGCGGGTGAACAAAATCTTGTCCGCATCTCTTTTGTTCTTCCACATTTGTTAATGTAGAAGAACAAACAATTGTCAGCATTTGTTCTTTGCCTTCCGCATTAACAAATGTGGTAAGCCAATACTTGTTCTTCTACTGCAGGGTCTTCAACCACATTAACACTTGGACTTGTGGGAATTCCAACAGAACAACCACCAACTCACCAATTGAAATGGCATGTATAATCCTTTCAGGGTCCAACAATGCTCCCCCTAAGGATTATATAGCCTGTATTCTTCAATGCTTTGGTGGTGATTGAGGTTGTGAGGATTTTGCTGGATCTTGTTATGGCACCAGAGGTTCAGCTTGTGATGGGTCCTGTATAGCCTTTATCATGTTGACAAAGTCTTTGTTGCACCCTGAAAGGATCATACATGCCATCTCAATGGGTGATTTGATGAATGCTCTGCTGGAATCCCTAAGTCCAAGAAGAAATGCGGATGAAAATTCTGCAAAGAAAAAGAACGTGTTGTCTTCCACATTTGTCAATGCGGAAGACATAATGGGCACAAGTATTTGCTCTTCCGCATTGACAAATGCGGAAGACTAAAAGATAATGCGGACAAGACTTCACTCATCCGCATTAGACAAATGCGGATGACCGAACAAATGCGCATGAGTATTTGTTCATCCGTATTAACCAATGCGGATGACCAACATACTAATGCGGATGATCAAGTGAAGAAATGCTGATCAAGTTAACTCATCCGCATTTGTCAATGCGGATGAACAAGGAAAGATGCGGACGAAGACTTAGACTAGTTATGATGTAATAGTTTAGGCGTAGTTTAGTCATTTTGTAAAAGGCATCTTCTCCGCCTATAAATCGAATAGATAACCTCATACTTGAGGTGACGACCGATAGACATAGAGAATTTTTGTTGTAATTATTCTCTGTAATTTATCTACTTTCATATATACAATACAAAAGCATTTATGAGTAATTTTCTTGCATTGAATGTTCTTTGATTGTTTGTTTCTGCCATTCAATGACACTTGATTACCATATTCGATTCACAGTAAGAATATCACTCTTACTTAACCCAATCAATTGGTATCAGAGCTTGGCTCTCGATTCTCTTTCAGATCTACGCAAAAACTGAATAGAATTCAATTGATCTGGTAATCGAGTTGCTAGTAGTCAATATCATTATCTCTACTTAGTAAACAACAAAAATACTCCTATAAACCGCAAGAAACTCAATACAATCATAGATCTGGTTCTGAAATCTGTTTGAACTGTTTGGACAAGATGGACTAATCAATCCTAAAAATCATCTAAATCTATATTATACCAGTTAACCTCATACTTGAGGTGCCGACCGATAGACATAGAGAATTTTTGTTGTAATTATTCTCTGTAATTTATCTACTTTCATATATACAATACAAAAGCATTTATGAGTAATTTTCTTGCATTGAATGTTCTTTGATTGTTTGTTTCTACCATTCAATGACACTTGATTACCATATTCGATTCACAGTAAGAATATCACTCTTACTTAACCCAGTCAATTGGTATCAGAGCTTTGGCTCTCGATTCTCTTTCAGATCTACGCAAGAACTGAATAGAATTCAATTGATCTGGTAATCGAGTTGCTAGTAGTCAATATCATTATCTCTACTTAGTAAACAACAAAAATACTCCTATAAACCGCAAGAAACTCAATACAATCATAGATCTGGTTCTGAAATCTGTTTGAACTGTTTGGACAAGATGGACTAATCAATCCTAAAAATCATCTAAATCTATATTATACCAGTTAAACACTTATTTAAAATGGATTCTAACAGCTACTCAGAACTTGGTCATACACCTAAACCTCTTATGCTTAAACATAAATCTGAGTTTAAACAGTGGAAAATCAGGTTTAAAACTATATCACAGGTGTAGCTCCTGATTTTTGGATCTCAATATGCAAGGGGCCACACATCCCTGTCACTCTGTCTGCAGATCAAGCTGCAATTTACAGAAACACTAAAATACCCATTAAAGATCTAACTCTAGATGATGAAGACTACAAGAAAATCAAGATTGACCTCAAAGCCTACTGAATTCTAACTCAAGAACTCAAGATGGATATGCTAAAATATTGGAGAAGTATGGAACTGCAAAATCTATGTGGGATGCACTCAAAATCATGTGTGAAGGATGTAGTGAGGTGGCTGAAATCAACAAGGATAAGCTTGTTAACCAGTATGAAACATTCCACCACACCAAGGGAGAATCAATATCTAAACAACTGCACATATTTGTACAGTTAGTAAATGACTTGGAAATCATGGGAGTCACTTACAAGATTAAAGAATTAAACAAGAAAATGCTTCACAGTCTCCCTGAAAGCTGGAAACAGAATGTAACCATGCTGAAAAATACTCTGATCTTGAGAGTACTACGTTAGACATCATGATAGCCAAAATTGAAGCTTTAGAACTTAATGAAAGAAGCAAAAATCTTGGTGTACCAAGAGTGATTATGTGACGCCCTACACATATCCCACATCGATCGTGGACAAGAGAGATTCCAAACTCATAAGAAATGTCTGGCCTCTAACATCAACAGCACGTTTTGGGCGTATTGGCTGTGGATGAGAGGAGAACTCCATAGTTAAGCGTGCTTAGGTGGGAGCAATCCAGGGATGGGTGACCTCCCTAGGAAGTTTTCACCTGGGAAACCAAAAGCAAATCTGTGAGCTTTTATTGGGTAAAGAGGACAATATTGTTGATGCGAGGGGCAAGGTGTGACAGATTGAGGCTTACAAATTTCCATTAGAATCTCATTATGTGGAAAATGCCTTCATCACTGAGGAAGATGATTTCATCTTATCAAGACATCAAATGAACAACACTGGGTTTATTGCAACTCCACTAATCAATCATCCTTCAACCTCATCTCAAACACCTAGAGTCATTGTTGCTCCTCAAACTTCCACAGTCACTGCTGCTCCTCAAACCCCTCCTGAAGACTCAATATCAGAAGAACAAAAGGCAACTTACAATGCCTTTGTTGCAAGCTTTGAAGCCGACTTAGGAGGAAGACTCACTTCTGCTCATCAAATTCAGGAAGATTTGGAGGGAATGGATCCTGATGATGTGGAGGAAATGGATCTACAATGGCAAATGGCGATGATTGCCATGAGAGCCAAGAAATTCTTGAGAAAAGGAAGAAAGTTGAGCCTAAATGAAAATACAAAACTTGGATATGATAAATCCGACTAGGTTTTGGATTTTACTAGGTTTTCATGTTCATTAAAGTCGAAAATGTTCATCTTTTCTTGGAGCATTTGACTATTTATGGTCCAATCATGTTATATTTATCCGCACAGTGAGGATTCTGATTCTTAGGGAGAATCCATGTATAGAGAAATTGAAGACGCAATCAGAAAGTGATGATGTGAACTAGTTTCTAATGATGAATCTGAGTGCATGTTGATTTGATTGAGATTGCCAGCTGTGGATTGGAACCTTCGACATTTTGTCTAATACATCATATGAAGATGTTAGGAGAGCATAATGTTTATATATTGGGATATGCTAAATTTGAGGGGGAATTTCTGCAAGTGTTAATGTTAATCAGGTAAGCCAGTGTGAAGATTAGAGCAATGGAAAACTATTTATGTCACTATCTGGAAAAATCAGTCTTATGGGAAATCTTGCTGCTGTGATGGTGTTCTGCAAAGTAAACAAAAGCTATTGTGCCTAAATTCATTTTCAATGATACTATAGCAACCAGACGGATGAGCAACGTTCGTTAATATGTTTATTTATTTGATTTTATTTGAAACCAGAGCAATGATTGACTGAAGATTGTAAGAGGTGTTATCTACTATTCGCAAGCAACGTCCAAGGGGGAATTTGTTGGAGCATATATTGTCATATGTAGTGTGTCCGTCACTTGAATAATAGTCTAGGGTTAATGTAAAACACCTAATATGTTGTAAACACATGATATTGCGTCATTCCCAGGAGCATATGCGAATGAGACTCAGTCGTACGACTTAGCCATGCTAATGGACCAGTCGTGCGACTGAGAGATGCTATTAGGCCATTCGTAAGACTAAACCAGAAGTATGGTCTAGTCGTACGATTGAAGCATATGCATGGTCCAATCGTACGAATGGGCTCAGTCGCATCTGATATGGGTTGAGGCCTATAAATACCAATTTCATTGTGTAGAGAGCTAACGTTTTGAGAGTGTGTGCGGGGCCTAGGTGCTGCTGGATGAGAGGGGAGATCATGCTCAATCTCCCCTTGCCAAGAGTCTTGATTCTTATGTTTAACAAGATTCTAAACATTAGGTTTTATCAATGAAACCATTCTATTATTGTTCGTTATATTTTTTGTCTCTTGGTTTCCATTCCTTCCGTCAAGAACACGCTCGGATGTCAACCGATCCAGCGACTTCACAATCTCGTCTTTCTTATCTGGTCTATTGATACCAGATTTTGAAAAATTCTAAGAAGGAACAACTTCAAAAACAACTTTCTTAATAGGCATTTGGTTGGGGTTATCTTCCTCATGAGAAGATGATTGGTATCTTTCTGAAGAGTTGGAAGAGTTATGAAGCTCAATAGGTTTGTAGAAGTTGAAAATGGTTGGGTTGATTGGATAGGTGAATGGTGAATAGGAGATAAGTGTGAAGATCTAATGGGTTGTGTTTGGAAAGATTGGTTTTGTGAGTTGTGAGGTGTTGGGGTTCTTTTTGAAGATGGAATTTGTGAGGAGTGAGGTGTTTGCATTGGGGTTCTTTGTGGAGATGGAATTGGTTGTAGGACCAAAAGAACCAATGAGCCTGATCAGAAAAACCTCTAAGTCCCACAGACATTACAACTGCTGAAGAAGATCACAACAGCTGAAGACATTAGCTGATTACAAGGTCTGAAGACAAAGTCTGAAGACAAGAACTGAAGACTACTACTGAAGACAAAGTCTGAAGACAAGAACTAAAGACTTCTACTGAAGACAAAGTCTGAAAGTAAAGAACTGAAGACAAAGTCTGAAGCTATCAGCTGAAGACAAAGTCTGAAAGTAAAGTACTAAAGACAAAGTCTAAAAGTAAAAGTCTGAAGAACAAAGTCTGAAGAACAAAGACTGAAGACCAAAGTGATAAGTAGTTGTCACAATAGCTGAAGTAATTAACTTTAGTAGTTGTGACGGTTTCCTTTCATTACTTGTAATTTACTTTTCAGTAGTTATAGTTTCAGTAGTTTAGTTTCAGTAGTTTTATGTTTCTTGTACTTAAGCATTCTCTGAGATGTAATCAGTAGTTGAGAACATTCTCAGTAGTTTGCATAGTTTCAGTAGTTTGAAAAAATCTGTTAGATGTCACTATCAAGTGACATCAGCAGACGTCACATCTCCTATATAAGGGATGTTGACCTAATTGTAATGCGTGACATTGAGCCACCACGAAAGCATATGAATGAAATATCTCTCTTGCAGAATTCTCTTTTTCTATAACCATTTACTGTTACATTGAATATCAATTGTGTTCCTGTGAATTGTTTAATCCGTTGTTCGAATTTCCGCTGCAATACTCTCTAATTAATTAAACTCAGATCACTGATCCTAAGAAATGGTATCAGAGCATGTTAATCATTAATCGATCTAACAATTGATCATTGAAACTGCTATTCGATATCTAAGTTTGATTGAATTAGCATATTTGCAAGAATTGGTTATAGATCATTGAATTTCTGCTGCTTTCGTTTATCTGCCTTGAGTTTTCTCTTTGTTCATATTGAGTTTGTTGTGTTTTGCACTAAATCAGTTAAAACTTAATTGAATTTGGTTGAATCTGAGAATGACTACTCCTTCTAATGACCCTCACAATACATGTTCCTCAACCAAGCCTCCGATGCTGGTTAGGACTGAGTATAACATATGGCAATGAAGAATGCTTCATCACGTGTCTGTTAACAATTTAGGTTGTTGGACATCTGTGGGACATGGTCCACACAAGCCTATGGTGAACAATCCAGAAACCAACCAAACGGTTCCGAAGAAGAAGGAACAATACTCAGATGAGGATCGAAAATTGTTTGAGATTGATGCTAAAGCGCATGGAATTCTGGCCATGGCACTGGCGAATGAAATATATTCTGGGCTTATGCATCATGAAATTGCTCATGACCTCTGGAATGCATTGAAGGAACAATTTGGTGGAACAGATGAAGTCTTAGCAAACAACAGAGAAACCCTTGCCCAACAATATGAGACATTCTCTCATAGGAAGGGTGAGTCACTGACTCAAGAGTTTGAGCGTTTTTCCTGTTTGATCTCTGAGCTAAAAATGGTCAAACATGAATACACTAATAGTCAGATGAACAACAGATTCCTCAGATCACTGCCTGAGAGATGGGATACATATACCATTGTCCTACGCTCCAGTGCAAATCTCGATAGCCTATCTCTCACCCAACTCCATGGGAAACTGCTTACATTTGAAAGAGAGATAGAGCAGAAAAGGAAACTGGCATCATTAGGAAAGCTCACTGATGACTTTGTACCAGGGAACACTGCCTTGGTTGGTCATGAGTCAGAATATGTTGCATCAGAAAGCAATTATGATGAGCATATAGATTTCTCCTCAAACGGTTCACATCATGCATTTGTCAGTGTTGATAGTCAGTCAGGCTATAATAGTGACAATTTGTGTTTCATTATGGATGATTTAAAGGGTAGTGTTGATGATGACTTAGAAAAGGTGGATATTCTGAGCCAAATGGCCTTGATTAATATCAGATCTCAAAAGTTCTACAAGAGAACTGGTAGGAAATTTCTAGGACCCTCTGGCAAAACCAAAGTTGGTTTTGAAAACAGTAAGTTAAGGTGTCACAAATGCCACAGGCTTGGACACTTTGCAAGAGAGTGTAGATCATCTGGATCTAACTCCTCTGCACCCTTTGTGACTTTTCTAAGCAATAGTCCACAAAACAGAGGGCAACATCTTGCTAGTTCTGGTCATCATTCACAACCTATATCTCCTGCATATTTTGTCCCTCAGGGTCCAATGTCATATCCATATCCCTGGTATTACATGCCACACCTAAATCTGGTTCAAGTTCCTAATGCACAACAACCTCAAGCCCTACCTGAGCCTCTGCCATCTCAATCACAACCTCATCACAGCTTCTTCACCCCTGGTATTGTTGACCTCATCACATGCCACACCCATATTTTGTCCCTCAGGGTCCAATGATCTCTCTGGTAATGAGCAATTATTTGCTGGTGATGGTCAACATGGTCGTGAACATCCTTTTGGGAATCTCGCTCTCATGGCCCTAGAATCTACTGATAGTTCTTGCTCCAATGCATCTTCATCACAGTGTTCTTCAGCAAGCCAAAGGAGCATCTGGTATGTAGATAGTGGAGGATCTATGCATATGACTGGGAGCAGTTCTTTTCTTAATGACTACTCTCAAGGAAAGAAGGGATTTGTTTCATTTGGAAATGATGCCAAGGGTTACATCATCGGGAAAGGACATGTGTCTAATGGACAAATCAGGTTTGATGATGTTAACCATATGGAGAATCTCAAGTATAATTTGCTGAGTGTCAGTCAGATGTGTGATAAAGGGCATGTTCCACTTTTCACAAGCCAGAACTGCAGGATTCTGTCTTCCGAAGTTCTGAGGCTGATTGACAAGGTATTGGATGAACATACTCTACAGAAGGCCAACAGGATTGGAAGAGTGTATGCCTTGGATTTGTCAAAGTAATTGATTTGAAGGGTCATCATTGCCTGTTCTCCAAAGCCTCTTCTCTGAAATCTAAACTGTGGCATAGAAGGCTGGGTCATGTTAATCTTAAAAACATGAATCAGCTGATCCATAATAGTTTATTGAGAGGTCTACCAATAAAGGAGTTCCACTGTGATGAAACCTGCGCTGCTTGTTTGAAAGGAAAACAACACAAAGTCTCGTTCCCTCCTATTGAAGAACCTAAGTCCACTACCTGCTTGCAGTTACTGGACATGGATCTATTTGGTCCTGTGAGAGTGATGAGCATGGCAAAGAAGAAATACTGTCTGGTAATTGTGGATGATTACTCCAGATTTGTATGGACTTTATTCTTGCATTCAAAGGATGAGGTTGCTCAGACGATTATAAACATTGTGTTGTATGTTGAGAATCAGTATTCCCTATTAGTCAAGTGTATAAGGAGTGATAACAGAACTGAATTCAGAAACCATACACTTGATGATTTTATCTATCAAAAGGAATCAAGAGGCAGTTTAGCATCCCAAGGAATCCACAACAAAATAGAGTAGTGGAGAGAAAGAACAGGACCCTAATTGAAGCTGCAAGGTCTATGTTGGCTGACTCTGGTTTGCCATTGACCTTTTGGGCTGAAGTTGTTAACACAACTTGCTATGTGCAGAATAGAGTATTAGTAAATCAGAGGTTGATGAAGATTCCATATGAAGTTCTACATCATTTGGCTCCTCTAATTTCATTCTTCAAAACCTTTGGGTGTCCTTGTTTCACTCTAAACACAAAGGATCAACTCCACAAATTTGATCCTAAGGTGGATGCAGGGTATTTTGTAGGTTATTCATCCACATGCAAGGCTTACAGGGTCTTCAACTGCAGAACAAAGTTAGTTGAAGAAACCTTGCATGTGAAATTCAATGAATCTCCTAAGGATAAAATTCAATAAAACCCTGTGGAGTTGTTTGATCTGGACACACTGTAATATGTTCCTTATCAATCTCCAGCTGTTGCAGATCATGTGGATAAATCATCTTCTTCAGCAAGTCTTCCACCTAGTGGTACTGAAGATGATGATGATATCAGTACTCACCTTTTCAAGTTTAGTGACCAACTGCCTGAGTCTGCTAACTTGATGTTCCTGTAGCTTCTGTAGCTCCATCCACAACAAATGCTGATGAGATTTCTGACTCCTCTACATCATTTGACTTGCCATCTAATACTTGGTTTGATGAATCTGGATCACCATCTGCTGCAGCTGAACCGGCTACAAACACTTGCACTGATCTTATAGTATACCAAGAGCTGAAGGATCACCCCATGTCTCAAATCATTGGTGATATCAATGCTGGTGTCTTAACCAGAAGTCAATTGTCTAACTTCTGCTTCTATGCTCTCTTCATCAGTCACCTAGAGCCAAAGAACTATCATGTTGCTTTGAGAGACAATGGATGGGTTGAAGCCATGTATCTTGAGCTATTTCATTTCAAAATGCAGCAAGTGTGGGAACTGGTTCCTCTACCCCCAGGTAAGTGTGCAATAGGCACTAAATGGGTGTTTAGGAATAAAACTGATGAAAATGGGCTTATTGTCAAGAACAAGGCTAGACTGGTTGTACAAGGGTTTTCACAAGAAGAAGGTATTGATTATGATGAAACCTTTGCCACTATAGCCAGACTAGAGGCAATTAGATTATTCTTAGCCTATGCTGCATTCCACAATCTTATAGTTTTTCAAATGGATGTCAAAAGTGCATTTTTATATGATAAAATAAAAGAAAAGGTTTATGTGTGTCAACCACCAGGTTTTGAGGACAATAAACATCCTGATTGGGTGTATAAACTTGATAAGGCTCTTTATGGGTTGAAGCAAGCTCCTAGAGCCTGGTATGAAACACTTTCAAATTTTCTACTTAACAATAATTTCACTAGAGGTTCCATAGATAAAACTTTATTTATTAAGAAGGTGGATCATATAAGCTACTTGTTCAAATTTATGTTGATGATATTATTTTTGCATCCTCTGATCACCAGTTGTGTGATGATTTTACAAGTCTAATGAAACAAAAGTTTGAAATGAGTGCAATGAGAGAATTACAATTCTTTCTAGGCTTGCAAATCAAACAAAAGGCTCATGGAACCTTCATTCATCAGTCAAAATATACAAAAGATCTTTTGAATAAGTTTGATTTACAAAATTGTAAGCCTTGTTCTACTCCCATGTGCCACACCACACAACTGGACACAGATCAGAAAGGTAAAGTTTTTCATGAAACACTTTATAGATGTATGATTGGGTCCTTGATGTACTTAACAAATTCTAGACCAGATATCATGTTTGCAACTTCTGTTTGTGCTAGGTTTCAGGCTGCTCCTAAAGAATCTCATTTGATTGCAGTCAAGGTACACAATCTCTAGGTCTTTGGTATTCCACTGGACACTCATGCAATTTAGTTGCTTTTTCTAATAGTGACTATGCAGGGTGTAAGTTAACCAGAAAGTCATCTTCTGGTGGATGTCAATTCCTAGGCAACTGTTTGATTTCTTGGCAGAGCAAGAAACAAACATCTGTTGCCACATCCACTGCTGAAGCAGAGTACATTGCTGCTGCAAGTTGTACATCTCAGGTACTCTGGCTTCAGAACCAATTATTGGATTATGGCATTACAGTGACTAAGACTCCATTATTAATGGATAGTGCTTCAGCTCTGTGCATTGTCAAGAATCCAGTCCAACACTCTAGGACCAAACATATAGAGATCAGACACCATTTTATTAGGGATTGTTTTGAAAAAGGTTTGACTGATCCAAAGTTTGTGCCTAGTGCTAATGAGCTTGCAGATATATTTACTAAGCCTTTGGATAGTTCAACTTTCCAAAACCTTGTGTTAAGGCTTGGTATGCTGTAGCTAGAATAAGTGATAACTACTGATGATCTCAGTAAAAATTACTGATGATCATTAGTAAACATGTCACAAATATGTACTAAGTCTGTTCAAAGAAACTGATGCAGTTACAACTACTGATGTAGTTATAACTCCTGATGTCAGTAAAAACAGACAAGTACTGATGTCCTATGAAACTACTAAAATCAGCTAAAAAGTCTGATGAGTAAGTGTTGAGGACAGTATGAAACAGCTGAAAAGCTAAGAATTGACGAAAACTACTAATGAGAATTTTCACCTCAGTCGTTTCCACAAACTGTTGTTTCACTCTAAACAGCTGATGACAAAACCATGTCTTTAGTAGTTTCACAACTACTGATGACTAATACCAAGTCCTTAGTTTTTTACAACAGCTGAAGAAAAAACCAGGTTTTCAGTAGTTTCACAACTACTGATGACTAAAACCAAGTCTTCAGTTGTTTTCAAACGTCTGATAGTTAAAACCAAGTGTTCAGTTGTTTTCATAACAACTGATGCCAACACCAACACTTTCAGCCATTTTCTTTTCAGCCTTTTCTTAACCTATAAATACCTGCACTTATAGCCAAACGTTTCATTAGCCGTTTTCAAACCTTTCTCTTTCAACAATGGCGACCATGAAACTCAAACCCCGACACAACTGTGTCGCCTACCTTTCGAAATCGGCCTTCTTGAACAATTTTGACACTGCCATCGATCTTATGGTGGATTCCCAATACAGAACAACCTTTCTTCTGAATCCTACGATATATCCTGACTCCTTATCCCAGTTCTGGACCAACGTCTCAGTAATAACCGGTAAGCATGATAGACAAATCACTCTCCAGTCGTTGGTGAACCAGAAACAGGTGCTCATCACCCCCGACATCATTCGCAAAACCCTAAATCTACATGATGGCACCTATTCTAAAGAATACCCAAAAGGCGCCACTGATATGTCTTTTATCCATAACGGGTATGAAGGCGACTTAAGTGCTACAACCATACTTAAAAAGCACTTCCATGATGCTGAACGACTTATATTTCATATGGTGAATGTTTGCCATGCATCAAAGACATCTTCTTGGGATCAGATGTCTTCCCGATGGAAACAGGTATTGTATTCTATCCTTGAACGCCAAAATCTAAATTTTTCTGAGATAGTGTTCATGGAACTAAAGGATCTGGCTCAGAAACCTATGGCAAACAGATGGATACTTTATCCCAGGTTTCTAATGGCTATAATTTTTAATCAATTACCATCTGATGGCCTTGTTGGTCTTGGAGTCCCCTGAGGATGCCCCTGTACCATAAACACAGGAAATACATACTGGTTCTAACCCCCCAGTTATGTCCAAGACTCAACCTGCTGAAGCCGCACATGTATCCTCTCAACAGGATCCTGTTACAACCCCAATTCGGGATACCACATTTCTGGAACCTCTCTCAATTGAGAGGGTTACCATTGAAGAGCACCTCTCACCCCAGGTGCATTCTGCTTTAGACCAATCTCCACATGCAACCGCCCCTCAAAGCCCAACACTGATCGTTGCTAAAGTGCTGAGTCAGTTGCATTCCTCACCCCCTCCCCAGAAACCACTTATCACTGGAATACCTCAACTATTGAGGGGGAGGACCAAAATGTTTCTGATAAACCACTTAGAAACAGAGGTTAGAACATCTGGTAAGGCTTCCACTTCTACTGATTCAGCAAATGATCAGGATGAAGTTGGTAGCATCCATAAGACCTTACCAGAGGCAACTGCCAATGAAGGACACAGTCCTGAGGCAGGAAGTGCCCAATACCAAGAACAAGGGGCACATGCTTCTACTGATCTACACTCAGAGCATGTACATCCTGATTCAATCAGGAGGTCAGGTGATTCAGCACAAACTGATGATGACCTGGGCTTTTTCTATGATGTATTAGCCTATAATAACATCCTTGAGACTGAGTGAGCAGACTCAAAGAGTTGTTAGCCAAAATGTCTCAGGATCAAAGTCCATCTACCTCACAAACCCCACAGATGGCACCTTCCATTGAAGGTTCCCCAAACACTAAGCCTACACATGTAACTGAGCCACCAGCCACTACTTTTGGCACCACCTCTCAGGGACAGAACCCCTCTGAGCAGATGGTTGCTATCTTTCAAAACTCCTTACCTCTCATCACTCCCATCATCACTAACATAGTGCATAAAGCCATTGATGAGAGGATATCCTCAAATCTACAAACCCTCATTGATGATGCTGTTCACAAATCTCTTTCTGCCTTTCAAGCCCCTGATCCCAATGCAACCAAAAAGGGGTAGACTTCCAAGTCTAAGGCAGTGAAAGAAAAGAAAAGAAAAAGAGTTGATGATCAGAAAGAACCTGCAAAAGACAAGGAGGTGGAGAAAGAACTGATCTCGGAACAGCTGATCACATATAAAAGAAAGAAAAGTGCTGAGTCAAAAACTGATGAAGATAAATCCTTAGAAGATCTTGTCAAGATGCTGATGAAGCTCACAGCACAACCATGAATAAAATTATAGATCAGCTCTTTCGACAAGGTCATGACACAGCCACACTAGACACTGAGATCAGAAGGCTGGAAATAGAAGAGATTCAAGCTAGATGGGCTGTTTATAGTGTGTTGGAAGGAGAAAGATTGGAGATAATGATCAGATTCATTACCAAATACCTTGGAAGATCATTGATAGAGATAAAGGCCTAGTCCAGAGACAGTATCTTGGAGATAACCAAGAAAATCTGCTCTGCTGGAGGCTATAATAAAGGGTTGATCATCGAAGCACTGGATGAAACAGGTGCAGGGAAGAGAACTGAAATGGCAAAGCTCTCCAAAGCCAAACTCACCACCAAAATGCTAAGTCAGTCTTCTCACACTCCCACTCAAACACAACCCTTATCTCTAAAATCTCCCAAATCTATCCCTAAACCAAAGCCACCCACAACTCAACCCACAAAACCAATCCCTTTACCCCAAAAACCACCTCAAACCTTACCCAGTGATGCACCCAGAAGGAGGAGAAGGGTGTTGAGGGTAGAAGAAGATGAAGAAGAGGATGATGATGATGATAGTCTGCCAATCTCTGCTGTTCTCAAACTCAATCACCTGAGCACAGAAGTCAACAAGTGATTACTCCTGACTTGCAAATGCAGATGGTGAAGGTAAAGATTGAAGAAGCAGAACAGCAGAAACAGCACGATGAGAAGTTTCTCAAGATGGTTGATAAGGATTTCCCTCAGTCCTCATCCATTCAAGAATGAAGAAACATGCTCTAAGGCTGTACACTCTTAGACATACTTTTCAACATCAAAAAGAAAGAGTACGGATCTGGCCAGACCCCAGGGTAAGTTCTAGAATTCATAAGAATAATATACCAAGTAGATATCATGGCCAAGTGAAGAAGACCTTGAATGCTGCAATTACATTGGCCATGGTAGTCTCACCCTGGGAAATCATTGAAGAATTCAAGAGAGCTCACAAATCCAAGACAACCCCTTAATCTATTCTTGAGAACAAAATGATCAAGAAGGGGTTGTTATACAAAAGACTTGAAGATCTTCGAAGAGTGAACTCCAGTTGTTGCTTGAAGGCTCTCACCCTGATGAATTTGCTTATAGAGAGATAACACTGTGGAGTTGAAAAATGGAAAGACAGTGAGATACCTGTCTGAGTATTATGGCCCAGAGTTCTTCTTCGAAGGAGAAGCAGAAGAACTCACCAAGGAGGAACATGTTGTTCTCCTTGAGGCCTATGCTAGTGAGTCTTATAGACTCATTCATGGGAATTAGGTTTCTTGGTTGGGATAAGACTCTGTGTTCAGTTTCCCCAAAACAGAGTTCCCTTCCATACTTAGCCAATCAAATGATTAGAAACCTTTTCCCGTCCTGTGCTTAACTGATTACCTCTGAAGTTGATCAAGAGGGTGTTTCTGCCAAGAATAAGTGGGATTATCAATAAGTTTAGAGGTTTTGGCTGCATTGGTTTAGGGGGAGTTTGTTGGACCAAAAGAACCAATGAGCCTGATCAGAAAAACCACTAAGTCCCACAGACATTACAACTGCTGAAGAAGATCACAATAGCTGAAGACATCAGCTGATTACAAGGTCTGAAGACAAAGTCTGAAGACAAGAACTGAAATCTACTACTGAAGACAAAGTCTGAAAGAAAAGAACTGAAGACAAAGTCTGAAGCTATCAGCTAAAGACAAAGTCTCAAAGTAAAGTACTGAAGACAAAGTTTGAAGCTATCAGCTAAAGACAAAGTCTGAAAGTAAAAGTCTCAAGAACAAAGACTGAAGACAAAGACCGAAGACCAAAGTGATCAGTAGTTGTCACAACAGTTGAAGTTATCAACTTTAGTAGTTGTGATGGTTTCCTTTCAGTACTTGTAATTTACTTTTCAGTTGTTTAGTTTCAGTAGTTTTATGTTTTTGTACTTAGGCATTCTCTGAGATGTAATCAGTAGTTGAGAACATTCTCAGTAGTTTGCATAGTTTCAGTAGTTTGAATAATTCTGTTAGATGTCACTATCAAGTGATATGAGCAGACGTCACATATCCTATATAAGGAATGTTGACCTAATTGTAAAGTGTGACATTGAGCCACCACGAAAGCATATGATTGAAATATCTCTTTTGCACAATACCCTTTTTCTATAATCATTTACTGTTACATTGAATATCAATTGTGTTCTTGTGAATTGTTTAATTCGTTGTTCGAACTCCGCTGCAATACTCTCTAATTAATCAAACTTAGATCACTAATCCTAACAAAACCATACTCAAGAGCTGCAAAGGTTAGTTCTAGAACCCCTCTTTTACATGTTTTAACTTGTTGGAGCATATATAGTCGTATATAGTGTGTCCGTCGCTTGTCGAATAGTCTAGGCTTAAAGTTATACACGTGATATGTTGTAAACACATGAAACTGGGTCATTCGCAGGAGCATATGCAAATGAGACTCAGTCGTACGACTGAGCCATGCTAATGGACCAGCCGTGCGTCTGAGACATGCGATTGGGACATTCGTATGACTTAACCACAAGTATGGTCTAGCCGTACGATTGAACCATACGCATGGTCCAGTCACACAAATAGGCCCAGTCGCATCTAATATGGGCCGAGGCCTATATATACCAGTTTCAATGTGTAGAGAGATTAGGGGTTTACAAAGAGTGTGCCTGGGAGCCTAGGGCTACCGGATGAGAGGGGAGATCATGCTCGATCTTCCCCTTGCCAAGAGTCTTGATTCTTATGTTGTAACGAGCTTGTAATCGTCAGGTTTTGTTCAATGAAACCATTCAATTATAGTCGTATTATTGTTTGAATTTTGGTTTGATGTTGTTTATCCTTCCGTCAAGAACATGCTCGGATGTTTATCGATCCAAGAAACCGACTTCACTCCACAATTCAAATGGTGATACTACGATTGGAGAACAGGAGAGGCCGTAATAGTCTTTGACATGTATGGCTCAATAGAAACCATAAGGGTGTTTCACCCGATGTGGCTCACCAACTTATTAGCACACGATTTTTATACTTTATACAAGTGGCCACTGTTCTACGACCCACAGGATATTGTACGAGCTTTACAGTTCCAGAAAGTGATAAGACTCTATTTTGTTTTTAAGATAAACACAGGAGTCACCAAAGAAGCTATGTACAAAAGGTTTGAGGAAATCATGGAAAGATGTTAGACAATAGATAGATCTAGTCCAAGGGGGAGTTTGTTGATACATATATGTACCTAGATCCTGATGTGAATGTAATATGTTTTACACTTGTGTAATTGTAATGGTATGGGTACTTAATGAAATACAAATGTTTGGTTTGTTTATAATGTTTAATATTTCATTAATGAGTTATCTAACGCATATTGACTTGATTATATAGGTTTGTGAGTGTTTGCAGTGTTATTCATAATGTTATAATATTGAATACACTCAAACTTGGTGAAGTTCTCATGCGTCCGACTGGACCATGCGCCCCAACAGTGGTCATGCGTTCGAATGGCCATGTGACTTAGTGTCCATGCGCCTAAATAGTCCATATGCCTGAACAACTTCATGCGTGTGACTCAGTCGCACGACTAAACACTTAGTAGTGCGAATGGATCAATCGCATGTCTAAATCGCACGAATGAATCATGCTAATGGTTCAGTCGCCAGAATGAGCAATCCTAACCTATAAATACCACCTAATTCATGGAAAAACGTAAGCATTGAATCCACTTCGACTCCAGACGTACCATAGCCGTCCAGAAGCCTCTAAGTTCGTACTCCAAGTTCATAGAACGCTGCAGATCGATTCCTAATCGATTCTTGATGTTAGATTCAATTCGTTATTGTGTCTACGTGTGTTCTCACTGATTGGATCGCCAATAAAATAGGATTCTGCATTATTTGGTTTAGTTTAACACGTTAATCAGTTGATGTTGGGTCAAATACCAGATCCTAACAAGTGGTATCAGAGCTATAGGCTCTTGATTACGTGTTGATTCAATCGTTTTGATACAAAATTGTGGTTTTGCATCAAAAACGCAATCGTTTTGTGTCTAACGGAGTCTTGGAAGTTTCCTGATCGAAAAGTGTAGTTTTTCCGGCATACGGCTATTAGGGTTTGTTAAAATTCAAGTTTTACAGCCAAAACAAGTTTAACCTACGAATTATCAAACTTCAGCAGGTGCAGTCGCACGACTGAGTTCATACGCATCCTTCTACCGCACGATTGAACTCACTCGTACCCTCATTCGTACGACTGAGATCTTCATTCGGACCGCTCAACCGTATTAGTTTACTCGGATGATAGACTCATCTGCATTTGCTTAATCGCACGATTAACCCATCCACACTTGTTCAATCGCCCGAATAAGCCCAATCGCTTACCTATATTCGCACACTTAAGCAGTTTGTTAAATAGTAAAGTTTAGTGAAATGGAGGACCAGTTTTCAGCATACACAACAACTAGAGATACTCGTATTAAGAATCTACTGCTGTTGGAGAACGAAGTGGGAATTCATAATAAACCCCCAACTCTTATCACGTTAGACGACTACCCACAATGGAAGCAACGTTTCGAAATCTACTTAAATGGAGTGGATACAAATTTGTGGGAGGCAATGGAGTCGGGGTACAGCATGCTAGTTGGAGCTTACGGAGTAAAACTTACTCTAAGTGGCATGTCGGATGCACAGAAGGTAAAACACAACGCTGAGAAGAAAGTCTACGCCTTGCTTACTCAGTCTATTCCGAAGGATATTTTCCATCAGTACTCGAAGTATACTCAAGCCAAGAAACATTGGGATGCGTTGGAGAAGAGGTATGATGGGAATGCCTCTCTGAAGGCTATCAAGGCCAAAAGCATTGAAGAAGGAGTTTGACAACTTCTCTTCAATAGGAAAAGAAGGCCTTGATGATGTGATCGACAGATTCTACCACTTGATGAATGAGATGCACACTCATGGAGTGTTTACTTCGATGGAAGATAAGGTATTCAACTTTGCTGATGGATTACCAGAAAAATAGGGTTCGTTTGTTTCAAATCTGAGACATAATGGAACGCTCTCGAAGTTAGACATAAATGACTTCATTCTAAAACTAAGAGAAGAAGAGCTTAGGATGAAGTATCGAGCCTAAAAGGCAAACTACCATCAGAATCATGCACTCTACAATGCTACTACTTCAGTCAAGACATCTGGAGCACCACTACAAAATGCCTTCATCTCATGCGTAGGAGTTCCAGCACAACCCTCAACTTCAGGATCCGAAATGTTAGGGTCATCCAGCACCCAATATACAATACCTGAAGCTAATGCAGCAAAGCTGAAAACTGACAACCTCGGGAATGTAACTGTGGAGGTGGCCAGAGAACATATGGATCTTTTAGCTGTAGTGGTTCAATCCTACAATGGATTAATTGCTGGAAAGATAGGTAACTACCACCTGGCAGATGAAGATTATGAGCAGGTGGATGAAATGGAGTTGGAACGAATGGACATAACGTGGGATCTCACAGGTGCTGTCCGATGAGCTAAAAAGTTTGTCAAAAAGACCGGACAGAACCTGGTTGCAACAAAAGACACAACCTTTGGGTTTGATAAGTCAAAGGTTACATGCTTCAACTGCGGTGAGAAGGGACACTTCAAGAGAGAGTGTATAAAACCAAAGAAGACAGGTAATGGAAATCCCTTCTCTTCATTTAACCTCAAGATAAGTCCACAGCTAGTAATGCTGACTCATCAAGTAAGGATCCAAAAGCCTTAACTGCTAATGAAGATGAAGGACAGGACTGGAGCTTTCGGTTCATCTCACCAGGAGAGTCAAATATAGCTAGTGTGGAGGATATTGATGACGATTCTGCAAGTGAAGGAGATATAGCAGTAGAGCTCGCAATGTCAAACTCTGAAGATACTGCAAATGTAGTCAACTACCTGCGTGAAGTAGAAAAATCCTCATCATCATGTGAATCATTAGAACCGGAGGCAATTGAGCCAGCACTCATGGCTGATTCTTCTTCAACATCCCAGGTAAGTACTACTAAACAATGTTTAATAATCATGCTTGCTTAGAATGTAATAAATTTAGAGAAGTTATAGATTCAAAATTTGCGAGGCTATTAGATCATAATGATAGCTTAGTGAAGGATCTGGAACTGTGCACAGAAGCAAATAGAGCATTGAAACAAAATGAGCACAGTTACAAGGAAAAGATAGACCTATTAAATAAACAGCTTAGGGAAATTAAGGTAGTTTCCTTTAACCAAGCAAATGACATTAGGTACTATCTGAACTCTCTTGAGGACACTAAAAAGCAAAACGCAGTTTTAGAAGTAGAAGTCAATTCATTAAAACAAAAACTGCATAGTTGGACAAGCTCATCACACATTGTCCAACACTTAGTTAGAGAGAGAAATAGTGGGGAGGGATGGGATACAAAGTGGTTCCACCACCACCTAAGACCTTGATGAACACCAAAAGTAAACCAATTAACAATAACCTCATCAAGGATCACATGGTGTCTACTCCTCTTGTTAGCGATCCGGATTCCGTAAGTAAATCAAGTGAATCCGACCCTAAACAAAAGGAGGCCACTTCAAAGGCAATAGGAAAGATGCCTTGTGTTAACCTAGAAAAAGAATTGAAAGGGTGAGTTTAAAGTCAAGGTCAAACAAACTCAAACAAGAACCTAAAAAGACTATAAAATCTACTCAATCATGTGTATCATGTCACAGTCGAGGGAAACAAGAGATTAAAGATGTAAAACCAGGTAAAACAATTAATTTTGTAAAATCAACTCATACATCTAACAAAGTAGTGCCTCAGTCCAAACACACTAAGGTTTACCGTGGGACAAGTATATCTCCACCAAAACAAATAAACCGTAAAGTTGAAAGGAGATCCTGCTCTAATTGAGGAGAGTACGGTCACATAGCGTCTCACTGTCCTTATTATCAGACACCGAGGAAGGAAGTTGAACTTTCTGCATCTACATCTAGATCTTTTAAAAGGAACTCAGTGACGCCTCCTAAAAGGAATTGTGAACCCAAAGTTCAATCCATCAGCCAGTCGTCTGTTTTATCACAAACAGGCCTCATACAAATCTGGATTATGGAAAGAGAAAACCTCCTCAGTGCTTGAAACTAAGAACACACAGAATTCTGATCAATCCTTAACCTCAAAGGGTCAGTGGGTTGAGTTTGTGTTATGTGATGCCTTAGGGAAACCCAAGCCAGTGAAGGCTTGGGTTCCTAACATGAACTAATGTTTTCATTAAATGTGCAGGGTGTTCGCTATAGTTTTGAAACTAACACGTGGATATTGATAGCAGAACATCGAGGAACATGACAGGGAACAGAGCTCTCTTATCAAATGTCAGACAAATTAATGGAGGGCATGTTTCATTTGTTGGAAACAAAGGCGGGTACATCACAGCCCAAGGAGAAGTGGGAAATGAGAAAGTAAGTTTGATAAGGTTAACTATGTCCAACAATTACAAAATAACTTACTTTCAGTGTCTCAAATCTGTGATAAAGGATTCAAGGTAGTTTTTGACAACAAGAAGTGTTACGTTCTAAAGAAGGACTACGTGATTCCGGAGGAGAGATCTTAATGTCAGCTTCAAGATATAATGATCTTTATGTCTTGGATCTCTCAAAGGCATCCACAACGGATAGTGAAGTCCACTGTTTCTTGTCCAAAGCTACTGAGAAGGAATCCATCTCTGGCATAGGAGAATGGGACACATAAATCCGACGAAAATGAATCACTTGATCCAGAATGATCTGTGAGAGGAGTAAATGTCAAAAAATTCCAACTCCTAGATTTTTATGTTGGGTGCAAAAAGGGCAAACAGACAAAGAAATCGCATAAGGAAAAGAAAGCTCATTTTATAGAACTTCCACTTGACCTTCTTGACATGGATCTATTTGGTCCAGTGAGTACAAGAAGCATCACAAGCGACTTGTATTGCTATGTAGTTACTCATGAATACTCAAGGTTCTCTTGGGTAATGTTTCTGAAATCCAAATAAAAAACATTTGAATCCTTCAAAGAATTGATAACTACACTGAAATCCCTATACAAGCTGAAGGTAAGACAGGTGCGTCAGACAACGGAACCGAGTTCAAGAATCAGAAGATGGAGGACTATTGCAAGGAAAAGAGAATTGTGTATCAATTTACCTCGGATTATACCCCTCAGATGAATGGCATTGCTCAACGGAAGAACCGCAGCTTGATAGAGACGGCATGGACAATGCTTGCAGACTTGAAACTGCCTATAAAATTTTGGAATGAAGCAGTGGCAAATGCATGTTATACTCTCAATCAAGTTCTCGTAGTAAAACGCCATGGAAAAACGTGCTACGAGTTATTACAGCAACGTAAACCTAACTTGGAATATCTCGAGCCGTTTGGCGCTCCGTGCACCCTGCTGAGAAAGACTCAGGAGGGAAAATTCAGTGAGAAGGTTGATGAAGGGATCTTCTTAGGATACAACATACCGAACAAGAGAGTTTACAATAACTCAACGGGTCAAGTAGAGGTGTGGTGTAATGTTGATGTTCAGAGATATATCACACCACCTGCTGGAAAAGGGCGTGCTTACTTCTTCGACTATGATGGATTCTTCAAGTCCTTCAACATATCTCTTTCTTCTTCAGAAGATGAGTTGGCAAAGAAGATGATGCATGATGTCTTGAACACACCGTCTCAAGATCCAACAAGTCATGATCCTACCAACTCAAGGGGAGCAGTTGATATGAGTGACTTCTCCTCTGATGAGAAAATGAAGGAAATGATCAGATCAACTTGGATGTACAGGTTCCGACTACCATAAATTCACAAATATCGGCTAGTGATGCTTCTGACCCTTCTGAACCTCAGACTCTTATTGCCTCAGATCCAGAACCAAATGGTCATAATCTTGACTCTGAGGTGGTTGTTCTGACAACCCCTGGCTCATGTCTAAACGTCTATCATCCTTTGGATAATATTATAGAGGATGTGAGATCAGGGGTTCAGACTAGAAATCAGCTGTACTCCGCTGATTATGCCTCTGTGATGGAAAAAGATACCTTCACCATAGTGCATACGGTGCTTTGTGTCTCAGTTTGAGCCAAAGTATGTTAGTTAAGCACTAAATGATGAGGCTTGGGTTAGTGCAATGCAGGAAGAACTTCTTCAGTTTATGAAGTTAGGTGTATGGACACTAGTGGATAGACCTAAAGGTGCTAAAGTCATTGGTACCAAATGGGTCTTGAAATGTAAGAAAGATGATCAGGGAGTGATCATCAAAAACAAGGTTGGGCTTGTTGTTCTGGGTTTTCAACAACTTAAAGGTATCGACTACAATGAAGTATTTCCACCAGTGGCAAGGATGGAAGCCATCCGCATCTTTCTGGCCTATGCATCTTATATGAAAATCAATGTTTATCAACTTGATGTGAATAGTGCATTCCTTCATGGGGAAATCAGAGAAACAATGTATGTCAGTCAACCCGAGGGATTTGAAGATCCATATCATCAGGATAGAGTTTACAAAATTGTCAAGGCTCTATACGGGCTTCATCAAGTTCCATGGGCTTGGTATGAGAAACTCTCCACTCATCTTGTGAAACACGGATTTTGCAGGGGAGTCATTGACTGCACACTATTTATCAAAGAAAAAGATGGAGACTTACTGCTAGTACAGATCTATGTAGATGACATAATCTTCGGTTCAAAGAAGGAAGAATTATTCAAAGAATTCGAAGCAGTAATGAAGGCTGAGTTTGAGATGAGCGCCATGGGGGAGATGCAATTCTTTCTCGGGTTACAAGTAGATCAGATACCAAATGGAATCTTCTTACATGAGACCAAGTGTGTAGGAGATATTCTCAGTCGGTTTGACATGGAGAATACTTCCATAGCTAGCACTCCACTGCCTACAAACCATGATGTAGCAGTTGATGAGAACGGTGATCTAGTAGATGCCACTATGTACCGTGGGATGATTGGATCTCTCATGTATCTCACTGCCTCCAGACCAGATATCATGTATGCGACATGTTTATGCTCGTGATATCAGGCAAACCCTAAGGTGAATCATCCAATTGGGGTCAAAAGGATATTTGGTTATGTGAAGGGCACAACCATACTTGGGTTATGGTATCCTCATGATGATGACTTTGAACTTACAACGTACAGTGACTCGGATTATGGTGGCTGCACGATGAACTACAAATCTACATCAGCGGGGTGTCAGTTCTTTTGGAGAAGATTAGTAACCTGGCAGTGTAAGAAGCAGACCTCGGTTGCTTTGTCAACCTGTGAAGCCGAATACGTGGCTGCTACAAGCTGTTGTTCCAAATCATATGGATTCAACAACAAATGCAGGATTACGGTTTGCATTTCACTTCCACTCCAATATGTGTTGATAACTCTGCTGCGATTGCTGTCACTAAGAACCCGGTCCAACATCCTAAGACCAAACACATCGGAATCAAATATCACTTCATACGTGACTGTTTTGAAAAGTACTTAATCGATGTGATAAAAATAAACACTGATTTTCAACGCGCTGACCTCTATACAAAGGCTTTTGATAAACCACGTTTTCTATAATTGTTAGAGGTAAATGGTGTTAAAAAGAAAAGTGAGGTCATTCCTGAAGATGACCATGTATAGTCCGATGCATCGCATCTAGTTTCTCTTAAAATTTCTTTAATTATAGTGTTCTTTACGTTTAATTCTGTTGTTTTGTTTAATGTTATTTCGTTATTTACACTTAGTGTTAGTTCTTGCTCATTAAAATTCTAAAACCCAAATCCTTATAGGTTTTAGTATTTTAAGGGGAGAATAGGTATGAAAAAAATAAAATAAAATAAAATAAAATAAAATAAAATAAATGAAAAAACAAATAAAAAAATTAAAAAAATTAAAAAAAAATAAAAAAATGAGGAAAAGGAGAGGCAAGCTGATAATAATAATATCGTACGTGTGATACAGATTTAACGTGTGGAATATGATAGTACATAGGTGCAAACCATTGGGACTTTGAAAATCAAAATTGAAAAAATGCAAAGTTCAAGTATAAGTCTAAGTAGTCTGAGCAATATAAAAGGAAATATGATAGTTAAGCTAGCTACTACTAAGGTAACAGAAAGAAAGTAGACCTAGAGGTTGCTAGACCACAGCTGATATGCCGGTAGATTCAACACAACAGATGACTAGACCGTTTGGTGATCTCAAGATTAAACTAAAATGTTTGACTAGCTATGGGAAACACCTTATCTCTGGTTAACACAATGAGCAAGATTCTAATAAGGAGTGACGAGCACAATAAATGCCACAAAAGTATGCGTAAGACCAAAGCATGAGCAAAACCACATAAAAAATGAAAATACAATCAAGCTAATAACCTAGGTTGTTGGTGAGATTTGTGCTAAAAGAAGAAAAATTGCTCAAACAAGAAGATAAATTATATGCCTCTCTGCTATGCGGTGGCACTAACCTGAGGATAAGCATAACCTATATATTCTAGAATTCATTGTTGTTTTTCGCCTCTCTGCTGTGCGATGGCACTGACCTGAGGATTGGCTTATCTTTGAAAATTCTATGAATAGTCGCTTCTTGAACACTACCCTAAGACCGCTCAAAAATCACCTGAGGAATGTTGATTACCGACTGTGTTGAAATAAACAAACCTCGAAACGATCACCGAACTGTGTTGAAAGTCTGTGTATGGATTTAAGAGGACAAGTATACTGACAATCACTGTGGCAACAATTCTTGAAAGTTCAAATAAGTGTGGGGACCTAATAGTACTAGTATGATTTCCTAAACTTGCTAAATGACTCTTCATGAAAAACAAGAATAGAGCATCAAAGGTTTTAGCTAACTGGTCTCAAATGATTTGAATATCTTGTGTGATTCCAGCTTGAATTGGTCCACGTATGGTTTGAAAGATTGAGGCTGCCCTCTCAGAAGAATTATTCCCTAGAGTTACATCTTAGGAATTAACCCTCAAAAAACACAAAAACATATATTAGTGTAATTTTCAGTGTTATTTCTTTTATGTAAGTACAAAGTTAGTCTATTTCAGTTTTGTGTAGTATCGGACTATGTCATGGAAGTTGATAAGGGACCTTATCATCGAAAAGGTCACGTCTGAAGTGACCACACGTGCTTTCAAATAAATGGGTCACGTCTGAGGTGACAAAAAAGTTTTAAAAAGATCACGTCTGATGTGATCTAACGGTTTTAAGTCTAAAATTTTCATTTCTGAGATGATCAAATGTTCATAATGTTAAATTAATAGGTTATAAGGGTTTAAAAGTCAAATGGTCATAAAGTAAGGAAAATGTCAAGTGTATGACCCATTCGCACGACTGGACCTTGAGTATGGACCAATCATGCGATTGTACCATACTCATGCATTAAACAACCGAATGGACATGAGTATGGACCATTCAACTGCATGACTTAAACAAATGAGCCATTCGGCCGATTAAGAGTGGGCGAACGAACAAGTCGCGTGACTGAACTCTATTCGGACGACTGAAGGTGAGTGACTGATCTAATCGCACGACGGAGGTCCGTTCGCCCGAATGAAATGAGCGAATGAGTGCAGTCGTACGATTGAATCCAACTTTAGTATAAATAGAGGGGTAGTCGGTCGTAGAGACTCATCACTCCCAAATTAACCCTAATTCGCACGACTATCGTTACTCTGCCAAATTTTCATTAGATCTTTCTATACCACTAATTCTGTGCACTAACGATTGCCACGAACTATACAGGTACAATGCAGTTCAATCCAACCATCTCTCATTCAATTTGACTGCTAAATCAACAAGTTCGGTCATAACCAAGAACCGAGACTTGTATGACAAAATAACCCAATTAATTCAAGCAATCAACTGAAATTAATGCTATTATGTGCTAAGTATAATGATTACGAGTCCAATGAACCAAAACACGACATCTAATCATAAGAATTGGTCAAAATTTGAATTTGAATTGAACAGCAGTCTGTCATGCGAATGGACAGGTTGATGAACTTCAGTCGCACGACTGAGTAGTACGAATGGCTAAACCGCATGACTGAACCACGCGTATGAGTTCGTCGCATGACTGATATACACGAATGAGTGTACATACATATGAGCTCAGTCGCATGGCAAGTCGTACGTATGAGGTAAGTCGCACGACTGGATTTCAGTCGCACTACTCATTCGCACGACTAGATCTTAGTCGCATAGTCTCATTCGCATTACAGATCAAAAGAAATATTTACAAGTCCAAGTGATTCAACATATTCTTATTCAACGGATACTAACGTTTTCTTTTGTAACAGATGACGAGTAGGTGGACAA
Source organism: Flaveria trinervia (assembly GCA_025506515.1). Taxonomy (NCBI): domain Eukaryota; kingdom Viridiplantae; phylum Streptophyta; class Magnoliopsida; order Asterales; family Asteraceae; genus Flaveria; species Flaveria trinervia. The sequence goes on along the minus strand of CM046441.1, from coordinate 18,492,874 downwards.
TGAGCACCAAGCAAAATATCCGTGCTTATCTGGATCAGTCATCCAGACATGCACCTGACTTTGCTGGAATCATCTTATTTCTTAGACGCTCAAGGATCTCTCACGCAATCTAAACTCCATGCACACCGTATCGGTCTATTCAGTAGGCCTTCTGGGAAGGTGCTGTAGTTGATAGAACATCAGAGCCTTATCGAATCCGTAGTTCGATATTTGGAGAGGCCATTGAGATCTCTGAGGAAGATCTTAGGATAGTGTTGCAGCTTGGGGACGATGCTGAATGTCCCACACGACTACACCCCCCAACTGTCAGAGGCTGCTTCCTGCAGCCCAAGTACGTTGGGGACATCAATGCAGGGGTGCTCAACAACAGCAACGATGCTTAAGTGCTTAGCCTCTCGGAAAGGAGGTTTTGATGAACTATCCGATCAGATCCAGAATGCATATGCTGCACTTGTGCTGAACCATCCATTCACCTTCTCCAGGATGATCTTCACCTACTTGGTGGAGAAAATTAAGGGGAAAGGGAAGGAGGGCTTCTGCATGTACCCTTGCTTTATTTAGATGATTATAGACTAGAAGCTCCCTTCCTGCCGAAGAGAAGGAAGACACGGTCGTACTTGAGGTAATGGATGATACCAGTTTGGGCATGATGAAGGTTTACAGGGGAAGCAAGTAAAGCCCCCAGTGAGGAGATTATTGGGCATCTAGCCCGGGAAGACTACGTGGCGCTGGCTAGGCGTAAATGGCGTCACGTTGATAGTGACTCTGAAGAAGAGCAGATATAGCTCCCCGATGATGACTCCGATGATGATAGCGGAGATACTGGAGATGAAGGACCCACTCAACAAAGGAGTCCCACTACTGCTATTCCATCTCCTGCATCTGCCCCCACTGGAGACGAAGCGGAGATTGCTGGGTTCCACCAGGATTTCATGCCTGGTGAGGAAGAAGATGAGTGAGATGAGGAGCCGCTGACTCGGACTGTGGGAAGTAAAGTCATTCCCACAGAACGAGGGCTCCGGGCGGTTGGTGAACGCCCAGGCGGATTGGGAGAGACCACTGATGATCCTACTTATACTCCTGATCTACCAGGCCGCACTATAGGGGGAGCATCCACCTCGACTGGATCGAGGAAGAAGCGGATGGCTCAGCCCCATGGCTTCAAAAGGAAGAAACGCACAATCACCTTTATCACCACCACAGGCACCACCAAAGCCACCACCACAGCCACCACTACAGCCACCACCACAACCACCACACAGCCACCACCACAACCACCACCATTACCACCATTCCACCTACCACCACTACCACCCTTCCATCCACCACCGCATCATTCACACATACATCACCACCACCATCATCTATACCGCCTCCAATCTTCACCACAGTCACCACTGCCACTAGCCATCCTACAACACCATCCTCTTCCTCTCCATATCCATCAGGATTGCCTCTGCCTCCCAGTGGGGTAGAGGAACAACGCTCAACAATCAATCGAATGGTGCTAAGACTGTTAGCAGCAGACGAAGAGAAGACCAATCAGATAAGACAGCTGGTATAACTGACCACTGTCCAATCTCAGCAGCACACTCCTCAGGCTCGATTGATTGATGAGCAGACACATCGGATGTCTCAGCTCCACGAACAACACGATAAAAGGATTGAGGAGCTGGAGGCTGCAAACAAATCTCTGCAGCTAAAACTCAAAGAGTCCAAAGAAGAGCCCTTAAAGATAGGAGAAGGTGATGGAGATGATGATGCTGATGATGATAGTGATGATGATGATGATGGTAATGATCATTATGGTCCTACTGATGTTAGTGATGATGATGATGACGACACTTCAGCTACAGGTGCCGCATCAGTGAGCGAAAGGAGGACCAAACGTACTCAACATTTTAATGTCTCCTCATCCAACCCGGCAGCAGAAGAGCCAATGATCCAGGACAAGAGTAATGCCTAGTTGGTTTATTGTTATTTAATATCTTTTGTATTCGGATTATGTATGATATTAACGAAATACATGTTTATATGTAATGTAAATAGTTATGATTTTGATTATTATGGTTCTATCTTGAATGTTAACTAATGATTGATATATTGAATGTTTAAATCAAGTAGATCCAAATTATCAAAGGGATGAACATGATATTGCTCCCCATCAACCGATCAAGACTCAACTAACCATGATTCTTGATCTGCAAGGGATTGTCAGAAGATCAGTGAGTTACACCCCTGAAGAAGGGGAAATAATTCATGATCTTATTGATGAGCAACTGGAAGAAGTGTTCAAGCTCAATCCTGATGAGATTGTAAAAGATGCTCCAACTGTGCAAACAGAGAGTGACGATGAGCTTGAGGATGTCGATGAGATTGAGATAGAAGATGTCACTGCTCAACACAATCCTGAGTACACTGACAAGGAGGGAACTGCAATTCCTAATTTGGGAGACACTCTAGTTAGTGACACCTTTGAAACTCTGGACAAGATGGAGAAAGTGTCAGTACAGGATAAAGAGAAGGCCCAAGCCCCAGACGCCGAAGTCAAATCAAAAACGCTGAATGGGCAGCATGTTTTGAAGAAATCAAAGCCCAAGGCAGAGCTACTACATCAACTGCCTACACCAAATTGTATAAGGTCAAGAAACATCAAAAGGTGGCAGGCAGGATCATAGCGTGGGAACATTTTGTGGACCTCAACGTTTACACGGTTAAACATGAGAAGGGAATAGAGTACTTCAGATTTCCACATGATCTGAAGACTCTTCCAGGTTTTGAGCTCAACCAGTTAGCAAAGTTAAATTTGTTATATGCTGACCCTTGTAAGATGTCAGGTTGGTTTGAAGCTGCTCTAAAAAGGGAGTACCATACCGGATGGGTCAACTTCAAACCTCAACAACCAATGAGGTACATTAGAAGATCTGAAGTTGATACCATAACTGGTAAACCTAGAGTAGTGCTGAAGTGATGTCCACCATGTACAATGTCTAAGATCCCCCTACGTGAGATGCCACAGGACTTCACTCCACACTTTGAATGGTGGTACTACGGTTGGAGAACAGGAGAGACCATAATAGTCTTGAACAAGAATGCCTCAATGGAAACCATAAGGGTGTTTGACCTGATATGGCCCACCAACTTATGAGCACAAGATGTTTACTTTATACAAGTGGCCACTGTTCTATGACCCACACGATATTGTACAAGCTTTACAGTTCCAGAAAGTGATAAGACTCCATTTTGTTTTTGAGATAAACACAGGAGTCACCAAAGAAGCTAAGTACAAAAGGTTTAAGGAAATCGTGAAAGATGTTAGAAAATAGATAGATCTAGGTCTAAGGGGGATTTTGTTGATACATATATGTCCCTAGATCCTGATCTGAATGTAATATGTTTTACACTTGTGTAATTGTAATGGTATGGGTACTTAATGAAATAAAAATGTTTGGTTGTGTTTATAATGTTTAATATTTCATTAATGAGTTATTTAACGCATATTGACTTGATTATATAGGTTTGTGAGTGTTTGAAGTGTTATGCATAATGTTATAATATTCAGTACACTCAAACTTGGTGAAGTTCTCATGCGTCCAACTGGACCATGTGCCTCAACAGTGGTCATGCGTCCGAATGGCCATGCGACTGAGTGTCCATGCACCTAAATAGTCCATACGCCTGAACAACTTCATGTGTCTGACTCATTCGCACGACTAAACACTTAGTAGTGCGAATGGATCAATCGCATGTCTCAATCGCACGAATGAATCATGCTGATGGTTCGGTCGCCTGAATGAGAAATCCTAACCTATAAATACCACCTAATTCATGGAAAAACGTAAGCATTGAATCCACTACGACTCCAGACATACCCTAGCGGTCCAGAAGCCTCTAAGTTCGTACTCCAAGTTCATAGAATGTTGTAGATCGATTCCTAATCGATTCTTGACGTTAGATTCAATTCGTTATTGTGTCTACGTGCATTCTCACTGATTGGATCGCCAATCAAATAGGATTCCGCACTATTTGGTTTGGTTTAACACGTTAATCAGTTGGTGTTTGGTCAAATACCACATCCTAACATAACTGATTTTGGGGCTGTGAATGCATGAATGTATGTTTTTATAAAACAGGGTTTTATACATGTATGTTTGAATGTGTGAATGATGATGTTCTGGTGTGATTCTTGGCTGTGTTTATGATTTGATGATGTTATCGTTGTGTTTCTAAGGCTTAGAAGGTAAGATTTAAGCTTAGAAGATAATAGATGGTGTTTGGAAACTGAAATCTGATGTCAGTGCTCAGATGTCTATGTTTTCGAATATGCCCAAGTGTTTAAGAGAAATGCAGATGAGTACTGAGGAAATGCGGATAAACAGTTAATTCAGAGGAGCATTGACCACTTAGTAAGGGAAATGCAGATGAGTACTGAGGAAATGCGGATAAACAGTTAATGCGGATGAGCATTGACTAAGTATGGGAAATGGGGATGAACATTGACTATTTATGGGAAATGCAGATGAACATTGACTAAGTATGGGAAATAGGGATGAGTAAAAGTTTATGCGGATGAACAAATGCGGATGAGTATAGTCAATGCGGATGAACTAAAACAAATGCGGATGAACAAAAAGGAAAATGTGGATGAACACTTCGAATATTTTCTGACCCTTTGGGAAAAAGGGGGAAATTTAGGCTTTAACTTGGGAGGTTCCCGGGGGCTATGTAAACTGACTTTTTAAGGTCATAGATGATGTGATGGGCATGGTATGATGATGTACACTATGATTTGATGTTGTTATGATGTTTGATTGATGCTTATGCATGATGGCATGTATGATGCTGTTGACTGTGTATGTTGTATTCCTCATTATGTTTGATTATTTTCCCTTGGCTTTACTTTAAATGTTAATGAATGAAATGAAAGTATTATGTAACGTAAAGTGGAAGAAAATGAAAAGTTGAACGAAATGAAAGAATTCATGCATTAATGGATGAACAAACGAAAGAAATGCTTGCAAGCAAATGTGTGGAGGTTCACACTCAATGAGGAGTGTTAGTTCAACCGCGTGCGGGTTAGCTATTGTAAGGCCCCATTCTCAGGACGCTTACAACTGGCCAATCATTGCTCATAAAACATAAAATTACATTAACTTAAAATAAACCTTGCAACGGAAACATTTTAAAAATTGACCTTTCATTTCATGATAAAAACTTTTGCAAAATAATACAACATTCGTTATACAATTTCATTGGTTCGCATTACAATGCAAAAACATTAAACCACAGAATGCAATCCAAAATGCCAAGTAGTTGCCCCGTGCCATCTTCAACATTGCTCACCTGCCAACTGGAAAATGCATAAAAAGTCAGTGTTATTCGGTGAATTCTAGTTTTACAATAAAACATACTTTTACTTTCATTAAACCGTTCATTACTTTTGCATGTGATCACACATCATACGTACACATAGATAATATCATTATTATGTTCATCATTCGTTCGTTCATTCCGTACATTCATCATTACATCTTTACCTTCATTCGGACCAATGCCATGTGCTTCACCCCACGGTCATGCATAAAGCCGGTACTGGGCCTCAGGTCTTTCATAGACCCCGAACATTGTGCATGAAGCTGACTCTAGTTACCTAGGGTGAGCAGCAAGGGTCCCATACATATGGGCAATCACAAGGATTGGACCCCAGTGTGCATCCTTCTATGGTAATTAACCCGCACACAGTTGAGCTAACACCCTTCATTGGGTGTGAAGCTCCTTACATTTGTTTGGAAGCCTTTCATAGTTTTATTCATTTAAATAATGCATGCATTCATCATTTCGTTCCTCTTTTCATTATCTTCCACTTTACGTTATGTAATACTTTCATTTCATTCATTCACATTCAACATAAAGCCAAGGGAAAATAATCATACATAATAAGGAACATCAACATCAACAGTCAACATCATCATACAGGGCATCATACATACATAACATACATCATACACACCATCATGCATAATAACATACACATCATGCCAAAGCATCAAACATACATCATAACATGCCCATCATAACATCTATGACCTCAAAAGTCAGCTTACAAGAAACCTCGAGAACATCCCAAGTCAAATCCTACATTCATCTTTTTCCCAGAAAGTCAGAAAATATTGTAAGTGTTCATCCGCATTTGCTATAGTTCATCCGCATTTGTTTCACTTCATGTGCATTTGTTCCTATTCATCCGCATTTGTTCATCCACATTGACTTTACTCATACGCATTTCCCCTACTTAGTCAATGTCCATTCGCATTTCATCTAATACTCATCTGCATTAACTTACTTAGTGGTTAATGCTCATACGCATTAACTGTCATCCGCATTGACTTTCTACACTTATCCGCACTAACTTTCTAAGCAGTTAAAGCTCATCCGCATTAGTTGTCATCCGTATTGAGTTTCCATACTCCTCCGCACTGACTTTCCATACTCATCCGCATTGACTTTTGAACACTTGGGCATATTTTAAAACTTAACATATAAGCCTAAAACAACAGCTTTCAGTTCCCAAGCACCATCAATCATGTTCTAAGCTTAAGTCTTTCCTTCAACGGCTTAGAAACAGCATGATACATCATCAATCATGAATATAGTCACACATCACATCATAATATCAACATTCACACAGATTCATACATACGGGTCCGAAACCAGCTTAACAAAAACATATATTTGTGCATTTCAGCCCCAAAATCAGTTAAAACATGTAAAAGAGGGGCTCTAGAACTCACCTTTGCAGCTCTTGAGTATCGCTTCTTCCAAAGTCATTTGTAATTGAGTTCAACCACCTAGAAACCCACTAAAAACATACCCGAACACATACAAACACACATAAGCATAAACCCGAGGATAAAACCAGTCAAAAACATCATGAACACGTGAATTCTTACCTTGAATTCGAATTCTTCTCGTTCTTCCTTCAAAAACCGAAAGTTCTCTGCTGCACTTGCTATATTCTCTATTTAAAATCTGAAGATTAGTGATATGTGTGACATATGGGTGGCCATACCACCTTTATCACCAAGTTTTAAACTTTTTGTCCTTCTTGTCACTTTTAACCCCTAAACTTGGGTTTTATTTCTTTTCCTTCTTTTTACTTCACTTTATTCTCTCTTTCTTTGTCTATAAAAAAAGAACCGGGCGTTACAAGTCCACCCCCCTTAAATAGGTTTCGTCCTCGAAACCTGTTATTTCTATGTGGTCTCATCTTTTTTTTAGTCTCCCACGTAGACTCGGATCCCTTCCTATGCTTCCCCTGTACACGCACAAGGGGAACCACTTTATTCCTCAGCCTCTTCTCTTTTCGATCAATGATTGCCACTGGTTGCTCCACATAATTAAGCTGTCTGTCTACCTCGAAATCCTCTAGTGGAACAATCATATCCTCCTCGGCTAAGCACTTTCTTAGATGAGATACATGGAATGTTGGATGAATTCTACTTAGCTCATCTAGTAAGTCCAACCTATAGGCCACCTCTCCTACTTGAGCAACAATTCGGAAAGGCCCTATATACCTTGGGCTCAACTTGCCTTGCTTTTTGAATTGGATAATACCCTTCCAAGGTGAGACCTTCAACATAACCCGGTCACCCACCTTGAACTCAATCGGTCTGCGTCGTTTATCAGCATATGACTTCTGTCTATCTTTGGCTGTCTTCATGAAGGTCTTGATCCATTCAAGCTTTTTAGTTGTAGCCTCGATCACCTCGACAGTCCCTAACTCGTTCTGACCAATATCACCCCAACAGACGGGTGTTTTGCATCTCTTACCGTATAGCATCTCATAAGGGGGCATGCCAATACTTGCATGATAACTGTTGTTATATGAGAACTCAGCTAACGATAAGTGGTCATCCCAACTTCCTCCAAAATCAATGACACAAGCACGAAGCATATCCTCCAAGGTCTGAATGGTCCTTTCTGACTAATCATCTATTTGAGGATGATAAACCTTGCTAATATGTAACCTTGTCCCTATCGCGTCATGGAATTTCTTCTAAAAGTTAGATGTGAACCGGGTGTCATGATTAGACACAATAGACACCGACACTCCATGACAAGTTACTATCTCCTTGATGAGCAGATCCGCCAACCTCTCGGATGAATACGTCTCATGAATCGGTAGGAAGTGAGCACTCTTCGTCAAATGGTCCATATCACCCATATGGCATCATTCCTTTTCGAGGTACACGGTAGCTTCATAAAAAATTCCATGGTGATATGTTCCCACCTCCACTGCGGTATATCCAAAGGTTGGATCTTCCCATACGGCTTTTGGTGCTCGGCCTTCACTTGTAAACAAGTAAGGCATTTACTCACATACTCCACCACATCATGCTTCATACCTGCCACCAATAGTCTTTCTTCATGTCTTGGTACATCTTTGTAGTACTGGGATGAATAGAGTATCGAGTCTTGTGAGCTTCACCCAAAATCTTCACCCATAAACTCCCAAAACATGGAATCCACATCCTTCCGAATCAAGTGCTAGCACCGAGTGTGTTTTCACCCAATTCTGTTACCACACCTCTCATTCTTTCAGAGTTAAGATGATCTTCTTTCAATGTCTCATCTTGGAACTCTTTGACTTGCTTCACCACATCCGAGGTCATGATCAACTGGTATACTTTCACCCAAATCGGTTCGGGTCTCTCTTTTCTGCTAAGGGCGCCCGCCACCACGTTGGCTTTGCCCGGATGGTAATGGATCTCACAAACATAATCTTTTATGAGCTCTGACCATCGTCTCTGCCTCATGTTTAGGTCCTTCTGCTGAAAGAAGTACTTCAAGCTCTTGTGGTTAGTGAATATTGTGCACTTTGTCCAGTAAAGATAGTGCCTCCAAATCTTTAATGCAAAGACCACGACTGCTAGCTCCAAGTCATGAGTAGGATAATTGACCTCATGAACCTTCAACTATGGGGAAGCATAGGCTATAACCTTCTCTCTCTGCATTAACACACACCCCAACCCTGAGTAGGAAGCATCAGAATAAACCACCATATCTTCACTTCCATCGGGTAAGGACAGAACAGGAGCTTGAGTCAATCTCGCCTTCAATTCTTCGAACGCCTCCTCTTGTGCTTGACCCATACAAACATCACATCTTTCCGGGTCAACTTAGTTAGTGGAGAAGCAATCTTAGAATAGTCTTGGATGAATCTTCTGTAGTAGCCCGCCAAAATCAAGAAGCTACAAATCTCGGATGGCGTCTTTGGAGACTTCCATTGCATCACTGCCTCTACCTTTGCCTGATCCATCATGATCCCATCAGGATTCATCACATGACCCAAGAATTGACCTCACACAACCAGAATGCACACTTGGAGAACTTAGCTACAACTTCTTCTTTCTCAACGTCTCTAGAACCTCCCGAATATGACCGGCATGCTCTATCTCACTCTTCGAATAAATCAGGATATCATCAATAAACACAATATCATCAATAAACACAATCACTGATTTATCCAACATCAGCCCACACACTTGATTCATCAAATCCATAAAAGCACCTGGCGCATTAGTCAAACCAAAAGACATGACAAGAAACTCGTAATGACCATAATGTGTGTGAAAAGCTGTTTTAGGAATATCCTGCTCCTTCACCTTTAGCTGATGGTAGCCAGATCAAAGATCTATACTTGAAAACCAACTGACACCTTTAAGCTGATAAAACAAGTCATCAATTCTTGGTAAGGGGTAGCGGTTCTTTATCGTCAACTTATTTAGCTCACAGTAGTCAATACACATCCTCATAATACCATCTTTCTTTTTCACGAATAAGACCGGAGCACCCCAAGGAGAGATACTCGGTCTAATAAACCCCTTATCAAGCAGCTCTTACAACTGCTTCATCAACTCTTTCTTCTAAGTCGGAGCCAACCGATACGGTGCCTTGGCAATAGGTTGGGCACCTGGTATCAGATTAAACTGAAACTCGATCTCTCGGTCAAGTGGCGCTCCTGGTAAGTCTTCTTGGAACATGCATGGAAAGTCACACACAACCGGTACATCAGACAGTTGTGGTGTTGGCGTATCCACATCCCTTACATAGGCCAAGTAGGCACTACATCCATGCCTCATGCACTTTCCCGCCACCACCATTGAGATTACTTTCGGGATCGTCATGACCCGATCACCATATACCGTTACGAACTCCCGTTAGGCGTTGTCAATCGATTCATCTTCTTGCCACACACAATGTTCGCCTCGTAGTCCGCCAACCAATCCATCCAAAGAACCATATCAAAACCACCTAACGTCATCACGAACGGTCTAACCAGAAACCTATGACCTTTTATTTCCACATCACATCCTTCTATCACCTCATAAATCCTGGTAGACTTACTTATGGTAGTTTCTACATCAAAGGGCTCATCTATATTATTACTACTAACAGGCTGTTTAGCACAGAAAGCAGCAGAAATGAAACAGTTAGTGGCACCAGAATCAAATAACACGGAGGCTAAACTTTGGTTTACTAGAAACATACTAGACATAACATCAGGGTCCGTCCTAGCCTCCTCCTATGTCATCATGAACGCCCTGGCGCTAGCCCTTGGTCCTTCTCCCCCAGTCGTCTTCTTCTTCCCTGCACCAGAACTTTCAGCCCTCGGCTTCTTGCAGTCTCGGCTCATGTGGCCCTCCCCGCCACAATTAAAATGCTTCACAGTCTTGCACTCCCTCGCCATGTGGCCAGGTTTCCCACATTTGAAGCAGATGTTAAATCCCAATCTACATTCACCGGTGTTCTCCTTCCCACACTTGTCACACCTCCTCGACCCTGCAACCGATGTGACCATACGTCGGTCATCCACCCGTGCCTTCTTGTTACTTGTTGGGGCACCACCCTGATCGTTCCTTTTCCCATTCCAATTCCAATCAACACCACCCTTCTTGCTTGTCTCAGCCACCACCACCTCTTGCTCATCATACAGTCTTCCTGCTAAATCAACTGCCGACCTAAACGTGCTCAGTCGGCTAGCGATCATGTGCTTGCGAATATCTGCTAGCAAGCCTTGGATGTATCTTTTAATCTTACGCAACATGGGCATCACCTGATCCGGCACCAGATGTCCCATCTCGTTGAACTTCGTGGTGTACTGCTGATGTGTCATGGTTCCCGCCTCCAACTGCAGGAACTTTCTCTCAATTTTGTCCATTTCTTTATGAGGACAAAACTTCTCAATCACCAACTCTTCAGTTCGGACCATCTCATCCTCCTAATTGCCTGACTACCCTCGGCCTAGACTATATTATCCTACCAGCACAGAGCCGAGTCCATAAACGAGTGGGCAGCAAACTTTACTTTTTGATCCTCCCGGCACTCGCTGATATTTAGAACAACTTCCAGTTCTCTCACCCATCGATGAGCAGCAGCAGCAGTGCCATTACCATCAAAAGTAAGGGCTTTGATCCTTTGAAATGCCCCGTAGTTACAGCCTCATGCCACCTCCGGTGTAGGCTCTTCTTCTTCCTCTTCTTCTTCATTATTTGACAAGACCGTCTCAGTCTCGGGTTATCTCTCTCGCCCGTAGGTCTACTCCTTTCCCTTCTTTCCCCATCTCTAATAGCCTTTATCACTTTGGTCACCACAGACGGTAGGATCGTCTGCATGACCTGATGTACTTCCTCCACAACCGCCTCGTTCGCTAAGGCTCTCAAATTAGCACTCTCATCTCCACCCTCTGGATGAGGGTCTCTGGTTCTTCATGAACCATATTTTCGGCTCTAGGCCTTCCTCTTGTAACCCGTGGTTCAACACCATGACCTCCACCACGTGAAGCTTTAGATGATCTACCACCAGCCATCCTCACACACACGCTGAAAGATTCGAAAACCAACATGGTCATTCAAGGGTACAACTCAGTTTATGTCAAGTATAGTTAGTCCCAAATTATAGTGGCCAGTTGTGATTAGCCACATACTTTACTGTTCATACCCCAAGTATTACTTGTCCTGAGTACATCATAATCTAAATCAATAAGCAACACATTACCACAAAACATGCACACATATTACCGGTTAATCATTAACAAAATAGCTCATGGCACGCAACTACTCAGACTGACATCCCTTCCCTTTCCGTCCCATTTTCAGTTTAAGTTTAGGTTCATTTTGAAAATTTACCCGTTTCACCTAAACTTTGGCTCTGATACCAACTTGTAAGGCCCCGTTCCCGAGATGTTTACAGCTGGCCAATCATTGCTCATAAAACATACAATTACATTAACATGAAATAAATGTTGCAGCGGAAACATTTAAAAAAACTGACATTTCGTTTCATGATAAAAGCTTTTGCATAATAATACAACATTCGTTATACAATTTCATTGGTTCGCATTACAATGCAAAAATATTAAACCACAGATGCCATCCAAAATGCATAAAAAATCAGCGTTGTTGAGTGAGTTCTAGTTTTACAATAAAATATATTTTTACTTTAATTAAACCATTCATTACTTTTGCATTGGGATCACACATGGTACATACACATAGATAATATCATTATTATCTTCAACATTCGTTCGTTCATTCCGTACATTCATCATTACATCTTTACTTTCATTCAGACCAATGTCATGTGCTTCACCCCACCGTCATGCATAAAGTCGGTACTAGGCCTGAGGTCTTTCATAGACCCCAAACATTGTGCACGAAGCTGACTCCAGTTACCTAGGGTGAGCGGCAAGGGTCCCATACATATGGTCAATCACAAGGATTGGACCCCAGTGTGCATCTTTCTAGGGTATTTAACCCACACACAGTTGAGCTAACACACTTCATTGGGTGTGAATCTCCTTACATTTTCTTGCAAGCCTTTCATACTTCATTCGTCCATTAATGCATGCATTCATCATTTCGTTATGTAACATACATCGTACATACCATCATTCATTCATTCATTCATTCACATTCAACATAAAGCCAAGGGAAAATAATCATTCATAATAAGGAACATCAACATCAACAGTCAACATCATCATACAGGGCATCATATATACATAACAGACATCATACATACCATCATGCATAACATCATACACATCAAGCAAAGCATCAAACATACATTATAACATGCCCATCATAATATCTATGACCTCAAAAGTCAGCTTACAAGAACCCTAGGGAACATCCCAAGTCAAAGCCTACATTCATCTATTCCCCAGAAAGTTAGAAAACATTCTAAGTGTTCATTCGTATTTTCTATAGATCATCCACATTTGTTTCACTTCATCCACATTTGTTCCTATTCATCAGCATTTGTTCATCCGCATTAACATTAATCATCCGCATTTCCCCTACTTAGTCAATGTTCATCCGCATTTCATTTAATACTCATCCGCATTGACTTACTTAGTGGTTAATGCTCATCCGCATTAATTGTCATCCGCATTGACTTTCTATACTCATCCATATTGACTTTGTTAGCAGTTAATGCGCATCTGCTTTAGCTGTCATCTGCATTGACTTTCCATACTCATCCGCATTGACTTTTGAACACTTAGGCATATTTTAAAACATAACATATAAACTTAAAACATTAGATTTCAGTTCCCAAGCTCCATCAATCATGTTCTAAGGTTAGGTCTTGCCTTCTAAGCCTTATAAACAACATCATACATCATCAAGCATGAACATAGTCACACATCACATCATAATATCAACATACACATAGATTCATACATACAGGTCCAAAACCCAGCTTAATAAAAACATACGTTCATGCATTTCCAGCCCCAAAATTAGTTAAAACATATAAAAAAGGGGTTCTAGAACTCACCTTTGCAGCTCTAGTGTATGGCTTCTTCCAAACTCGTTTGTAATTGAATTCAACCACCTAGAAACCTAGTAAAAACATACCTAAACACATGCAAACACAGATAAGCATAATCCTTATGATCAAACCAATCAAGAACATCATGAACATGTGAATTCTTACCTTGAATTCAAATTCTTCTTGTTCTTCCTTAAAAAATTGAGAGTTCTCTGCTTCTCTTGCTACTTTCTCTCTCTAAAATCCGAAGATTAGTGATGTGTGTAACATATGGGTGGCCATACCACCTTTATCACCAACTTTTAAACTTTTTGTTCCTTTTGTCACTTTTAACCCCTAGACTTGGGTTTTATTTCTTTTCCTTCGTTTCACTTCACTTTATTCTTTCTTTCTTTATCTATAAAAATTAAGCAGTTGTTATAGCTACCCTATGAGGATGAGCACTAGGGCTTAATCAATGTGATTAACCAAATGTATGGAGGTTCACACCCAATGAGGGGTTGTCAGCTCAATAGTGTGTGGGTTAAATACCCTATAAGGATGCACAAAGGGGTTCGATCTTTGTGATTGACCATATGTATGGTTCGTTGTCACTTAACCCTAGATGAATTGCTTGTGCTCTAGAGGGGGGTTAAGCACATGATAGGACTAGATGGTAATGAAAGAAAATAAATGTATGAAATTAACGTTGATAAAGAGAATAAATATTATCTATGTGTACGTATGATGTGTAATCACATTCTAAAACCTGTTATGATTGGAAGAAAGTATAGAATGGTTTTAAACGAAAGATAAAGTATGATTTATTATAAAACTTGAACTCATTCAGCAACGCTAACCTTTTATGCATTATTCCAGTTGGCAAGTGAGCATTGCTGAGTAAGCCGCGGGGCAACTACTTGGCATTTGGGATAGCATTCTTTGTTAATGTTTTTGCATTGTAATGCAAACACACATTGTCTCGAAATGAACGATTGTATTAATTTGCAAAAGCATTTTTAGTTAAATGAAAAGTTATTTTGATAATCCGTTGCGATGTTTTATGAGAATGAATATAATTGTATGTTTTGTGAGCAATGATTGGCCAGCTATAAGCGTCTCGGGAACGAGGCTTTACACATAACACCCCAACATAAGGGTGTACTACACCTCCTATCATATACATCGCATAGGGCGGAATACCAATGCTAGCATGATAACTGTTGTTGTATGAGAATTCAACTAACGGTATGTGTTGGTCCCAACTTCCTCCAAAGTCAATAAGGTAAGCCCGAAGCATGTCTTGTAGCCTTTGAATGGTTCTCTTTGATTGACCATCTCTCTGAGGATGATAAGCCGTAATGATATGTAACCCCGTCCTCATCGCATTGTGGAATCTCTTCCAAAACATGGATGTAAATCGAGTGTCACGGTAGACACAATAGACACCGGTAAATCATGAAGAGTCACAACCTCCTTGTTGAACAGATCCGCTAACCTCTTGGATGAATACATTTCCCGGATTTGTAGAAAGTGAGCACACTTTGTTAGGTGGTCAACTATCGCTCATATAGCATCGTACCTTCTTGCGATACGTGGTAGCTTCATAATAAAATCCATGGTGATATGCTCCCACTTCCACTCGGGTATATCCAAAGGTTGGATCTTCCCGTATTGCTTCTGATGCTCCATCTTCACTTGTAAGAAAGTAAGGAACTTACTCACATACTTTGCTACGTCATGCTTCATAACCAGCCACCAATAATCTTTCTTCATATCTTGATACATCTTTGTAGAACAAGGATGAATTAAGTATCGAGTCTTATGTGCTTCATCCATATTCGCCTTCGTAGATCATCGTAATGAGGACTCCGCATTCATCCGAAATGGGTTCTAACTCCATGAGTATTTTCACCCAACTTCGTGACTAGACCTCTCATTCTTTCAGAGTTAAGGGGATTATCTTTCAACGCCTCCTCTTGAAGTTCCTTGACGTGCTTTATCATGTCAGAGGTCATAACCAATTGGTAGGCCTTTCCCCCCGGATTGATTCGGGTCTCTCCTTTCTACTAAGGGCATCCGCCACTACATTGGCCTTGCTCAGATGGTAATGGATCTCACAATCATAATCCTTTATAAGTTCCAACCATTTCCTTTGTCTCATATTTAGGTCCTTCTACTCAAAGAAGTACTTCAAACTCTTACGGTCGATGAAGATAGTGCACTTTGTTCAATATAAATAGTGCCTCCAAATCTTCAATGCAAAGACCACAACCGCTAGCTCCAAATCATGAGTAGGTAATTAACCTCATTAACCTTCCATTTTCGGGATGCGTAGGCTATAACCTTCCCTCTTTGCATCAACACGTAACCCAATCCCAAATAAGAATCATCTGAATAGACTACCAAATCTTTGCTTCCTTCCGGTAATGACAAGACCGGAGCTTGCATCAGCCTCGCCTTTAGCTCCTCAAAAGCCTTCTCTTGCTTCTGATCCCATACAAACTTCACATCCTTAGGGGTCAGCTTGGTCAATGGAGAAGCTATCTTTGATAACTCCTGGATGAATCTCCTATAGCATCCGGCCAATCCCAACAAACTATGAATCTCAGATGGCGTCTTTGAAGACTTCCATTGAATCACCACCTCCACTTTACCCGGGTCGACCATAATCCCTTCAAGATTTACCATGTAACCCAAGACTGAACTTCGTGCAACTAGAATACGCACTTGGAGAACTTGGCATAAAACTTCTCTCTCCTAAGCATCTCCAAAACTTCCAGGATGTGACGGGGATGATCCTCCTTGCTCTTTGAATAAATCAAAATATCATCGATAAACATAATCACCGATTATCCATCATCGACCGGCACACCCGATTCACCAAATCCATAAAAGCAGCTGGCGTGTTAGTTAAACCAAAAGATATAACGAGAAACTTGTAGTCCATAACGCGTGTAGAAAGCTATTACAGGAAGATCCTGCTCCTTCACGTTCAGCTGATGGTAACCTGATCGAAGATCTATTCTCGAAAACCAACTGTCATAATGGAGTTGATCAAACAAGTCGTCGGTTTGGGGTAGGGGTAACTAATTTTCACCGTCAACTTGCTTAACTCATAGTAGTGGATGAACATCCTTATACTACCGATCTTCTACTTGACAAACCAGACCAGAGCACCCTAAGGAGAGATACATAGTCAACTAAACCCCTTGTCCAGCAATTCTCGCAATTGAATCATCAGTTCCTTCATCGCAGATGGAGTTAATCAATACGATGCCTGAAACCTGTTGAGTACCCGGTATCAAGTGAGTCTGAAACTCAATTTCACGGTCTAGTGGCACACCTGGTAAATCTTCTAAAAAACATATGGGAATTCACACACAACTGGTACGTTAGACAGTGTTGGTGTTGACGTGTCCACGTCCTTCACGTAGGCCAAGTAGGCGCTACATCCATGTCTCATATACTTTCCTACCACTACCATGGAAATTACCTTCAAAACGGTAGTAACTCCATCACCATAGATCATCATAGAACTCCCGTCAGACACTATCAATCGGATCATCTTCTTACCATACACAATATGCACCTTATAGGAGACAAACTGGTCCATCCCTAGGACTTTAGCAAAACCACCTAAGGTCATCACAAGTAGTTTAGCAGGAAACCAATGACCTTCTACCTCTATGTCACAGTCTTCTATCATATTAGAAATCCTAGTAGACTTACCTATTATTGTTTCTACATCGAATGGCTCATCTACATTTCTACTTCAAACAGGAATATTACCATAGAAAGTAGAAAAAACAAAACTCTTAGTAGCACAAGATTGAAGTAACACAAAGGCAAGAGTTTGGTTTACTTGAAATGTATCTCACACAATATCAGGGTCGGTCTTAGCCTCCTCCTGGACCATTGTAAAAGCTCTGGTGCTTGCCTTTTGCCCTTCATTCCCGACCTTCTTCTTTGCCCTAGAAATCTCAGCCCTCAGCTTCTTGTAGTCTATGCTCAGATGGCTATCATGACCACAATTGTAACATCTCATAACCCCCGCACTCTTGAGCCATATGATCGGGCTTCCCAAACTTGAAGTAGACGTTTGAACCCCATCTACACTCCCCAAAATCCTCCTTCCTGCACTTGCCATACCTCTTCGCCCTGCACTTGGTGTAGCTACATGCCGGTCCTCCACCCTGGAAACCTTGTTGTTTGGAGTGACACCACCATGTCCAAACTGCTTCCTATTCTAGTTTTGGTCACCACCACCTTTCTTGCTCATCTCAACCACTGCCACCTCTCGTTCATCATACAACTTTCCTGCCTGATCAACCACCGACCTAAATGTACATGGCTGTGTGGTGATCATGTGCCTACGAATATCAGCCGGCAAGCCCTAAATGTACCTCATTATCTTTCGTGACACGTGTGTCACCAGATCTTGCACCAGCCTTGCCATCTCATTGAACATGGTGGTGTATTGTTGGTGTGTCATGGTTCCCGCCTCTAGCTGCAGGAACTCCATCTCAATCATATCAAGTTCCTTATGAGGACAAAATTCCTCGATCACCATCTTTTTCAGCTCACTCCACTTCATCTTCCCAATAGCTCTGCTACCCTCGGTCTGGGCAATATTGTCCCACTAGCTTAAAGTCGAGTCCATATATGAGTGTGTGGCAAACTTCATCTTCTGATCCTTTTTACATTCGCTGATACCAAGCACAACTTCTGTCTGTCTCACCTATCGATGAGTAGCAGCAACATTACCGTTGCCATCAAATGTCTGGGGCTTGTATCTCTGGAATGCCCAAAATTAAAGCCTCGTGCTAATTCTAACATAGGATTTTACTCCTCCTCATTACTATAGAAAACCGTTTCAGTCTCTGGCTACTCCTTTACCCTCTCTCAAAGGTCTTCTCATCCTTCTTCTCATCCTCCCTTACGTCTTTAATCACTTTGGTCACCACAGATGGTAGAATCATCTACATGACCTCATGAATTTCATCGACAACAGCCTCCTTCAGTAAGTCCCTCGGATTGGCGCTCTCATCGCCACCATATTGGTGATGGGTCTCGTGCTCCTCATGAGTCGTCTCACCATTCTTGGATTTGCTTCATGTGACCATGGTCCAGTAGCACGTCGACCACAACCTCCGCCTTGTGAAGCCTTCAAATATCTACCACCAGCCATCCTTTAAACACACTATGAGATTCAAACAACAACACGATCATTCAAGGTAATAACTCAGTTTTTTTTTAAATCACATTTCAAATCATTAAATACATTGCAGCAAAATAATTTAACAAAAACCATTTCATATATTAATAATTGCTTTTGCCAGATTTTACAACATTGTAGCATTACAAAACTACAACACAAAAAATTATTATAACATAATGTGGATGTCATCCAAAATTTTGCCAAGTAGCTTCACCTTGTGCCATCCTCCACAACCATTACCTGCCAACTGAAAATACATAAAAGTCAGTGTTGCTAAGTGAATTATAGTTTCATAAAAGTATTTATATTACCTTCCATTCATTAAAAAATTTTCTTACTTTCACACATTATCATACATCATACATACATCAAGGTAATATTTATTACCTTCCGCCGTTCATTCGTGCGCATAGCACGTTTCGTACACTTCTCACTTTATATTATCTTTCACTTCTATCGAGATCCTTTCATACGCTAAACCCCCCTATTAGGGACAAAGCCAACTTATCTTGGTTAAAACACAAGGATCCCATATCAAGTATGGAGCAGTCACTAATACTGACACCCCTGTGTGTGAACCTTATGGGTTAGCCAAGATCGCACTCTATAAAACACATAGTTGAGCTAACAACTCTAATGGAGTTCTGAACCTCCTCAAATTTTTTCTTTCAAGACTTTCATTCATTCATTCATTATGCTCTACTTGGATTTTCTTAGATCTTTCGCTTTGTTAAGATATTACTTTACATTCAAAAACATAATCACACCACATAAAGCCAGGTAATAATACGTAATAAGGAACATAAAGAAAAATAGGCCATAAACATGCATAACATCATAATACAGCATCACATACATCATCATACATCAAAAAAGTAACATCCCAAATCATAGCTAAATTATCCCTTTTTCTCAAAATTCTAACTATTTTCTTTGTCTTTAGGCACATGGGAACTATGCAGGCACATGGCCACTATGTGAGTGCATGGTCTCTTAGGCGCATGGGAACACTTAGGCGGATGGGGAATACTTGGGCGCATGGGCACTATATAGGCACATGGCCAACACTTAGGCATTTGGCCAACTTAGGTGATTGAGCACTATGGAGGCGCATGGGCCTGACTTAGGCGCATGGGCACTTAGGTTTCTGGGCAAATAAGGGGCATGGGAAAACTTAGGTGCTTGGGCAATATTTTAGGTGCATGGGCACTATTTGTTGGGTTTGTTGGAGACATATCAAAGTTTTTTAACAATTTAAACATAAAAAACGTAGTGGAATCAAAACTTAATAATATGTTTTAGGAACTGAAGTTTAAAGCATATTACTTAACATCAACAAACCCAAGAACATAGAATCAAATATATGTGAATGAACTAGCTATGAAGAAGAAATACCAACCAAAACAACACATATGAAACTACCTTTGTAGAGCTGTCAAAAATGTGTAATTTGAGGAAGAGAATGAGGTTCTTGAATGACCAAAACACCAAGGAAAGGCGTCCTCAAACTTCCATACCCACAAGCATCAAGCAAAGGCCTTTGTTGCTAGGATTTGTACACCAAAACCACCAAAGAAGCTGCTGAAAATCCACTTTCAGCCGTGAGTTTTCTCCAAAATGGAGAGAACTTTAGTTCTTCTTGGTCTTTTGCATGTGTGTAAGAGAAAAAAAGGGTTGAGTGTGTACTAGTAATTGTGGTCTTTTCAAGACAACAAAAGGGACCAACCCCATTAAGGGGGGCAACCAAAAATAGTTTTAAAATGGGGTTTCCCCCCATTTTATCTAGTAATTAATATACAACTAGTTATTAAGTTATGTAATTAACCTTTTAATTATATAACTTACACACACTATTATTATTTGATGTTATTTGACCAATCTTAAATAACATTACAAATAATACCCATGAACAAAATATCCCTATAAGTTATTCTATCTCATATGCAACTTATTTAGAAACCCATTTTCCAAATTGGAGTACTTATTTAATTGTATGATCATATCATCAATTAAATATTAATTGGTGTTTGCTATGCTTGTTATTGCGTATGACCCAACTTGGATCATAACGTACTAACCACATCAATGTTCTATGTGTCTTGGGCATAACGAATCCAACAATCTTCCACTTGCACAAGATTCGTAGAAGATTGATGCAAGCAGTAAATACCGCCTAACAACGGTTTACTACACTTAATACTGTAGATACGTGTGTACCTAGTTTAGGAGCTTAATGTAAAATGTCTTTCATGTCTTACATTTATGTAATTGAATGGGTATGAATAAAATACAATGTGTTGTTGATGCATATAATGTTTAATATTTCATTGTTTATTATGTGATAAAGCATATTGAACTATCTATATAGGTTTATGGTTGTTTATATTAGTCAACAATTATTGAGAAACATGTTCAAACTTAATCGTGTGAAGTTCTCATGTGAATGGACCATGCTAATGGACCATACGCATGAATACTTCATGCTAATGGTCCAATTGCACCACTGAACCGGGAGACTAGATCAGTCGCACGATTGAGACATAAGATTGACTCAGTCGCACGATCGGACCTTCAATCATGTAGATGGATCAATCGCATGCTTTAGTCGCATGGTTGAACAATGCTAATGGTTCAATCGTACGAATGGAAAACCCAAACCTATAAATCCCACTTAATTCGTGGAAAAACGTAACAATTCGAATACCTACGCACATAATCGCACCCTAGCCGTCCAAAGACTCAAGAAAACATGTTCCAAGTTCATAGATCATAGTTGATCGTGTTCTAATCATTCATAACGTTTCATTAATCGTTAGATTGATCTTAATTGTGTTGTCCCTAATTGGATCACCAATCAAATAGGATTCCACACTATTTGAGTTGGCATACGCGCAGAATGAGTTAGTACTCCGTACCTAAACGTTCCCAACAAGTGGTATCAGAGCTTTGGCTCTTGATGTTGCGTGTGATTCAATCATTTTTGGTGTAAATATCACGTTTTTCATTCAAAAACACCATCTTTCTGGTAAAACGGTGTTTTTCATTATCTCCAGATCTAAAACTTCAGGTTTTTCGGCTTGCGGCAGGTTAGGGTTTGTGAAAAATTGTATATTTGTGTCAAAGTACAGAAAATCTTCGAAATTTCAAACCCAGCAGCCTCGGTCGCACGATCGGCTCAATCGCACGACTGAACTCTATCGAACCTCCCATACGCACGATTGAACTCAGTTACCCATCCATTCGTACGATTGAACACCCCATTCGCATTGTCCATCCGCACTTGCTCAATCGCACAATTGACTCATCCGCATTGATTCAATCGCACGATTGATTCATCCGCATTACTCCACCTGCACGATTGACCCAATCGCATCTCTCCATTTGCACCAATGAAACAATTTCATTCTAACTCTCAAAATATGAAGAAATGGAAGATAAATACTCGGCATTTACTACAAGTAGGGACTCGCGTATCCAGAACCTATTACTTCTGGAAAATGAGATTGGGAATCACAATAAGCCACCTAAACTTATCACATTAGACGATTACCCACAATGGAAGGAAAAGTTTGAAATTTATCTAAATGGTGTTGATCCCAATCTGTGGGAATCTATCGAGACTGGTTATATTATGCCGGTTGGTGCTAATGGGGTCAAACTTACTCTAGGCGGCATGACTGATAGGTACAAGGTAAAGTACAATGCTGAGAAGAAGGTGTATGTCCTGTTAACTTAGTCTATACCTAAGGATATATTCCACCAATTCTCTAAGAATAAACAGGCAAAGAAATTATGGGAGGCTCTGGAAGAACGATATGACGGGAATGCATCATTAAAAGCTCTAAAGGCTATGGCTTTGAAGAAGGAGTTCGATAACTTCTCATCGACAGGTAAGGAGAGCTTGGATGATATCGTAGACCGATTCTACCACTTAATGATTGAGTTGCACACTCATAGGGTTACAACGTTAATGCAAGATAAGGTATCAAGCTTTGCTGATGGTCTGCTAGAGAAGTGGGACTCGTTTGTGTCTAATTTGAGACAGAACAACTTACTGGCAAAATTAGACATAAACAACTTCATCCTGAAACTGAGGGAGGAACTTAGTATGAAGTACAGGTCTGAGAAAGGATCTTACGATCAGAACCCGTCTCTGTATAATTCAACTTCCACCTCAAAAACATCAAGAGCACTACTTCAAACTGCATTTATGTCAAGTTCAGCAGCTCCACTGCAAGCCTCTATTTCAGGATCTGAAACATCAGGGTCATCTAGCACCCAATATATAGTACCTGAATCAAATGCTATGAAGTTGAAGACCGAGAATCTCGGGAATATCACTATGGATGTTACAAAGGAGCATATGGACCTCTTTGCTGTGGTTGTTCATTCTTATGATGGTCTAGTTGCAGGAAAGATTGGAAATTGCCATCAGGCTGATGAGGATTATGAGCAGGTGGGCGAGAATGAATTGGAAAGAATGGACATTATGTGGCATTGGCAAATGTTGTTCGTAGAGCCAAGAAGTTTGTAAAGAATACTAGATAGAACTTCATAGCTTCAAAGGATACAACTTTTGGTTTCGACAAAACCAAAGATACCTCTTTCAACTGTGGAGAAAAGGGGCACTTCAAACGTGAATGTGTGAAGCCCAAGAAGACAGGTAATGGTAATTCTTTCTCATCATTCAACCGTAAAGACAACCCAGTGAAGCTGCTTCATCAAGCAAAGATCCTAAGGCTTTGACTGCACAAGATGACAAAGGTCAAGATTGGACCTTTTGTTTTGTATCCACGGGTGAGTCCAACATTGCAAATGTTGAAATTTCGAATGATGACACTGCAAGTGAAGGTGATATAGTAGTTGAACTAGTAATGTCAGATCATGAAGATACTGCTAATATGGTCATTCACCTGAATGAAGAAGGTCCCAGAATAACATGTTCAGAATCACTGGCACTCGAATAGTCTAACTTTGCAATGATGGCTCATTCAACCGAACCTTCTCAGGGCGTCCACTATAGTGCCTCTACAAGTACCTGGATTGTTGATAGTGGAGCATCAAGGCACATGACTTGGAACTTGTCTCTCTTTTCAAACATCAAACAAATTAAAGAAGGACACATTTCGTTTGCTGGAAATAAAGAGGCTACATCACAGCTTAAGGGGAAGTGGGAAACCAGAAAGTGAAGTTTGATAAGGTAACTATATTCAACAACTTCAAAATAACTTACTTTTTGTATCCCAAATCTGTGACAGGCTTTAAGGTAGTCTTTGACGACAAGAAGTGTTTATGTTGAAGAAGGATTATGTAACCCCGAAGGACCAAGTCTTAATGTCAGCTTCAAGATATAATGATTTATATGTCTTGGATCTATCCAAGGCCTCCACAACTGATCATGAAGTACAATGCTTCTTGTCAAAGGCATAGAGGAGACTACCATCTGCTAGCATAGGAGAATGGAACACATAAATCCCCGAAAGATAAACCACTTGATCCATAATGATCTAGTGCATGGGGTAAACGTTTAGAACTTCCAATTACCGATTTCTATGTCGCTAGTAATAAGAAAAACATACAAGAAGGCTCATAAGGCTAAGAAAGTTAATGACAGGATCAGTGATCACAAGTTTGACGTATCAGAATATAAAGCAGCGGAATACAAACACGAATTAGACAAATTGTAGCAAGCAATCGATACTTGTAAGCGTTAAGATCGCATACGTTATAGGGAGAGAATATGAATTTCTGATTTCTAGGAATGTTTATAGATGTAGAATATTTCTAATCGAATCAATCATCATTCCATTCAATTGCTCATATCTGACTATTACAATAGGTTGTCACTCCTTATATAGAGTGCAACAGTCACTGCTGTTATCACGGAAAGTGACAACTGGCAGATCCAATACAGAAATAACTAATTCTTAACAAACTACTGAAATGTTCACAACTACTGAGAACATATCAGCAAGTTAAGTACAAAATATAAAACTACTGAAACTACAACGACTGAACAAGCTCTTCAGTCGTTTTACAAAACTACTGAAACAAAGAAAATAAAACTACTGATATCACAACTACTGAAGAAGTACTCTTCAGCAGTTGTGACAAACTACTGAGGCTTCAGTACTTGATCTTCAGACTTTGACCTTCAGGCGTTTCATCAGCTGATGACTTCAGTAGATATCATCAGCTGATGTCTTCAGTCTTTGTCTTCAGACTTTGTACATCAGTTGTTGATCTTCAGCACTTGTGAACTCTTCAGCTGTTGTTCTTCAGTACTTTGGTCTTTCAGCTTCAGCACTTGTGTTCTTCAGCTGTTGTACTTCAGCACTTTGGTTCTTCAGCAGTTAAGGTCTTCAGCACTTGATCTTCAGCTGTTGAAGTCTTCAGCACTTGTCAAACTACTGATGAGGCTTTCAGCAGTTGTTGTGATACCGTGTGGGACTTAGAGGTTTTCTGATCTTGGCTCATTGGTTCTTTTGGTCCAACAAACTCCCCCTGAACC
Organism: Flaveria trinervia; assembly: GCA_025506515.1. Taxonomy (NCBI): domain Eukaryota; kingdom Viridiplantae; phylum Streptophyta; class Magnoliopsida; order Asterales; family Asteraceae; genus Flaveria; species Flaveria trinervia. The sequence goes on along the minus strand of CM046441.1, from coordinate 18,467,327 downwards.
AATGCAGCCAAAACCTCTAACTTATTTATACTCCCACTTATTGATGGCAAAAATGTTGGTCTTTTTCCTTCTTGATCAGTAGAGAAGATGACCCATGTACGCTCCGGCCTGGGAAGAACCTCAAATATTTGTTTGGCAGAGTATGAATGGGAACTCTGTTTTGGGGAACTGGACACAGAGTTGTTATCCCATTCATGAGATTCACTTCCCCATAATGAGTCTGTACGACTCTCTTGTGTAGGCCTCAAGGAGGTGATTTGTTCCTCCATGGTTAGCTCTTCAGCACCTCCTTCAAACAATGATTCCGGCCCATAATACTCAGACAGGTATTTGGCCTGTTTCCCATTCTTTAGCTCCACAGTTGTTATTATTCTGTAAGCAAACTCATCCGGGTGATTACCCTCTAGGAACAACTGGAGCTCATTTTTCCTGACTTCCTCAAGCCTCTTGTAAACTAACCCCTTTTTCACTATTTTGTTTTCCAGCATCTTCTGAGGGGTTAGATTAGCTTTGTAGGCCTTCTTGAAGTCTTCTAGGATTTCCCAGGGTGAAACTACAAAGACCAGAGAGATCACTTCATCTACGATCTTTTTCACCTGGCCAATGTATCTCCGAGGTATATTGTTCTTATGAATTCTGTGAGAGACCCTGGGATCAGGCCAAATCCTCACTCTTCTCCTTTTGATATTGAAAGGTATGCCTGAGAGTGTAAAGTCTGAGGGCTTGCTCCTTCATATTGATGATGGAAGATGTGGCTGCATAAGCTTTGTCAACTCTCTTCAGCAATTCCTCATCATGCTGTTTATGAAGCTCTTCCTCTTCTAGCTTCACTTTAACCATTTGTCTCTGGACTTCAGGAGTAATTGCTGAGGAGTGACTTGTGGCCTTAGGCAACTGAATCACAGCTGATAGCGGCAGCCTGTCTCATCATCTTCTTCATCTTCTTCTAGCCTCAATATCCTTCTCTTCTTCTTCAAGGGTATATCATCGGCTATGGGTTTTGAGGGAAAGGGAGTTGGTTTGGTGGGTTGTGTTTTGGGTGGTTTTGGTGTGGGAATGTTGACAGGCTGTGCTAGCATCCTTGAGGTGAGTGTGGCTTTTGATTGCTTTGCTAGCTCAGTCCTGCTCCCAGCACCCACTTCATTCAAAGCTTCAATAACAAGCCCCTTAGTGTATGCTTCAGACGAACAGATCTTGGTGGTGATTGCCAAGATACTGTCCCTGGACCAAGCTTTGATCTCAATCATTGATCTTCCAAGATATTTTGCAATAAATCTTATCATGATTTCTAGCCTTTCTCTTTCTAACACTTCATAACTTGCCCATCTATTCTGGATTTCTTCAATCTCTAGTCGTCGAATCTCAGAGTCAAGTTTGTTGTGTCATGACCTTGCCTGAACAGCTGATCAATGATGTTGTCCATTGATCTACTGTGTTCGGCATCAGCCTCTTTTATCAGTAGCTCCAAGGCTTTATCTTCAGCAATGTGCTCATCAGCACCTTTCTTTCGCTTGTAGGTGAGCATTGGTTGCTGTTCTTTATCCTTTTGGGCTTGCTTCGCTTCCTTCTTTTCCCTCTGATCTTTTTCCTCTTCTGTTCTTGTTCACTGCATTAATTTAGAGGGGTGATGAGAGGGAGGGAATTTTTGAGTGCAGCACCTATTTGCTCAGGAGGGTTCTGTTCCTGAGAAGTAGGGCCTGAAGCGAGGCAGGTGGTTGATTTTGGGGTGGCTCTGTATTTGGGAAACCTTCAAGGGAAGGTGCCATCTGTGGGTGTATGAGGGTGGCAGATGGACTTGCATCCTGAGACATCTTGGCCAGCAGCTCTTTGAGTCTGCTAACCTCATCCTCTAGAATGGTGTTTTGAGCAACTACATCGAAGAAGAAGCTCAGGTCATCATCAGTTGATACTGAATCACCTGACCTCCTGCTTAGCAGGATGGACATGCACTGGGTGTAGACCAGTTGGTGCATGTGCCCCTTGTGCTTGGTACTGGGGACTTCCAGCCTCAGGACAATGTCCATCATCAGCAGTTGCCTCTAGGGAGGTCTTAGCAATGTTACCAGCCTCACTCTGGTCATGTGCTGAGTCAGAGGAGGTGGCAGCCTCACTAGATATTCTAAGCTCCTTCTCTACACCAGGAGATAGAATTGGGAACCCCTGTGCTGTGGGTTCTCAGATGCACTGTGTTCCTCCCCCTCAATTGTAGAGGTATTCCCAGTAATAAGTGGTTTCTGGGGAGGGGGTGAGGAGTGCAATTGAGTCAGCACTTGAGCAACTATTAAAGTTGGGCTGTGAGGGGCGGTTGTTTGGGGTACAGGGGTAGAAGCAGTGTGCACCTGGGGTGGATGGTGCTCTTCAATGGCAATCTCCTCAAGTGAGGAAGATCCCAGATAAGTAGGTGCCCCTTGGGTTGCTGCAGGCTCCTGTTGAGAGGAAGCCTGAGCGGCTGTGGCTGGAGGAGTCATGGTATCCACTAGGGGGTTTGGACTAGTGGATATATCCTGCGTTTGTTGTGCAGGAGCATCCTCAGGGGACTCAATTCCCTGAGTAGCCTTTTTGGGTTTCTTTTTGGTGAGTTTGGTGGGGACATTGGATTTGGAGGTGGTGGCTGTGGGTTCCAGCTGCGTGGGTTTTCGCAGCTTGGCAGCCAGTTTGAGTGTCCGGTCGGAGTTGTGCCGGGAGTATACTTCTGGCAAAACAGCCGTAGCAGGGACTCCCAAGCCAACAAGTCCCTCAGCATTAAGCTGGTCTATTATAATGGCCATTATGAACCGTGGATAGAGTATCCAACGGTTGGCAGTTAGTTTTTGAGCCATATCTTTGAGCTCTGAAAATATTAATTCTGAAAAGTTCAGTGGTTGTTGCTCAAGGATAGAATACATTACCTGCTGCCATTTGGTGGACATTTGATCCCAAGACGATGTCTTAGGGGCCAAACATACATTGACCATATGAAAAATCAGGCGCTCAGCGTCATTAAAATGTTTCTCCATGATGGTGGTGGCACTGAGATCACCTTGATATCCATGCTGAGCAAATGATAGATCTATGGTGCCCTTCGGATATCCAGCAGGAGAGGTAGCATCACTCAGTTGAAGAATTTTACGGATTGTTGCAGGAGTAATCACTACTTCTTTGTGTTGACGACTGACCGGAGGGATTGTGTGTTGCTCTCCTCAGTAGTGACATTAACGTTCATCCAAAATTGGTTCAAGGATTCGGTATGTAAAACGGGGTTCAGAAGGAATGCCTTGTTGTATTGGGACTGAACCATAAGATCGATAGCAGTATCGAACTTAGTCCAGATCGGCGATTTTGTGAGGTAGGCAACACAGTTGTGTCGCGGTTTAATTTGCATAGACGCCATGGAAATTTTTTTGGAGAGGAACGTTAGGTTTGAAGAAGATAAAGCATGGAGAGCTCAGGTTAAGGGTATTTATAGGGTACGGGTGAGGAAACGACTGAAGGATGTGGTGTTAGTCATCAGTAGTTTTAAACGACCGTTGACATGGTATTATCCTTTCAGACGTTGAAACAGCTGAAGTCGCGGTGTTAGGCATCAGTAGTTTAGAAAACTACTGAAGACCGTGGTTTTGACTTCAGGTGATTGAAACAACTGAGGACATGGTGTTTGTCATCAGTAGTTATGAAACTACTGAAGACAGTGGTTTTGTCATCAGCTGTTGTAAACAACTGAAGACTTGGTATTGGTCATCAGTAGTTATAAAACTGCTGAAGACGTGGTTTTGCTTCAGTTGTTTAAAATGAAACAGCAGTGGTACAAACGACTGAGGAGAAAGTTCTCTTCAGCTGTTTTCGTCAATTCTTAGCTTTTCAGCTGTTTCAAACTGTCCTCAACACATTCATCAGTCTTTATGGCTGATTTCAGTTGTTTCATAGGACATCAGTACTTATCTGTTTTTACTGATTGCAGTAGTTATGACTGCATCAGTAGTTGTAACTACTTCAGTAGTTTAGAGCAGATGAAGTACTTCAGTACTTGTGAGAACTTTTAGCCTTCAGTAGTTATAAAAAGTACTGAGGTTAAAAGAGCTCATCAGTACTTATATGTGACAGGCACTCATGATCATCAATATGAATTACTGAGATCATCAGTAGTTGTCACCTATTCTAGCTGCAGCATACCAAGCCTTAACACCAGGTTTTGGAAAGTTGAACTATCCAAAGGCTTAGTAAAAATGTCTGCAAGCTCATCAGCACTGGGCACAAACTTAGGATCAATCAGACCTTTTTCAAAACAATCTCTTATAAAATGATGTCTGATCTCTATATGTTTGGTCCTAGAGTGCTGGACTGGATTTTTGACAATGCAAAGAGCTGAAGCACTATCCATTAACAATGGAGTCTTAGTCTCTGTAATGCCATAATCCAAAAGTTGGTTTTGAAGCCAGAGTACCTGAGATGTACAGCTTGCAGCAGCAATGTACTCTGCTTCCGCAGTGGATGTAGCAACTGAGGTCTGTTTCTTGCTCTGCCAAGAAATTAAGCAGTTGCCTAGGAATTGACATCCACCAGAAGTTGATTTCCTGGTCAACTTACACCCTGCATAGTCACTGTCAGAAAAAGCAACTAATTTACCAGAATGTCTGGTAGAGTACCATAAACCTAGAGATGGAGTGCCTTGCAGATATCTAAAGATCCTCTTGACTGCAATCAGATGAGACTCTTTAGGTGCAGCCTGAAATCTAGCACAAACACATGTAGCAAACATAATATCTGGTCTAGAAGCTGTTAAATACATCAAGGACCCAATCATACATCTGTAAAGTGTTTCATCAACAACACTTTACCTTTCTGATCTGAGTCCAGTTGTGTGGTGCTGCTCATGGGAGTAGAACAGGGCTTACAGTTTTGTAAATCAAACTTTTGCAAAAGATCTTTTGTATATTGGATTGATGAATAAAAATTCCATCAGCCTTTTGTTTGATTTGCAACCCCAGAAAGAACTGTAATTCTCCCATGGCACTCATTTCAAACTTCTGTTGCATCAACTTTGTAAAGGCATCACACAACTTTGGATCAGAGGATGCAAAAATGATATCATCTACATAAATTTGAACAAGTAGATTATGCTGCCCAGCTTTCTTAATAAATAAAGTCTTGTCAATGGAGCCTCTAGTGAAATTGTTTTCCAGAAGAAAGTTTGACAATGTCTCATACCAGGCTCTTGGAGCTTGTTTTAACCCATAAAGAGCTTTATCAAGCTTATACACCCAATTAGGATGTTTATTGTCCTCAAAGCCTGGAGGTTGACATACATAAACCTCTTCTTTAACTTTTCCATACAAAAATGCACTTTTGACATCCATTTGAAAGACTTTAAGTTTTTGATAAGCAGCATAAGCTAAAAACAATCGAATTGCTTCCAGTCTGGCTACAGGGGCAAAGGTTTCATCATAATCAATACCTTCTTCTTGTGCAAACCCCTGAACAACCAGTCTGGCCTTGTTCTTAACAATAAGCCCATTTTCATCAGTTTTGTTCCTAAACACCCATTTAGTGCCTATTGCACACTTACCTGGAGGTAGAGGAACCAGTTCCCACACTTGCTGTTTCTTGAACTGAAGAAGCTCAAGCTGCATGGCATCAACCCATCCATTGTCCTTTAAAGCAATGTGATAATTCTTTGGCTCTTGCTGACTGATGAAGAGAGCATAGAAGCAGAAATTTGACAATTGACTTCTTGTTGATACACCAGCAGTGATATCACCAATGATTTGAGACATGGGGTGATTCTTCAGATCTTGATACACAATGAGATCTGTGCAAGTGTTTGTAGCCGGTTCAGCAGCAACAGATGGTGATGGTGAATCATTTCCTTGAAACCAATCAGTGGATGGTAATTCAAAGGAAGTTGAATTCGAAGAAATCTCATCAGCATTTGTTGTGGATGGTGCTACTGGCGCTACAGGAACATCAGGTCTAGTTGAATCAGGCAGCTGATCACTAAACCTGAAGAGGTGAGTACTGCAATCATCATCATCATCAGCAGTACCACCAGGTGGTGAACTGTTGACAGGAGCAACAGCAGGAGTTTGATAAGGAACATATTGCAGTATGTCCAGATCAAATAACTCCACAGGACTTTGTGGAATCTTGTCCTTTGGAGATTCATTAAACTTAACATGTAGAGTTTCTTCAACCAATCTTTGTTCTGCAGTTGAAGACTCTGTATGCCTTGCAAGTAGATGAATAACCAACAAAGTATCCTGCATCCACCTTAGGATCAAATTTGTGGAGTTGATCCTTTGTGTTGAGAATAAAAAAGGGACACCCAAATGCTTTGAAAAATGAAATCAGTGGAGCCAAATGATGGAGAACTTCATATGGAGTCTTCATCAACCTCTGATTTACTAAAACTCTATTTTGCACATAACAAGCTGTGTTGACAGCTTCGGCCCAAAAGGTCAATGGCAAACCTGAGTCAGCCAGCATGGACCTTGCAGCTTCAATGAGGTCCTGTTCTTTCTCTCCACTACTCCATTTTGTTCCGGAGTCCTGGAATGCTGAACTGCCTTTTGATTCCCTTTGAGAGATAGAAGTCATCAAGTGTATGATTTCTGAACTCAGTTCCATTATCACTCCTAATACACTTGACTGGAAGGGAATACTGCTTCTCAATGTACAGCACAAAGTGGATAATCTTCTGAGCAGCCTCATCCTTTGAATGTAGAAAGAAAGTCCATACAAATCTGGAGTAATCATCCACAATTACCAGACAGTATTTCTTCTTTGCCATGCTCATTACTCTCACAGGACCAAATAGATCCATATGCAGTAATTGCAAGCAGGCAGTGGACTTGGACACTTCAATAGGAGGAAATGAGACCTTGTGCTGTTTTCCTTTTAAACAAGCAGTGCAAGTTTCATCACAGTGGAACTCCTTTATTGGTAAGCCTCTGACTAAACTATTGTGGCTAAGCTGATTCATGTTTTTGAGATTAACATGACCAAGCCTCCTGTGCCAGTTTAGATTCTTGAAAAGAGGCTTTGGAAAATAGGCAAGGATTGCCTTTGAGATCTATCTTCTTAGAGAGATCTAAGGCATACACTCTTCCTGTCCTGTTGGCTTTCAGGAGAGTGTGATCATCCAACACCTTGTCAATCAGGGCAAAACTTTGGATGACAGAATCCTACAGTTTTGACTTGTGAAAAGGGCAACATGGCCTTTATCACACATTTGACTGACACTCAAGAGGTTGTACTTGAGATTTTCCACATGATTAACATCATCAAATTGATTTCTCCATTGGAGACAAAGCCCTTACCGATGATGTAACCCCTAGCATCATTGCCAAAAGAACAAATCCCTTCTTTCCTTGAGAGTAGTCATGAAGAAGAGAGATGTTCCCAGTCATGTGCATGGATCCCCCACTGTCTACATACCAGATGCTATTTTGGCATGTTGAAGAACCTGCAATAATAAACAATCAGTTAGTTTTAGAGACCCAAACCTTTTTGGTTTTGGGCCTGGTCTCATCAATAGATGGTAAACTAGCATGTTTATTTGTAACAACAGCCTGAGAGGAAGAAGATGGTGCAGAAGAGGAGTCCTTTGGCTTAGACCTCCTTTTCTGTGGTTTCAACATAGGAGAATCTAGTTGGTTAACTCTACCCAACAGATGTTGTACCATCATCACCAGCTGTGTCTGATTTTGTGATAAAGCTTTCAGCTCATCAGACACATTGCTAGTGGAGTTAGATAAGGTCCTATGTTGCACCTTCTTCTTTTGAGCACCCTCAGCTGTCACCTGTTTAACTCCTTCCTTTTTGGATTGCTTTAAGGACTTAAGGGTTACAGGATTTGATGTTGCTGATACAAATGTGGTCTCAAACTCAGTTTTCATTTTTACTTTTTCATTTTCTCATTATTTCTTCCTTTTGTTTGAGTTTGGAACCTCTTTTGTACCAACAATCATCTGTAAGATGATTGAACAAACCACATACTTCACATGGTTTCTTCTTCATCTTAGGTTGATCATCAACTAAAGATGGTGAAGCAACAGAAGACTTGTTCTTCAATGCTTTGGAAGCATTGGTTGCTTTCTTGACAGCATCTTTAGTAGTCTTCAAACTCTTTCTACTGCCAGTTTTCTTCTCTTCAGTACTGACAGCAGTTGAAGTTTGAACTTCAGGAGTTGAATCCTGCTCTCCAGTCCTTTCAGGACCTTCAGGATTGACTCCTGAGTTGATCAACTTATTGATCATGTGAATGTCAGCATTTGGACCATCAACATCAGCTGATAGGTTCAAAGAGGACTTGATACTGACTGCTACTCTCTGATTGTGCTGTATCAGAAGGTAGATCACATGACTTGATGGATTGGTTATCACTCTCACCATCAGATTCTACCTCTGCTCTTGGGGTAAAATCTGTAGGTGGAGCAGTGTGATTGTAACCAATTCCAAACTTCACATTTGAAGCAGATTGCTTACTAAGAAGCATTTCAAAACCTTTGCATGATTGTACCCATCTATCACACTCGACCTGGGTAACTGCAAGGGTTTCTTTGAGATCTTTGTACTTCTCTAAAAGTACATCTTCTCTAGCCTTATCATCAATTATTTTGCAATTCAGTTTATAAACCTCATCATTTTTATCTTTGAGCACAAACTCAAACTCAGCTTTGTTTTTGGAAATTACTTGTTCTAGCTCAATGTTCTTATTAATTAAAGCTACATTTGCTTCTCTAATGGAAGCAAATGCTGCTATGCATTGTTCAGAACATAATTTGGCTTTTGCCTCAGAGGATACCTGTGATACCTGAGGTGTAGAGGCATTGGGATGAAGTATCAGCAGACTCCAAAGCCATAAGAGCTAGATTCCCAAAGGGACTGTCACCACCATGTTGACCAGCACCTGAGAACAGTTGATCATGACCAGACAAGTCATCTGGTAAACTGCTCCAGTCAACAACTCCTGGGGTGAAGAAGCTGTGTTGTTGAGATGAAGGTTGTTGATGAGATAGGGAAGGCTGAGGTTCTGGTAATGCATGAGGTTGTGGTGTCATAGGAACTTGAACTTGACTTGACTGTGGCATGTAATAACAAGGGTACTGATATGGCATTTGACCCTGAGGAACAAAATATGCCGGAGATTGTTGTTGAGGATGATGACTAGATGTGACAGGATGTTGCCCTCTGTTTTGTTGACTGTTGCCAGGAAAAGTCACAAAGGGTGCAGTAGAGTTTGATCCAGTTGATCTACACTCTCTTGCAAAGTGTCCAAGCCGTTGGCATTTGTGACACCTCAACTTGCTCTTGTCAAAACCAACTTTGGTTTTGCCAGAGAGTCCTGGGAATTTTCTTCCAGTTCTTTTGTAGAACTTCTGAGATCTGATATTTATCAAGGCCATTTGGCTCAAAATATCCATCTCTTCTAAGTCATCATCAGCAATCCCCTTGAGATCATCCATAATGAAACATAAATTGTCATTATTACCTCCAGTAAACTGACCATCAACACTTACAAATGCAGAATTAGAAGTGCTCGAAGAGAAATTAATATGCTCATCATACTGGCATTCAGATGCAGCATATTCTGACTCATGACCCACCAAGGCAGTGTTGCCTTGTATAAAGTCTTCAGTGAGCTTTCCAGATGAAGACAGCTTTCTCTTCTGTTCTATCTCTCTCTCAAAAGTGAGCAATTTCCCATGGAGTTGGGTGAGAGATAGTTTGTCCAAACTTGCACTGGAGCGTAGGACAATAGTATATGTGTCCCATCTCTCAGGCAGTGATCTGAGAAATCTGTTATTCATCTGAATATTGGTGTATTCAAGTTTGACCATTTTTAGTTCAGAGATCAAACAAGAAAACCGCTCATATTGTTGAGTCAGTGTCTCACCCTTTCTATGAGAGAATGTCTCATATTGTTGGGCAAGAATTTCTCTATTATTTGCCAAGACCTCATCAGTTCCTCCAAATTGTTCTTTCAAAGCAATCCAGAGGTCATGGGCAGTTTCATGATGCATTAGCCCAGAATAGATTTCATTGGGCAAAGCCATGGCCAGAATTCCATGGGCTTTTGCATCAATCTCAAGCAACTTTTTATCCTCATCTGAGTATTGCTCCCTCCTCTTCGGAACCATTTGATTGGTTTCCGGGTTATTCACCATAGGCTTGTGTGGACCATGTACCACAGATGTCCAACACCCTGCGCTGTTAACAGACAGGTGATGGAGCATACGTCTTTGCCATATGTTATACTCATTCCTAACCAGCATAGGAGGCTTGGTTGAGGAACCAGTATTGTGAGGATCATTGGAGGGAGTGGTCATTTTCAGTTCAAAAACAGTTTAGTTCAAGTTTAAAAAGAAGTTTTAGACAAACCACAACAAACTCAATGAGAACCAAGAAAAGATCTCAGGATGAATGAGCAGAAATACAGAAAAATTCAATCTCTATAACCGTTTCTTGCAAAAACAAAAGCTAATTCAATCAAACTTGGATCTTGAATAGCAGTTTCAATGATCAATTATTAGATCGATCAATGATTAACCTGCTCTGATACCATTTGACAGGATCAGTGATCACAAGTTTGATGTATCAGAATATAAAGCAGCGGAATACAAACACGAATTAGACAAATTGTAGCAAGCAATCGATACTTGTAAGCGTTAAGATCGCATACGGTTATAGGGAGAGAATATGAATTTCTGATTTCTAGGAATGTTATAGATGTAGAATATTTCTAATCGAATCAATCAATCATTCCATTCAATTGCTCATATCACTCACTATTACAATAGGTTGTCACTCCTTATATAGAGTGCAACAGTCACTGCTGTTATCACGGAAAGTGACAACTGGCAGATCCAATACAGAAATAACTAATTCTTAACAAACTACTGAAATGTTCACAACTACTGAGAACATATCAGCAAGTTAAGTACAAAATATAAAACTACTGAAACTACAACGACTGAAGAACAAGCTCTTCAGTCGTTTTACAAAACTACTGAAACAAAGAAAATAAAACTACTGATATCACAACTACTGAAGAAGTACTCTTCAGCAGTTGTGACAAACTACTGAGGCTTCAGTACTTGATCTTCAGACTTTGACCTTCAGGCGTTTCATCAGCTGATGACTTCAGTAGATATCATCAGCTGATGTCTTCAGTCTTTGTCTTCAGACTTTGTACATCAGTTGTTGATCTTCAGCACTTGTGAACTCTTCAGCTGTTGTTCTTCAGTACTTTGGTCTTTCAGCAGCTTCAGCACTTGTGTTCTTCAGCTGTTGTACTTCAGCACTTTGGTTCTTCAGCAGTTAAGGTCTTCAGCACTTGATCTTCAGCTGTTGAAGTCTTCAGCACTTGTCAAACTACTGATGAGGCTTTCAGCAGTTGTTGTGATACCGTGTGGGACTTAGAGGTTTTCTGATCTTGGCTCATTGGTTCTTTTGGTCCAACAGTTAATTCCATTGAGTTGCCTCTTAAAGCTCTCACATGGATCTGTTTGTTCTAGTTAGTACAAGGACATCGCCGGCGACTTGTACTGCTATGTAGTTATGGATGATTACTCAAGATTCTCTTGGTGATGTTTTTGAAATCCAAATCAGAGACTTTTGAATCATTCAAAGAGCTAGTAACTACATTGGAGTCACTCTACAAGCTGAAGGTACGACAGTTCACAATCAAAAATGGTATCGGTTCAAGAAGTAATGGTGGAGGCATTCTGCAAAGAAAAGGAATAGTGCACTAGCTCACATCTTCCTACACTCCTAAATGAACAGAGTTGCTGAGAGAAAAATCGTAGCTTTATAGAACAGCCCGAACGATGCTAGCAAACTAGAATTCCCTTCAACTCTGGAATGAGGCAGTTGCCAACGCATGTTACAGTTTCCCCTTAATTGAGTCCGGCGGTGGTCAACGTTCTGGAAAACTGTTACGAGTTACTAAACAACGAGTTCGTTTACCTAATCTAGAGTACCTCGAACCGTTTGGAGCACCATGTATTGTTCTGAAGAAAACTTAGTCAGGGAAGTTCAGCGAGAAGACTGAAAAAGGAATTTTTCTAAGGTACTACATACTGAATAAGAGAGTTTACAACAACTCAACGGGTCAAGTAAAAGTGTGGTGCAACATCGACGTTCAGAGATACACCACCCCCTTTGCTGGCAAAGGACCCGCATTCTTCTTCAATTATGATGGATTCTTTAAGTCCTTCAACATCCTTCTCTCCCCTCCTGAAGATGAGTTAGCAACCAAAATGATGTATGATGTCTTAAACACACATCATAAGACTCAACAATATTAGGTTCACAAGATGAGTCTTCTAGTCATTCAGGGGGAGCACTGGAAGTAAGTGACTCTTCCTCTGATGATGAAGACATAGAGAACGATTAGGTGGATAAGGAGGAACAGGTTCCTACTACTGCAAGTACACAAGCATCTAATGTTGATGCCTCTGACACTTCGGAACCTCACACTCCTACTGCCTAAGATACCGAACCTGCTGCTCACAATCTGGATAATGAGGTAGTGGTTCCCACCACTCCTGGATCACGCTTAAATGTTTATCATCCTCTAGACAATCTCATTGGGGATGTAAGATCAGGAGTTCAGACAAGAAATCGGCTATACTTAGCTGATCATGCCTCGATAATGTCAAAGGGGTATCTTCATGATGGTGCGTATCGATGGTTTGTGTCTCAATTTGAGACAAAATATCTCAGTGAAACCCTAAACGACGAGACATGGGTGAGTGCCGTGCAAGAAGAACTTCTTCAGTTCAAGAAGTTAGGTGTATGGACACTAGTGGATAGACCTAAAGGTGCTAAGGTCATTGTCATCAAATGGGTCTTGAAATGTAAGAAAGATGACCAAGGGGTCGTAATCAGAAACAAGGCTAGACTTGTAGTTCAAGGATTTCTACAAGTCGAGGGGATTGATTACAATAAATTCTTTGCACCTGTGGCGAGAATGGAAGAAATCTGTATCTTCCTAGCCTATGCCTTTTACATGAAGATTAAAGTTTATCAACATGATGTAAAGAGTGCATTTCTTCATGGTGAAATTCGGGAGACAATGTATGTCAGTCAACCCGAAGGATTTGAGGATCCGTATCATCGGGACAGAGTTTACAAACTAGACAAGGCTCTCTATGGGCTCTACAAAGCCCCAAGAACATGTTATGAAAAACTCTCGACTCATGTTGTGAAACACGGATTTTGTAGAGGAGTGATTGATTGTACACTGTTCATCAAATAAAAGGATGGTGACTTACTGCTTGTTCAAATTTATGTTGACGACATAATCTTCGGTTCTAATAACGAAGAACTATATAAAGAATTTGAAGCAGTAATGAAAGCTGAGTTTGAGATGAGTGCCATGGGAATTATGAAGTTCTTTCGGGTTACAGGTGGATCAGACACCAAAAGGGCATATTTCTACATCAAACCAAGTATGTAGGTGATATCCTAAGTCGGTTTCATACGGAGAATGCTTTGATAGCTTGGACTCCACTTGCTACAAACCACGACGTAGCACCCGATGAAAATGGTGATCTGGTGGATGCCACCATGTACCAAGGAATGATTGGATCCCTCCTGTACCTCATTGTCTCAAGACCTGATATCATGTACGCGACGTGTCTTTGCTCTAGATATTAGGCAAAACCAAAATTCAACCATCTTATAAGAGTCAAAAGGATATTTATTTATGTGAAGGGTACACCAACACTTGGGTTGTGGTATCCTCATGATGATGACTTTGAGCTTACAATGTACTGTGACTCGGATTATGGCGGCTCCAAAATGAATTATAAGTTAACATCAGCGGGATGTCAATTCTTTGGGAGACGATTAGTCACGTGGCAGTGTAACAAGTAGACATCAGTTGCTCTATCAACTTCTAAAGCTGAATACGTTGCTGCTGCAACCTGCTGTTCATAAATCATCTGGATTCAACAGCAAATACGGGACTACGGTTTGCAATTCTATAACACTCCAATATTTGTTGATAATTGTACTGCTATAGCCGTAACTAAAAATCTGGTCCAACATCCTAAGACCAAACACATTGGAATTAAATATCACTTTATACGTGATTGTTTTGAAAAGAATTTAATGGATTTGGTTAAAATTAATATGGATTTTCAACGCGCTGACCTTTACACGAAATCTTTTGATAAACAAAGATTTTTATATGTGTTAGAGGTCAACGACTTTAAAAAGAAAAGTGAAGTGATTCCAAACGATGACAGTACTTATTTCGACGAGTAGACTTATTTTCTATTTTTTATTTATTTTCATTTGTTTTAATTTTTTCTTTGCCTATTAAAATTCTAAAGGCAAACACATTTATAGAAATGAGATCGTATTTGTGATACTGATTCAGTGTCTATGGAAAATGATAGTACATAGGAACAAAGAGTTGGGACTTTAAAAGAATGTAATTGTTTAAGATGCAAAATTCAAAGTATAAGTCTGAGAAATCTAAGAATGGTAAAAGGAAAAATGATAGTACAACTAGCTGCTACCAAGATAACACGGAGAAAGTACCTAGAGGTTGCTACACCATTAGATGATGTGTTGGTAGATTCAACACAATGGATAAGTAGATCCCACTGGTGATTTCAAGTTCAAACTAAGTTGTTCAACAAGCTGTGAGTTATTATCTTATCCCGGTTAATAGAATCAACGAAGTTCCAATAAGGGGTGACGAGCAAAATAAACGCCACAAATGTGTGTGGATGACCATAAAAATGAGCAAAGCACATGAAAAATGAAAAAAGCAATCAAGCTAGTGACCTATGTTGTTAGTGCGATGTGTGCCAAAAAAGAATATAATTGCTCAAGCAAGAAGATAGGTTGTGTGCATCTCTCCTATGCGGTGGCACTGACCGGAGGATAAGCATAACCTAAATATTCTAGAATTCATTGTTGATTGTGCCTCTCTGCTGTGCGGTGGCACTGACCTGAGGCTTCGCATCTATTTGAAAGCTCTAGAATAGTTTCTTCTTTAATACCAAATAAGCGTAGACCGCTCAAAAATATCCTGAGGAACGTTGATTACCATATAAGCGTGGGATCCACAAATGCTTGTTGAAATAATTAATCCTTAAGTCATCACCAATGGGTGACAAAGATCTATGTATGGATTTAAGAGGACAAGTATACTGACAATCATCATGGCTGGAACTCTTGAAAGTCCAAACCACTGTGTGCATCTTGTAGCACTAGTGTGATTTCCTAAACATGCTAATGACTCTCGATGAAAACAAGAATCTAGCATCAAAAGGTTTTGGTAAAATGTCCCAAATGAGTTGATAAACCTGTATGATTCCAAAATGAATCGTTCCAGTTATGATCAAAGTAATTTGACGCTATACTGTCGAAAAAGAAAAATATGGTAGATACTTATCTTAGGATTTCAATCTCACACAAAAATACAAAATTATGATTTTTTTTGTTTTGTTTTGTTTTATTTCAGTTGTTTAATTCAATTAATTTCAGGTAACTTAGTAGTTGAATGTTGGACTATGCATCGTAATTCAATCTAGGATCACTCACTAAAAAGGTCATGTTTGAGGTGACCAACGGGGTTTTCAAATGTAAAAGGATCACGTCTGAGGTGATCAACAGTTTTCTAAATTAAAATGGTCATGTCTGAGATGATCAATGGCCAAAATGTCTTATCAATAAGCAAAAGAGCTAATTGTATGAATGGTCATAAGGTCAAACTCATAAGTATGAGCCACTCGCATGACTGGATCATGTGGACCAGTCATACGATTGGACCATAAGTATGAGCCATTCGCACGACTAGATCATGAGTATGGACCAGTCGTACGATTGGACCATACGTATGAGCCCAATTGCATGACTAACCCACATGTATGGACCAAACGTGTGATTGGACCATTAGCATGGATCAATCCATACGATTGGATCATCAGAATGAACCAATCACACGAATGGAGGTGACCGAATGAGTCAATCGCATGACTGAAATATAGTCACGCGACTGAAGGTGACTGACAGAGCTACTCGCATGACTAAGCTCTAATCGCACGAATGAAGAGTGTGAATGGATCCAGTCGCCCGATTGAAGCCAGACTCAGTATAAATAGGGCTAAAGTTGGTCCCATATTTTCATCACACCTCAATCGCCCGATAGTAGCAAAACTATGCCAAAATTTGATTGAATCGATTTCCCTTCAACATTGTGATACTAACGAGTTGTTACATCTGCAGGATCGGTTTGTGTCACTAAACACTTGGTTTTCTCTCAAACTCACTTAAACAACACTCTCGATGAAAGCAGAATCTTTAAGAGTTGATAGCAATATAATAACTAATAACAAAACACAAGAAGTAATGCTCAAGGTACTTGCATATATTGCTTCTCAACAAGATATTACAAGACTCTTACAAGCATGTACTTATGAGTTATATTGAAAGACTATATATAATACTACCTACAGCCAGATATACTTGGATACTAGCTGGAATCCTCTAACTAAAGCACATACTACAAAGCTATAGTTTAAGGTATCTCACATAAGACTTTATCTGCGATATGGTAGTTAGGACATGTCCCTGACTTATCTTTTGTCAACAACTAAAGTTAGTAACTTGTACTAACATAAAAAGGTGAACATTGGAATAAAGTATGGTCAACTATATGGCTCTTTGAGAAAACATCATGCAGTATCAGAGGTCTACAGCGGAGTGTGAGAGACCATACTTATGTCCACTGGTTCATAGCAGTGTCTTTTGAAGGTTAAATGGCTTCGGAAGAGCAAGTACTTCTCAAGCCACTTATAATTTGGGAGAGGCTGCTTCTTCTAAAGCTTGAGAACTTCTTCTTTCTTCATACTTCGGAAGTAGTGTTCTGATTTCTTCCTTTGAGACTTCATCTTCAGAAGTGAATACTTATCTTTGGATGTAGGGCTTCGCCTTGGAAGTGAAACTTTTACTTCGTCTTCAGAAGAACTCTACTTCCTTCGAAAGTTCCACACTTGGCTTCGGAAGCCTTTGTAAGCAGCACCAAAATTTGTCTATGTGATTTGGTTTTGGTTGCACCAGCCTTCTTCTTGATCCAACAACATCTTCTGCAAGTAATCAACGATCCATCTTGCACAAAATGCACCGTCAAATCTAACCGTAACAGGCCTACTATTTAAAATCAAGAAATAAATCATAATCAACTAACAGAACATATAAACATGCAAATTGGTTAAATTGAAAGACATATGCGACAATGAGGGTTCCTGCGAGTCTAAAGAACCTAACCTCAACGTTTAGCTTCCAGTTTTTACCTAGATTCGGGATTAAAGTGTCGAACAGAGACGTATACGACTAGTCACTCCGAATGAACTTCAATCGCAACATTGAATTGGGCGAATGACACAATCGGCTGAATGAACTAGGCATATGAGCACAATCGCCTGATTGAACTCAGCCGAATGCTCAGTCGCCTGATTGAACTCAGATGTTGGCTTAGTCGCCTGATTGAAGTCAATCGCATACTCAGTTGTCTGGTTCAATCGCACGATTGAAGCAGACTGATTTCAAGAAAGTTTAAGGTTCAACAGTTTATGTTATGGAGAAATCTAATGTTTATGTGTCTGGTGTTACACAAACATGGTAAAGAAGTGGATCATCAACACCAAGCACAACATTTGTGACAAGATCAGTGATCACAAGTTTGACGTATCAGAATATAAAGCAGCGGAATACACACACGAATTAGACAAATTGTAGCAAGCAAACAATATATGTAAGCGTTAAGATCGCATACGGTTATAGGGAGAGAATATGAATTTCTGATTTCTAGGAATGTTTATAGATGTAGAATATTTCTAATCAAATCAATCAATCATTCCATTCAATTGCTCATATCGCTCACTTATTACAATGGGTTGTCACTATAGAGTGCAACAGTCACTGCTGTTATCACGGAAAGTGACAACTGGCAGATCAATACAGAAAAAACTAATTCTTAACAAACTACTGAAATGTTCACAACTACTGAGAACATATCAGCAAGTTAAGTACAAGATATAAAACTACTGAAACTACAACGACTGAAGAACAAGCTCTTCAGTCGTTTTACAAAACTACTGAGACAAAGAAAATAAAACTACTGAATCACAACTACTGAAGAAGTACTCTTCAGCAGTTGTGACAAACTACTGAGGCTTCAGTACTTGATCTTCAGACTTTGACCTTCAGGCGTTTCATCAGCTGATGACTTCAGTAGATATCATCAGCTGATGTCTTCAGTCTTTGTCTTCAGACTTTGTACCAGTTGTTGATCTTCAGCACTTGTGAACTCTTCAGCTGTTGTTCTTCAGTACTTTGGTCTTTCAGCTTCAGCACTTGTGTTCTTCAGCTGTTGTACTTCAGCACTTTGGTTCTTCAGCAGTTAAGGTCTTCAGCACTTGATCTTCAGCTGTTGAAGTCTTCAGCACTTGTCAAACTACTGATGAGGCTTTCAGCAGTTGTTGTGATACCGTGTGGGACTTAGAGTTTTCTGATCTTGGCTCATTGGTTCTTTTGGTCCAACAAACTCCCCTGAACCAATGCAGCCAAAACCTCTAACTTATTTATACTCCCACTTATTGATGGCAAAAATGTTGGTCTTTTCCTTCTTGATCAGTAGAGAAGATGACCCATGTACGCTCCGGCCTGGGAAGAACCTCAAATATTTGTTTGGTCAGAGTATGAATGGGAACTCTGTTTTGGGGAACTGGACACAGAGTTGTTATCCCATTCATGAGATTCACTTCCCCATAATGAGTCTGTACGACTCACGAACATAGGCCTCAAGGAGAACATTTGTTCCTCTTGAGAGAGTTCTTCAGCTCCTCCTTCGAAGAAGAACTCTGGACCATAGTACTCTGATAAGTACTTCATGGTCCTGCCATTTTTCAGCTCCACCGTAGTTACCTCCCTGTATACAAATTCATCAGGATGGTTGCCTTCAAGGAGTAACTGGAGCTCATTCTTTTGGATGTCTTCAAGCTTTTTGTATAACAACCCCTTCTTAATCATCTTTTTTTCTAGTAGGCTTGAGGTGTCTTCTTTGCTTGGTGAGCTTTCTTGAATTCATCAATGATTTCCCAGGTGAGACTACAACGGCCAACATGATGGTAGATTCTGTTTTTCGTACTTGGCCGTTGTATCTGTGTGGGATAGTTCTTTTATGGATTCTAGAACTCACCCTGGGGTCTGGCCATACTCTCACTCTTCCTTCTGATACTGAAAGGTGTGTCTGAGAGTGTACAGCCTTTGAGCATGCCCTTTCATGGCTTGAATAGATGATGACTGAGGAAATTCCTTGTCAACCATCTTCAACAGTTGCTCATCGTGCTGTTTTTGCTGTTCTTCTTCTTCTATCTTGACTCTGACCATTTCCCTTTGAGAGTCAGGTGTGATCATGGATTGACTCTGGGGTTTGGTAGCTTTAGAACAGCAGAGAGTGGCAGACTATCATCTTCATCCTCTTCTTCTGCTTCTTCTTCCATCCTCAGCACCCTTCTCCTTCTACGGGGTACATCACTGGATGATGGTTGGGTTGGTGAAGGGATTGGTTTTGAAGAGAGAGGATGTTTGGATTTTGGCTTAGAGGTTGGTTGGGAGATTTGAGGGATAGGATCTGTTGAGTGGGTGGAGGGAAGGTTGATCTAGCATCCTTGTAGTTAATTTTGCTTTTGTAAGTTTAGCCATCTCTAACCTTTTGCCAGCCCCAGCCTCATCAAGGGCTTCCACAATGATCCCTTTGTTGAATTGCTCAGACAGACAGATTCTGGTGGCTATAGCCAGAATGCTGTCCCTGGACCATGCGCGGATCTCCATTAATGATCTTCCCAAGTATTTTGCAATAAAGCGGATCATTATTTCCAACCTCTCTTTCTCAAGAGCATCGTACCCTGCCCATCGGGTTTGTATCTCTTGTACCTCTAACCTTTGATCTCATGTCCAGTGTGGCTGTGTCAACCCCTGCCTGAATAGTTGTTCAATTATTTTATCCATGGAGCGGCTGTGTGTGGTGTCAGCTTCTTTGACCAGCTCCTCCAAGGATTTTTCTTCAGCAGTATGATCATCAGCACTTCTCTTTCGCTTGTACGTGAGCAGAGGTTGCTTTTCTTGTTCCCCTCTTCCTCAGATCTCTTCCTCTTTCTATCTTTCACTGCAGTACCTCCCCTTTTTGGTTGCATTGGAGGAAGGGGTTGGTACCGCAGAAAGAGTCTTGTGGACAGCAGCATCAACTAGGGGCTGTAATGTTGAGGAAAGCCTCTCATCAAGGGCTTTGATCACTATATCAGTGATTAGGGGGGTGATGAGAGGGAGGGAGTTTCGGAGGATAGCACCTATTTGCTCAGGAGGGTTCTGTTCCTGAGAAGTAGGGCCTGAAGCAGAGGCGGGTGGTTGATTTTGGGGTGGCTCTGTGTTGGGAAACCTTCAAGGAAGGTGCCATCTGTGGGTGTATGATGGTGGCAGATGGACTTGCATCCTGAGACATCTTGGCCAGCAGCTCTTTGAGTCTGCTAACCTCATCCTCTAGAATGGTGTTTTGAGCAACTACATCGAAGAAGAAGCTCAGGTCATCATCAGTTGATACTGAATCACCTGACCTCCTGCTTAGAGCAGGATTACATGCGCTGGGTGTAGACCAGTTGGTGCATGTGCCCCTTGTGCTTGGTACTGGGGACTTCCAGCCTCAGGACAATGTCCATCATCAGCTGTTGCCTCTAGGGAGGTCTTAGCAATGTTACCAGCCTCACTCTGGTCATGTGCTGAGTCAGAGGAGGTGGCAGCCTCACTAGATATTCTAAGCTCCTTCTCTACACCAGGAGATAGAATTGGGAAACCCCTGTGCTGTGGGTTCTCAAGTGCACTGTGTTCCTCCCCCTCAATTGTAGAGGAATTCCCAGTTGGAAGTGGGTTTCTGGGGAGGGGGTGAGGAGTGCAATTGAGTCAGCACTTGTGCAAATATTAAAGTTGGGCTGTGAGGGGCGGTTGTTGGGGTACAGGGGTAGAAGCAGTGTGCACCTGGGGTGGATGGTGCTCTTCAATGGCAATCTCCGCAAGTGAGGAAGATCCCAGATAAGTAGGTGCCCCTTAGGTTGCTGCAGGCTCCTGTTGAGAGGAAGCCTGAGCGGCTGTGGCTGGAGGAGTCATGGTATCCACTAGGGGGTTTGGACTAGTGGATATATCCTGCGTTGTTGTGCAGGAGCATCCTCAGGGGACTCAATTCCCTGAGTAGCCTTTTTGGGTTTCTTTTTGGTGAGTTTGGTGGGGACATTGGATTTGGAGGTGGTGGCTGTGGGTTCCAGCTGCGTGGGTTTTTCGCAGCTTGGCAGCCAGTTTGAGTGTCCGGTCGGAGTTGTGCCGGGAGTATACTTCGGGCAAACAGCCGAGCAGGGACTCCCAAGCCAACAAGTCCCTCAGCATTAAGCTGGTCTATTATAATGGCCATTATGAACCGTGGATAGAGTATCCAACGGTTGGCAGTTAGTTTTTGAGCCATATCTTTGAGCTCTGAAAATATTAATTCTGAAAAATTCAGTGGTTGTTGCTCAAGGATAGAATACATTACCTGCTGCCATTTGGTGGATATTTGATCCCAAGACGATGTCTTAGGGGCCAAACATACATGACCATGTGAAAGACCAGGCGCTCAGCGTCATTAAAGTGTTTCTTCATGATGGTGGTGGCACTGAGATCACTTGATATCCATGCGAGCAAATGAGAGATCTATAGTGCCCTTCGGATATCCAGCAGGAGAGGTAGCATCACTCAGTTGAAGAATTTTACGGATTGTTGCAGGAGTAATCACTACTTCTTTGTTGTTGACGACTGACCGGAGGGATTGTGTGTGGCTCTCCTCAGTTGTAACAGTAATGTTCATCCAAAATTGGTTCAAGGATTCGGCATGTAAAATGGGGTTCAGAAGGAATGCCTTGTTGTATTGGGACTGGACCATAAGATCGATAGCAGTATCGAACTTAGTCCAGATCGCGATTTTGTGAGGTAGGCAACACAGTTTGTCGGGTTTAATTGCATAGACGCCATGGAAATTGGTTGGAGAGGAGTTAGGTTTGAAGAAGATAAAGCATGGAGAGCTTAGGTTAAGGGTATTTATAGGGTACGGGTGAGGAAACGACTGAAGGATGTGGTGTTAGTCATCAGTAGTTTTAAACGACCGTTGACATGGTATTATCCTTTCAGACGTTGAAACAGCTGAAGTCGCGGTGTTAGGCATCAGTAGTTTAGAAAACTACTGAAGACCGTGGTTTGACTTCAGGTGATTGAAAACAAATGAGGACATGGTGTTTGTCATCAGTAGTTATGAAACTACTGAAGACAGTGGTTTGGTCATCAGCTGTTGTAAACAACTGAAGACTTGGTATTGGTCATCAGTAGTTATAAAACTGCTGAAGACGTGGTTTTGCTTCAGTTGTTTAAAATGAAACAGCAGTGGTACAAACGACTGAAGGGAAAGTTCTCTTCAGCTGTTTTGTCAATTCTTAGCTTTCAGCTGTTTCA